>CM033626.1:14726143-15076143 GCA_019453435.1 Rhinogobius similis | reverse complement strand
CTACACGAGTAATCACTGCTATTGATTCTCTATGCGTCAACGCTTTATGTCTTACGGTTGAACATCCTTTTTGAAGAACCAATCCATTTAGTCTTTTGATGCATGCTTTCTTCAGCAAATCCACCGAGTTTAATTCACAGACCCAACTTTATTTACTTTAACAAATGGCTATTTCTTTATTATCTTTCAGTTCACGTGTTGTTTGCTCCTGTCTCATTGGGAAACGGTAGATCAAATCATGTTCTCTTTTAACACCCAAGTAAACAGTGAAAAAGTCTGTACATTTGGCAATATTTCCATTAATTATTTGAAAAAAATAATAATAATTTAAAAAATGCAACATTTCCTCTTGCTACATGAGGAATGATTATCTTTTTCTTTTTTTTTTTTATATTCTGGGCCAAATGCTTTATTCAACAGGACAGTTGTAATGTAAAATGAGGAGGGTAGACATTGTATAGACATTCAGCAAATGGTCGAGGGTTTGACTCGAGCCCATGATGCCGCAGAGGTAGCAAACACACAGGTGCAACGCCATTCTGCGCTGCACTACCTGCAAGCACCAGATCATGCTTTTGTGGCCAGACTTGCGTGTCAATGCCTGATCCCGCCAAATCCCCAGAGATAAGCAAGTCAGGACCAGGTTAGTGCTCGGATGTGAGACCACTGGAACACCAGGTGCCACAGGGGGGCGCTGGAGGAGGAAAAGTCGTTGTGTCCTTAGGCAAGACACTTCAGCCACATTGCCTAGTATGAGGGTGGTGTGTGAGTGTTGATTGGAGGGGCCGATGGTGCAGATCTACCCCAGGGCAGCTGTGGATACAACAGTAGCTGACCATCAGTGTGGAGTGAATGAAGAGAGACTGCAATGTGAAGCATTTGACTGTCCAGAAAAGTGCTATATGAGTATGATGCGTTATTATTATAATCTTTTTCACATTCCCAACAAATCCAGGTAAGTTTCAAGGAAATCCATTCACAACTTGAAATGCAATTCATAGATTTAGACAATGACAGTGTATGAGTCATACCACTTCAGCCGGTTGCTCATGGAGCTTCTATCCACTCTTAACAGCACCATACCACTTATTTTAGTTACGTAACACAAACAAACAGATCTTAATGCTGTAACGCTGGTGGGACCACAGTGGCCTGAGCAACAAAAGCTCTGGATGTCTGGTCAATGAAACCTTTGAAGAAATTGAGAAGTCAACTGATTTTCCTGATGCAAATCCACGTCCTGATTGAGTCTTTTTTATGAAAAAGAGGATTTGTTACAGTAACAAAATGTATAAAAAACACTATGAATAAAAATAGTGTATCTTAGATTTGATAAAATGCCTTGCAAAATGGTGTAGGTGAAATTCCTGGACCGTGTGAGGCTGTCTTTGTGGAGTTTATGTTCTCCCTCAGCATGTGCATTTCCTCTGACTCCTCTAATACCATAAGCTGAGCTAAAGATCCTGAGATCCGTCTGCAGTTGCTGCTGTACAGCCTCATGTTCAGACCTCGGTGGTGTTACCTTTGGCTTTGGAATTGGACCGGTGTCGACATTGGTGAGTGCAACAAGATAAAATAGACTTCTAAAATCAGGACACATACTGTATTTTGAATTTAACAGACTTAAACACTAATCTAGACAATCATTTATGGAGAATATTACTGGGAAAAAAAAAAAAAAACAGTTGCTATCAGAATAGTCATAACATGAGGATGGATTGAAAGTTTTGGTTCAGTGATGTACAGCCCTGCTGCTTTCTGATAAACTGTTCTGATAAACCAGTTGAACTCTTTACTCTTTATGCAGACAAAAAGGCACCGGCCAGAGCTCAGTGGGTACAAACAATATAGTTGGCAGCAAAAAACAGCACATAACATTTCAGCATTGGCTTTTCAAGCTTATTTTTGTCCTGCCAGAACAAAACCAAAAACTGACAACAGGATGGCAATCATGGAATCTGTAAGTGGATAGAAACCCAAGGACTGGGCAATTTCACGCCCTTATAACCATTATTTGTTCCCAAACCAGAACTTCTCAATGACAGCTACTGCATGTAAAACATATTCATGAAGATTGGGATGCTGCCTCCAACTGAGCTCCCAGATAACAGTTATTTTTGTCCACAACAAGGAGTATATTTATGTCTCATTCAATCAAAATCAGATTTACCCTCAAGGGGAAATCCTTTTTGTTACAGAAATGCAGCGATCAGCAGAAGGAACAGATATCAAAAATAAAGTTAAAAAAAGAAAATTAAATATCAGAATCAAACTCAATATTGAGGATTTTACAGTTCATCACTCAGATGGCGACAGCAGAAGGGATTTTCTGTGTCTCGGAGGAGCAGTGGCTGAAGGAGCTCTTGAGCTGACCAGCACATTATCGAGTGCGTGTGAGGGAGAGTCCAGAGTATTCCTGGTTTCGGACAACATCCTTCTCTCTGACACGACAGTCAGAGGTAAAGAGCTCCTCCCTCACAACATGTCCAGTGATGATCTTGTTGAGTCTCGTGTCTCTCATCTGCAGACCACAGCGTGTGATAACACTGGCCACATGCATTTGAAAGTCCATTCTCTTATCCGGAGCCAGGTCAGTAAAACTTCCTTCAGCTATTATTTTGCCAGCTTCAACTACATCCTACTCACCAATCAAAAAGGATCATTGCTATGCTGTTACTTATAATGGCAGCATATAAAGCAGAGCAACCTGCTAGTCACGGTACCATTATTAGCCTGTTATTGTAAAGCAACAACCCATGAAATGAAAAATTGAAGAAATATATTATTTATTGTAAAAAGTCAATAAAACGTATACAATTGTACATTAAATTGTGTACATTTCTTTCATGTACCTTATTAAATCCATAGACCACTTTGTCACAAATGAGACAATACCTCAAAAGTAAGCCTAATGCCAGGCTCTTTCAGATTTACTAAGTGAAGATGAGTGAATTTCCTCACCTGGATGGGAATCTACAGGTCATTGCTTTAGATTTATGCATGTTCTATTGAAATCTACTGAATGAATCAAAGGCCAGGACACAATCTCATCCAAACCTCCACCTCCACGTCCATCACACTGACTTTTTAATAAAGTTGTCACATTTTTTCCCCTTCCTTGATTTATTTAGAAACTTCCCAAGAGACAAGTTAAAACTGTTCTCCAAAACAATCTTCCAGATGCTGCAGACTCCATTAGACAGGATGAGGGCTTCTTAATAAAGCACACAAACATGGTACAGTCAGAAATGATGCTAGCTTTAAAATGATTTTTCCCTCCATAATATGTTTAAAAATGTGCACAAACTTTCACATTTTCATTTTGAAAGTATGACAACCCAACAATAATTTAATAATAATAATGTTTCTTTTTGACACATTTTTGGACATGAAGTGCACACATACAATAAATAAATACGTTTCAGGACACAGGTTTGTTCTTGATTACACAGAGGGAAAAGTCTGGTTATATAAAAATGTATATGTATAAAAATGTATAACAACAATTTAAACAATTCAATATTTAAAGTCCCATATTTTGCTATATTTCCCATTTCATTGTCTGCCCTAAGAACATTTATGATAATATTTTTCATTGTGCAGCATTCATCACATAATAATGAATAGTTAACCTAAAAACCACCCATCTCTTGAATCAGCGCGCTTACCTGGAAATAGAAAATGGTTAGCTTTGGTCTGCTGTCTCTGCTCCTCTATATAACATCCCCTGCTGATAAGTGTCTACTGCACAATTTTAGCAATCTGCGATGAAACATTTTTGATCGTAGGAAGAATCTTGTGTCGAAGCAAAAAATTGTGGCTTGTAGATCTCAAAGTGAGACAGGGACAAAGACTAAACTTAGAACCATCGTACGACCAAAGACGAGCAGCGATGTATTTCAAACCTGTTTGATATTTTGGAATCTTGGTCACAAAGTGAGCCCTCCTGTCGATGTGTCTATGATCAATCTTTGTCAAAAATATAAAGTGCACTGCTATGTGCAGAGAACCTCCGGCGCAGACAAGACCTTATCTTTCCATTTCTCTTTCATTTGGTAACTTTTACAACACACACACACACACACACACACACACACACACACACACACACACACACACACACACACACACACACACACACACACACACACACACACACACACACACACATATATATATATATATATATATATATATATATATATATATAGTTTGGTATAGTTTGTTTGTTTGGTTTTGTTTGGTTTTTTGCAGCCAGTGGTTCAGGAGAGTTCTCCTGAAACACATTATCATCACACAAAACTTACTTTTTTCCAGCAATAGAAATAACAAATCAATATCTTTTGTCATCTCTCCTGCTGGGTGAACAACTGTGGTCCTTTTACTTACGGTCACTTAAAGAGCAACAGTCTATTTCCTCTTTTGTTGCCATTTGAGTGTGTTCTGTTCTCTGTCTCTTGACATTTCTAAGCCCTTTTATTGAAGTAGGGGAGAGAGGCACGCTGAGCTTTTTGCTAGAATCGGCAGACCCCATCTTGTGAAGGTTTAAAAGATTGTTTTTAAAATGGGCCACAGGGTGACACTGTGATTGACATTTTTAGCTTTGATAAGTACAAATTAAACCATAGTTACCAAGTTCAAATATTAAGATTAAGAGAAGATATTCAAATGAGTGAGGTGAGATGTAATAGCAATGTGGTGTGCTGGTGTTGCTGATGAGGAGGCAGTTTGCGAGTTTTATCTTGAAGGCCAGAAGACAGTGAAAGGCTTGAGATGAGATTGAAACAGATGACACGGACACTTGAGATTCATAGTCATAGACACAATGTGAGTTACTAGCACTCAGACCAGATAAATGAGACAGTGCTGTAGAGGAATAGTCACATCGACAAAGGTATGTCTTCACTGTGAGGGTTAATCAAGCTTGGAGCATAGACCTGCAGTTTAACACCATGTGATTCTTTACCAAATTCAATGGGCAAACCTCTGGGCTCCAGCTAACTGAGGTACCCCACTCACATTGAGGTGTAAGTCAAAGTTTAACTGCTTCATTTTTTGGTGCACTCACTTTTTTGTGATCCATTCTGTGGTCAATACGGCTTCAACCCTTGTCTTAACAATACACTGTCACCAGCTCACAAACACCTGTCATTAACGGCTGCCATGGAAACAGATCAATCAGAGCTTTGGTGACCTACTCTGTCCTATGTGTGGTGGGGTTCACTGAATCTGTGCTGGAAATATATATATATATATATATATATATATATATATATATATATATATATATATATATATATATATATATATATATATATATATATATATATATATATATATATATATATATATATATATATAAATATATGGGCTCTTCTGTTTTGACATGTTCTGCAGAGGACAATTTTGTCTTTATGTAAAACAAACCATCCTGGCGTACAGCTGGGGCGCAGTGCAGTGCCCCGTGACTTTGCTCAGTAGAAACAAGATTGGCCCATATTGTTTTAGCATCATGATGATTTAACATTTTTCTTCAAGCCAAAGGCAATTTTTACTTGGATTTGCTGTAATTCATGGACTTATATATAATTTTGAAGATTGTAAAGAGCATCTTTTTCGTTTCACTCCAGTCCTCTCAATTCTCTCTTTGTGTAAATGTGTGCAATCCTGTGATGAACTTGACGTGTTTTTTATTATTAATTTGTTTGATGGGATAGAACCTATGGTAAAAAGTAGTTTTACATCAGTCAAGTTGAGATGAAAAGCTGAAAATTACAGAAACTTCTAAAACGGAGTACCTCTATCATCAGTAATTAGAATAAGAATGAGAATTGCTTTTATTCATCCTCGAGGGGGAAATTGTTCTCGCTACAGACATAAATTATTATTAACATTAAATATTGGTATCACAATAGAATAAAATACAATAAATCTGTTTCACGGGTGCACGGTGGCAGAGCGGTTAGAGCTTCTGCCTCTCAATAAGGAGATCGTGGGTTCGAATCCCAGACCACCCCAACATCGTGGTTTCGAATTCTGAACCACCCTAACATCACACGATCTCTCTGGGTGGAGTCTGCATGTCCTCCCCGTGTTACCGTGGGTTCTCTCCGGGTTCTCCGGCTTCCTCCCACCGTCCAAAGACATGACTGTGTAGGTTAATTGACAACTCTAAATTGTCCCTAGTGAATGAATGTGAGAGTGAATGGTTGTCTGTCAATGTCCTTGTCCTCTGTGTTAGCCCTGCGACAAGTTGGCCACTGTCCAGGGTGTACCCCGCCTAAGGCCCAAAGTCACTGGGATAGGCTCCAGTCACCCGCGACCCCTAACGGGAATAAGCGGTAGAAAATGAATGAATGAATGAAAATCTGTTTCATCAACTTAACCCCGTTCTGAACGACATAAACTTAACTTAATTTATAAAATATCATCCAACATATTTACACATTTACATGATCATATATATTTTTACAAGTGCATTACGTCTCTACTCAGAGGATTTTACAGCAGTTTGATGGCATGTGTCTCAGCTGTGTGACAGTAAAATAAAAACTAAATGAGAAGAAAGAAAAGAAGAAAAAAAATGAGACTCTGTAAATATGGTACTGAGGTGTTGAGGTGGTGCTGGGGTGGAGGAGGAGTGTAAGCTGAACTGCTGAATGGAGAGGTGGAGGCCTGAGCAGTGATACACTCAGCCCAGCCTATCATAGCGGAGCAGGGTGGGGTAGTGCAGGTGAGGCAGCAGGGGTAGTCTTCCAGGCTGAAGTTAAGATAACTGGATCTTGGCAGAACTGTATGAAAATCCACCACTGCTTCACTGCAGTCATAGAGTCAAGCTCCTCCCCCTCAACATGTCCCGCCTTCTTGATCTTATTGACTCTTGTCCTTCTTGAAGACAGTGTTCTTGCCCCTCTCCAGGTTATTGTCCAGATATCTTCTCAGGTACTTGTACTCCTCCCCCATGTCCACACTGAGCATCAATCTACTGACAATTTACATGCAAATGGTATTTCTGACAGTTTAAATATTCATTTAACAAAATTAAGATTTTATCAGGAATCATTATTTGTCATAGCTATATGAATAGTTATGAATTTTTATGAATGTTGGCCCTTTACAATTTCTGGGTATGATCTCTACCTATGTCACATCTGCACGTCATAAGCTTCACCAAAATTGGCGAACTGGAGAAAAACAAAAATGACCACATTTTAGTAAAATGTATAGTCTAACTTGTCATATGCACTTCCCGCACATACCATTTTCTTGTGTGTATTTTGATTGGCCGTTGTAACAATGGCATTAACAGGAAGAGGTTGAGGGAACGTTTCCACCTAGAACAATTCCTGAGAGGTGAAGTTATGACACTTCTGTTATCAGTGCAGATATTTGGCCTCACCCAATCAGCCTCTTGACATGACAAACAGTGCAAGCAAAGTATCCTCTCAGAATACTGCACCCCCACCCAAAATAACTTTTCAATGGCAAGTGGTCCAATCTCAGGCTTAAAACATTTAGTAGTGCTGGGCTAATTTGCTTGCTATAGTGGAAACGCCTCATAGCTTTTTGTGATTGGGTCATCCGAATTCTGCTGAAAACTCCAGCTTATTTTTTTTATCTCATTCCCAGAGCAAATTAAGCTCACAGAAGCCGGGATGTTTATTTCACATCCTAATAAACCCTATTTTGTATTCTGTTTACATGGCACCTTTAAAAACAGCATCATTATTTACATTTCTTGTACGAATCCATGTGAAAATAATTTGTGTTTGCTGATGTAGCATTAGGAGAAGAGGAAGGGTAAGCAGTAGTAGGCTCATCTTCACTAACCCACAGCCACTTTATCAACAACACCACCCTGAATAAGGGTTCAGGGGCCCGGCACATTACCACCGCACTTTATAAGACACACAGGTTCGTTGGACTGAATTGGATAGGAAACAGATTTTAAGAAATTACAAGTTATGTTTTATTGCATCGAGATAGAAGATAAATATTTCAGGTTGAATGAAAGTCTGAATCCTCCCAAGCTTAGCGGTCCACATTGTCTTTACAACTGGATAAAATGGCGCACAACCAAGTTGACTCGTGAGCAGTATTGCAATTATGGCATAGTGCCAACCAGGCTTACCAAGTGACCGTGTTTGGCCTGAGAGCAGAGCGGATGACCACATCGGAACCACCCGCGCCATAACCCAGTGCTGCTTTATCTGGATATGCGGTCACCAGGCTTCATGTACAGACAGTGACTTTCCAGAGCGACTAGTTGATAAAGCGCGCCACAGCCATGTTGGATTGACGTCAAAGATGAGAGATCGGCCCACGTCACGGACCGTCCTTTTATAGGGCACACCCACACCTCAGACATAAAATTCAAATACCTTTTAGGCCATCCTGCTACACTAATATTTGGTAATATATTATGCTTGAAAACCTTGTGTTTGTTTATATCTACATACATATGATGTTAACTCCATCTTTGGCACAAAGACCTTAAGGGAAATATATAATTCTTTTTCTGGAGCTTATGTTAAACTATAACTATATAATAAGCAAAAGTCACAAGTTTACATTTTGTTCAGTGTAAAATGCAATATTGATCTAAAATGGCTTTAGAGCCAGATTCACTGATTTCCTGTTGAAAACTGTTCAAAACTACAATCTTCATAATGACATTTCACTGTTACAATCAGTGGATTGTTTTTCTTTTCTTTTTCTTTTTTTTTTTAGATTTTAGAACCGTATGTTTGTTACACGGAGTCTTAATTTTAATTTTCAATTCATCATAACTAAATGGAGATAAGTCTGTTATCTTAAGTTCGGGAGCAGGACCACACCTCATCCACGGCCCTTCTGGTGGTCACATGTACCAGCGTTCATTGTTTCGTGCCCCTCCCTCCGACCCTCTTCTAATTAGTCTGTCTTATCTCTTAGTCGGGAGGTATCAAGGCCCAGGAGCCTGCAGCCCTCATCGCTAGAAGCCCCAAAACTACACTTATCTCTCTCATGCATTTGATCGTTGTTCTCATTCGAGTGAATTACAGAGATGTGGATGCGAATAGGTAAAAACAGGAATTTTCTGTGCACTCAGTTGCATGACAAATTAGGATTACCCTGTGCAAAAATCAAAACACAACTTTGAGTAAACTAACAATGAGGAAAAACTGTTTAAAGCTCAGTAAAGTTGATTTTGGTCAATATATCTCCTTTAATACCAGGATAGAAGGTTAAGTAGAATTTAATAATCAAACACCCTATATTAACAGCCAGAGAGTTCTGGGAAATATTTGAGGCTGTGAGTCTGACCTTTAACCAAGTTTAAACAGAGGCCATTAGCAATTAGAGCTGTCTTTTATCTAAAAGACATGCTTCCTTTACACAGCATTTCCTTCGAGCTATGTATTGTACAGATTATTGAGAAGCACCACAATCTGCCTCAGGCCTGAAAATGTCACAGTGAAAAACAGCAGCAGGAAGTAAATGTTTATGTGGCTCAAGTGATTAAGACTTAACAACAGCTGACATTCACACATACATCCATAACTAACACTGTGATTGATTGGGCAATTCATTCATAATTACATTTCTAAAAATGATTGTCGATGACGGTTATTAGTGGAAGGAGGCTACTTACCATTGGATGTCTCCTCAAGCACATTACTGGAAATTAGACTTGGGTATATCTTGGACAAAGTTTATCTAAGTAACAGTATAGTAGAAAAGGTTTCACTGTTATCCTGATGATGTTTTCGAAAATAAATATGAAAGTAAGCAACTTGACTGTTGGACCGGTATTGAGTGCATCTCACACAAAGAGCCAAGAACTGCTATGCTTTCGCCAGACCCACAATCTCCTACAAATATGCTGGAACATAAAAAAACTCTTAAATAAAATCCATAAAGGTAACGTTTATAATAAGGGGATATAAATTCATGTATTATCATGCATGAACTCCTGATGCATTCATGCATTAGTTGATTATGATTCATCAGGAACTACTGTGATTTAATGTGGTTTCATTGATTACTCCATTTATGAAGTAACTCATTAACTACATTAATGAACTAACATGGAAATGGAAACATGCTTTTTAAGCTTATTGGATATAATAATAACAAACAGCACAGTTATTAACCAAAAGACAAAAACATCATTCTTACAACATTGCCTTTCCACAGATCAGACCCTGGCCCTGTGAGTCCATCTGCTTGTTTCCATGGTAATTTTATTGACTAATGTATTTGTGTTTGTCATAACAAAAGCATCTCAATAGAGACAAGCCGGTCGAGCCACCATAAAGTTGGTGGCACCTTTAACTTCTTCTGCGCTGTCACTGTTAAAAAACTGTTAAACATATTTGATTTGCCATTTTTGGTGTTAGGCATGGTCATTGTGAGATAAGCTAAGCTCAGACTTTGTTCTGTCTGTATTTGTTGCAAACAGAGTTAATGATGTCTCATGATGTACTTGGATGATCTTTAAAATCATGATGAATTTATAATTTTTGTTCAAATGTCCTCAAAGCTGGTGAATTCCCTGTATTCATTAAAGATCATGATTAACTAACAGGATTTCTATGTTATTTCATTACTGTAGTTAATGGGTTACTTCATGAATGAAGTAAACAATGAAACCACATGAAATCACGGTAGTTCCTAATTAATCATAGTCAACTAATACATGAATATATCATAAGTTCAAACATGATGATGCATGAATTCATCTATAAAGTCCCCTTTATTATTATTATAAAACATAAACCAGAAGGGTAAAAAGTAAATAACTAAATAATTTAATCAAATTAAAATACATCTACAAAAACAAACAAAACAAAAAAACAAAAAATCATCAACACACAATCACCCAAACATGGATAACCCAATCAAAAACTAAGATTGCAATGCTGAGGGAAAACCACCACGACATGACAATAATGTCACAAAAGTGTATTTTTGCGTAATATGTCTCCTTTAGGTTGCTTTGTTGCAATCATGTACCAGCCAGGCAGTTTCAGTTGGACTCGATTGGTCCATGGCTGTTGTTATTATATAATATTTATTACTATTACCAAGTTTACAAAGGATCACCACATTTCAGCAAATACACCAGTTTTCTCTTTTATGATACATTTTGTTTTTAAATGCCAATAGAAGTAAAGACAAATTTAGGTTGAATGATAGAGATCTGCCCAAGAACTCCATGTAAAAATATTTGATATTTCCATAAACAATTGATTAAGCCTCCAGTTTCAATATTTATTTAAACCGAGTCAAAATGGTGCAGCTTTACAGGTGGGATAACCATGTTGCAAAAAATATTGACAGTTGAGTGTCAACTGTGTTGAAAATCACCACTTTTTTGTAGTCCAAGTGTCTCTCAATGTTTGAAACCCTGTCATTTCTTTTATAGCGTGAAAAATAGTCTAAAAATTGATTTAGTTGAAGTCTCAAGGCATGTCAGAAATAACATCATCCGCAAATACTGACAGACGACATAGGCGACACAGGAAATCCTTGGCGTGTGGATCGTGGCTCAACCAAGTTTAAAAGGTTTGGAAACTTGATTATCTGTTTAAACTTGAGCTATTGGGTCAAAACAGCTTGATACACTTAATAAGGTTTTCTCCAAATCCAAACTTCTTCAAACCTCAAACAAATAAGGCCATTAAATCCTGTCAAAGGTCTTTTTGGCGTTGAGTGACAGGATAGCACGGTCTTGAGCATATAGTTTTTTAGTTAGAAGTAGATATGTTTTACAAAAAGCCTGCTACTCAGAACAAAACCATATTGGTCGAGTGTATTAGACAATGAACTATCTTTTCAGTCATTTTAGCAAATACTTCATGGCTCAAGTACATCTTGAAGCCAAAATAAGAATCCTTAGGTAGTGACGGTCCAGTGGAGTATGAAGGCCAATTTTTATTTATTCTTTTTACAGATAATATGGACTTACTTTACTGAGATATATTGTACCCTTATACCCTTCCACTTCTTCTCTACACGTCATCTAATAAAATGTACCATACTCTTTTTCTAATGAATGTGTAACCTTCAAAAAGAATAAACAAAATAAAAGGGACAGCATTGCAAAGTACACCCACATGAACGTTCCAATGCTTTTATTTCTAAATTGGATAGTAGAGGCCATTACTGCAATAGAACAGCTTGGTACTAGAGGTTTTATTTTTAAGCAATTGTCTTTTAAGTGTGTCCTGGAGGAAAATGCAAATGAGTTGAATGTGATTTAGATTTACAGCCTTACTTGAGGACATGTATCAAAGCAACAATTAGATCCAAAAGTAGATACAATCCCGTCTACAACCCTCAGCCATTTCCCTATCTTGCATCACAGACTGCTTTGCAATCCCTGTGAATTTCTAACATAGTAAAAGTTTTTTTTTTTTTATTACTGACCAATGACCATGTTGTTTTGGTCCATCCTTAAACTTGGCCTTTAACAGGATTTTATTGCATCTTTGTTAATCCATTCTTAACATGTGTGGGAAGCTTTGGTGCCTTTCAGGAACATGGTTACTTGTGAAGGCTTAAAGGGGCTGCCTTTATGCCTGATTTTTACTGTTCTGGAATGTGAAAAACAGAACTAGATTGTTAAAATATAAAGTCTATACAGCAGTTGCATGTATCACTCACTTAATGCAGTCCCAGCATCCTAAATATTCACCGCGATGAATCTATAAGCCTTTACCATGAGTCTCTGAACCTAGAGTAAGTTTTGCCGACACGGTAAAGCTATCAACCATTAGCATGCTAATGGAACACTTCCTCCTTCTTGGAAAATAAATATTCTCATTTTCACCCGAATAGATGCTTTTACAATATATCTGTACTGGGCCAACTCAGATTTGACTTTAAAGGACACAAATTCTGCTACAGCGTCAAACACACACGTTGTGTGCACTCCCTTTATCCGAGACATATTTTCATTTATCTGAGAATCTTCCGCTGTTTTAAATCCTTAAATCATCGCCAAACTCGTTCTGAGCATTTCTGCCGTCTAAACACAATAACTGCTGCTGCAAATCTGCATCAGAACATATTTTCAGCGTTCACATCAGTACAATGTATATAGCGCTGGTGCCATTTACTGGCTGGATGCACTCAGTAAGTGTAATTTCACACGGATCTTTTTTTTTTTTGCATGAGATGGCAAATTTAAGGCACTCAAGAGCATGTTTAAAAACTAACAGCAGTATGAAAAATTGTGCATATGAACAATATTCCTGTTTCAAAATAATAATAATCAGGTACAGCCCCTTTAATGCACGTCAACTGATATCATATGTTAGATATTAACAAAGGCAAGGTGGGTTGTGTCTTGCCTAAGGACACAGAAAGATGAATAGACTGCATGCCATATGTGAGTGAGCTCTGCTGGTAACTCTTCCTCACCAGCTCCCAGGTATGAAGTCCAGAGGGTACACAGGACTATCGAGCATTGGGGATGAAGACAGCCGTCTCTGAGGTGCAGTGACTCACTGAACATAATGGTTTTGTAAAATCACTCCCATTTCCGTCATTCTCAGCTCTCCCTCTATGGAGCTTATACTTTTTGCTATTTGGCAACTACAGTTTATTTTGTCTTCACTTCATTGTCATATTCTTAAAGGTTGAATGGAGGATTTCTTGCCGATTTGAAAATCTGCGACTGTTAGTCCTTTTTTTGAAAAAGCGCATGCGCATGTCGTGGCACAGGGGCTGAATGTTTTAGAATGGAACAGACTATACTCAATCAGCCCAATTATGTAATTGTTAAAGTTGACCAACAACGCCACCCCGAAGGGAAAGTACAGTAATACAATAAGGCTAACACAGGTAAGTATTGAGTGACAGAGACATTGACTAGAGAAAGTATACAATTTTATTAAGTCACTTTTGGGTTTGATGTACAAAATACTTTTCTTTAAAATACTGATTTAAAATGCTTTCACTCACGCACTCTCACACAATAAAATTATACCGGAAATTCAATAATGACCATGTTTTAGTTACATCCACAATGCGGCTGACATTATCAACTTCAATACCCACAGCAGCTTTAACGACCATAAAGCGTCCTTTAAGTTCGGTGCTCTGACTGAGGTGAAAGAGAACAAAAAGGGAGAGGCGAGGTGTAGAAGGGCGTAGAAGAAGGGGCGTAGAAGAAGGGGCGTAGAAGAAAAAGGGGAGGCTCGCTCAGTCTCCAAACCTAAAAAGTTACAATTTGGAATTGAGAATCAATATTCAGAATCACACGCAGCGAAACAGAGGCAACGAGAGAGAGTATACGCACTAAAATCACACAGATGCGCCACGCCAAGACAGAGAAGGACCCAGCGCTGAAAGGGTGCCTGGTCTGGACGCCCCACACTAAGAACAGCGCTGGATTAACAATTTCAATGAAACTGGGCTAATAAAGGAAGCGAACTTTCTTACCGGAGCGGTGTTATGACTGAACGCGTGCAGCACGAGCCGAGACGGCGCTGCACGGAGGAAATGCCCTGACGCCGCAAGCACTGCACAAACAGCGCCAGATAAAATAACTTTTCCTCACGAATAATTATTTGAAAAGCACAAAATAAACTTACCGGAGCAATGAATAGAACGCAACGCAACACACGCACGAGCCGGGAGGAACGTGTCCCGGAGTCGACCCTCGTGCACGCGCCGGAGGTCTACAACCACAAATGTTTGTTTGGATACATCGATTAAATGAATGAACTACTGAATGACTCGAACGCATCATACTCACTGGTGGAACACGCAACCTAGGCGCAATCACCAGGCTTTTTAGGCGAACGAAAACGATGTTAAAAGGTGATTTTTGAGCGATATGTTGGCTTGATCCGGCGTTCGTTCTGCTACCTGCTCCCAGACGGGCGGGTGACGCCAGAGGCGACCAAGAGCTCGAGCAGGTGAGGGACCCTCCTCTTAAAGGATCAGGTCACACGCAATAGGCTGCCGACAGGCACACGGGGCATACCACCACATTCTACCCTCTCCCTGCATCGCCGCCCGACGATAGACTTTCAACAACTTAAATCAAGGTTCAGAGACAGTAAACTCTGTATTAGTCCCTGGGTTTCTTGTGTTTAGCACTGACCGTGGCAAATTATGTGGATTCAGGTGGCGACCAGCGGTGGGACGTGATGACCTCCAAGACGCAAACTATTGGCTCCGCCAACGGGTGAGAGTGGCCCTAACTGTTCCACAGTTTCCTCAGCAGCTGGCACTGCAGTCTCGACTGCGGCTGCAGGGGCAAGCTGAGAGGTTTGTTCTCTCACAGGCCGACTTGGGGCAGTTCTTGGCTCAAGTGGCGGTTCAAGCACCGCATACCAAAAGTCTCCGTCCCAACAACCACTGGGCGAGTTTGAACAAGCACCCTCCAAGGAACCAGTGTTTTGGGTAACCTTAGGAGCAGTTGTCCCAACCAATACCTTTATCAAAGAGCGATGAATTTGCTTAGTCCTTGTCCGGTCATGAGTGGGAGCAATAGTATAAACCGACCCTCCCGCTCGTGGAGCTTTCAAGACAACATGTGGAACTGGGGACCAGAGATCCTGCATCTTACACCGACCTCTAACACCAGTGTTTCGCACCAAGATCATTTCTCCTTCCAACAAAGACTTGTCATGCACATGTTGATCATATTGTTCTTTCCGGCGCTGGGCTGCTGCCCTCAAGCGTTCTTGAGCTCCCTCAAAAGCCAAATTTAAGCGCCGTTTGATGCTCTGAGATCCATTCGTGAAGCTCACCAGCCACAGGTTCTGAGACCTGGCCCAGCAAAAAGTCTACTGGTAGCCTGGGTTCTTGGCCGAACATCAAGTAAAACGGTGACTCACCGGTTGACTGATGTGGCGTGGTGTTGTACGCATACAAAAGTTGCGGCAAGCAAGAGCACCAATCACGTTTCCGGGACACAGGCAAAGTGCGAAGCAGATTGTGCAAAGTACGATTGAAACGTTCACACTGCCCGTTCCCCGACGGATGGTAAGGAGTCGTTCGTGACTTTGCGATCCCGTAAAGTCCACACAGTTGTTGCATCAGCAGGCTTTCGAAACTTCGACCTTGGTCTGAATGTATTCTAGATGGCACACCAAATTTACAAAACCACTCCGACACCAGGACTTGAGCTACAGTTAGAGCGCGCTGATCCCGGGTTGGAACAGCTTGAGTATATTTACTGAAAACGTCGGTCATAACGAGGACATTTTCAACACCATTCTGTGATGGTTCGAGCAAGGTGAAATCAAGCGCAAGGATTTCGTTTGGTCGCGATGCCAGGAGGTGACCCATAAAGGCGCGAGCAGGGGGGTGCGAGTCTTTGGCAACCTGGCAGCGCTGACACTGCCGGCACCACTGCGCCACTTCCCTGGACATGCCAGGCCAGTAGCACCTGGCACGCAGCAGACTCAGGGTCCTTTCCACACCCTGATGGCCATGTTCTTGATGTACCTGGTTTAGCACTTCTTTCGTCAACTCCGCTGGGAGTAACAGTTGGAATATGGCCTCGCCACCATCTGGGCGAAATACCTTTCGATAAACCAACCCATCCTGTTCTACGAGGCGGTCCCATTGCTGGAGCAAGACACCCGCAGATGGAGATAGGCGAATCCGCTCCTCCGCGGTGGGACGTGCCTGGGCACTCCAAACAGGCATTACCTCCTGAATGACAGGGTCTGATGCCTGAAGAGCATGCAGATCCCCAGGAGTACGTCCAGGCAGAGCTGCCACCACTGCTTGACAGGCCTCAATCCTTGACAGAGCACTCAATCCCTGCAGAGAGTGTGGGATGAGGGTCCCCGGGAGCGTTTCTGCAAGTTCCTGCGAGGTAAGACATTGCTGGCGGGACAGTGCATCGGCATTTTGATTACTCTTACCAGATCTGTACCTCAGTTCAAAGTCAAATGACGCGAGCTGTGCAGCCCAACGCTGCTCAACTGCACCAAGCTTTGCTGTCGCCAAGTGGCTCAGCGGGTTGTTGTCGGTATAAACGACACACTTATGACCAAGCAAATACTCTCTGAATTTGTCAGCCATGGCCCACTTAAGGGCTAACAACTCTAGCTTCATTGAGCTGTAATTTGACATGTTATGCTCTGGAGGTCTCAAGCCACGACTTGCGTAAGCAATCGGTCGCACTTTTCCACCCTGCTCTTGAGAGAGCACTGCTCCCAGACCATGGTGGCTCGCATCCACTTCCAAGATGAAAGGTAGTGTGAAATCTGCATATGCGAGGACGGGTGTACGTGTAAGCTTTGCCTTAAGGGCATCAAAGCTGTCCTGACACTCCTTACTCCAGATGTCAGTGTTCAACTTACCTGCCTTTTTCGACTTTCCCATCAACGCTGCCACTCGCTGATGCAGAGGTGCTGCCAACTTTGCGAACCCTTCGACGAAGCGACGGTAGTAGCTGGCGAAGCCTAAAAAGGAACGCAGCTCTGTTACCGTCGTTGGCGTTGGCCAGTTTGCCACGCACTCAATCTTCATGGGGTCTGTGGAGACACCCTTGTCTGAGATGACATGACCCAGATAGCTGACTTCCCGCTGAAAGAAGCTGCATTTATTGAGCTTCACCTTCAGGCCCTCATGATGGAGCCGCTCCAGGACACTATCCAGCCTCTGCAGGTGCTGCTGTACGGTGGATGAAAAGATGATGATATCATCCAAGTACAACAACAATGACTGACCCTGCTGGTCGCCAAAAATACGCTGCATGAGGCGTTGGAAAGTTCCTGGGGCGTTACAAAGCCCAAAGGGCATCCGGTTCCATTCGAACAACCCAAATGGAGTACAGAATGCAGTCTTGGGTCGGTCCTTTTCGGCAACTGGTACTTGATTGTACCCACTAGCGAGGTCCATTGTCGAAAAACCAACACGCACCGGTCATGGCATCCAACGATTCCTCAATCCGGGAGAGGGAAAGCGCCCTGCGAGTCTTTGAGTTTAACTGGCGATAGTCCACCCATCCCCGGAGAGTTCCATCCTTCTTACGAACTAGTACAATAGGCGAGGCATAGGGGCTCGAGCTTTCCTAATGACCTCTGCCTGGTTCAACTGGGTTATATGCTCTTTCAATTCCTCTTATTATTACGGAGGAATCCGGGCGGTGACGTTGCCTAACAGGCACATCGTCCAGAAGGGGTATCTCATGTGATGTGAGATTTGTGCACCCCAAATCTTGATCATGTGCAGCAAAGACCGACAGATGTTTTCTTAACAATGATCTAGCCGCTGCACGCCGCCTGGTGGCAGGAGGGACAGATCTATCCCCTCAATCTGATCTGGGATGGATGCAACGGGAGAGGCTACCTGGGCAGAGACAGATGACACCTCTGCAACACCTGAAGGTAAACTGACAACTCTTACCTGATCCAGGGTGCCAATGACTGTGCGGGAGTAGAGCAACACGTCTGACTCACCAACATTCACCACGGGATGTAGACAGTGCTCAATGACGCGGACCAAGGCAGGTGATGCCAAGAGGCCCGCTGGTAAGCCAGACTCAGGTGGCTCAAACAATACAGCGCCATCCGAGAATTGTTCCGAACAGGTGGCAGTGACCATCTTCATCGAACCACCTGGTATGCGACAGGCCTTTCCCCGCACCCGAACTCTACCTGGCTGTTGGGGAACAGGTTTTACACTAGCAACGTGACATTTTTGCATAGCATCCATAAGGGGGGTCGGGAAGGCCACCGCAGCTTCTCTAAATAGGTTAGAGCCAGCACTGACCAAAAAGCTCTTTGTAACATTTGCTAATGATGTTCATCCCAAGGACACCCGGGACCTTGGATGGCATGCGACCAGGTGGGTCTCTTACCACCAGGACTCCACAGTGAGACATCGACTTCCCACAAAGGACAACCTCTAATTCAAGGTAGCCAATATAAGGAATGGCCAAGCCATTGGCAGCTTTGAGCTCCAACCAATGACAGGCATTAAGACGTTCTTCACCCCAGGGTTCAAAATTATTCGAAAAAACTTTCTGTAATAGTGGAAACCATTGACCCCAGTATCCACCAGACATGGCACAGTGGCGCCACCCATGCCAACATCAATGTGTGGACACGTCGAAATTAACTTTGGAACATCTTTCAACCCTGCCCAAGAATCTCCAGAGCCAGTAGATGCCCCACCCGAGTTGTGGCTCGGCAACGCGGTGGGCTTTAGTTTTCCGACGGCTGCCTTGGCTGGAAGTGCCCGCGTGCAGCCGACTGTGGGCGAGGTGTAACACGTGGCCCATCGCACTCTCTGGCGATGTGGCCAGGCTGTTGACAGCGATTACAAATGATAGGACCTGGGCGAGGAGAACGGCCACGCTGGTGAGTGGTATGTAGCCGAGCAACGCTCTGCGTCAACTTATCAAGTTGTTCCTGTTGTTGCCGCAAAAGCTCCTTCATCTCACTCACTTCCGATGGAGGGTTGTGTGCCGACTGCTTATAGCCACCTTGCACCACATACAGAGTGCCGAAAGCGGAGGGGACAGAATTGCTTCGGCCCCGCATACCCGCCGGCAGTCCCTCGCGTTCCCACCTAATGGCCTCACCTCTGACGTCAAGCAGGGTTGCTTCGGGGGAGCTCCTCACATATTGTTTAAGTTCTCGCCTAAGCGCGCCATCCAGTACCTGTTCGACGAACTGATCACGCAACAAAATTTCAAAGTTTACCATATTATTTGGAGCACGCAGTTTTACCTTCTCCATTAACGACATAAGCGCAAGAGAGTATTCTAGTAAAGTTTCTCCCTCCCGTTGTCGGCGAGAGAAAAACGCCTCCTGTAATGCTACGTATGATTCAGAACATCCATACAGGTCCTGCAAAATGGCTAGGACTTTGGTTGGATCACTTCGTTCCTCTGCAGAACGGTACTTTACTTCTTCGCGAGCCTCCCCTTCTAAATGATCAAACAAAAAAAATGCTTGGTCAACAAATGACAGATGTCGAGCACGAATGCACGCCTGGGCCTCCTCCAACCACTCGCTCAAGCTAATGCCCGTCCTACCACGAAACATTGGGCATTTTCGGTCACGAGGAACAAAGACCAGCCGGTCAGTGCCTGGATTACTGCACACCGAGGTTGCTGTAGGTTCAGCGGAGGAGGTGGATGGCCCAGCGGCAGCGTTTGCAATCGACTGAGATCGCTCTTGACGCAGTCGCTCATTGTCAGCCTTTAGTTGGGCTACTAGCTCTTGCAATTCGCGCATCTGTTCTTCCATCTTTTGGGGGGGGGGGGGGAAATGCTGCTGTGGTATTGCTCACAATACTTACACACAAACCCAAGACTAGTGGCACGGTTAGAGTGCAATTTTAGTACAAATGGCAGAATGCTATTAGAATAGAACAGTACTTACTGGTGCAATAGTTCAAGGTACCAGAAATTAGCAATAAAAATACATGCAATTCAGTAGAAAACTGAGCAAATCAAAACATGCAATATCAAAGTAAACAAAACAAAAACATGCAAAACACACAATAACCTTTAAACAATATGCAGAAAGCACCTGTAACTATATCTATGCATTTACCAAACACACATTGTACGCACTTAAAAACCTCCAAAATTACCAAACGTGACCAAATTCTATGTCTCTGTCCACTTCAATTGAATCCTGCCGACAGCGCCAGTCTGTCGTGGCACAGGGGCTGAATGTTTTAGAATGGAACAGACTATACTCAATCAGCCCAATTATGTAATTGTTAAAGTTGACCAACAACGCCACCCCGAAGGGAAAGTACAGTAATACAATAAGGCTAACACAGGTAAGTATTGAGTGACAGAGACATTGACTAGAGAAAGTATACAATTTTATTAAGTCACTTTTGGGTTTGATGTACAAAATACTTTTCTTTAAAATACTGATTTAAAATGCTTTCACTCACGCACTCTCACACAATAAAATTATACCGGAAATTCAATAATGACCATGTTTTAGTTACATCCACAATGCGGCTGACATTATCAACTTCAATACCCACAGCAGCTTTAACGACCATAAAGCGTCCTTTAAGTTCGGTGCTCTGACTGAGGTGAAAGAGAACAAAAAGGGAGAGGCGAGGTGTAGAAGGGCGTAGAAGAAGGGGCGTAGAAGAAGGGGCGTAGAAGAAAAAGGGGAGGCTCGCTCAGTCTCCAAACCTAAAAAGTTACAATTTGGAATTGAGAATCAATATTCAGAATCACACGCAGCGAAACAGAGGCAACGAGAGAGAGTATACGTACCCAAAATCACACAGATGCGCCACGCCAAGACAGAGAAGGACCCAGCGCTGAAAGGGTGCCTGGTCTGGACGCCCCACACTAAGAACAGCGCTGGATTAACAATTTCAATGAAACAGGGATAATAAAGGAAGCGAACTTTCTTACCGGAGCGTTTTTATGAATGAAAGCGTGCAGCACGAGCCGGGAGACGTGCGCGTGCACGGAGGAAATGCCCTGGACGCCGCGCACTGCACAAACAGCGCCAGATAAAATAACTTTTCCTCACGAATAATTATTTGAAAAGCACAAAATAAACTTACCGGAGCAATGAATAGAACGCAACGCAACACACGCACGAGCCGGGAGGAACGTGTCCCGGAGTCGACCCTCGTGCACGCGCCGGAGGTCTACAACCACAAATGTTTGTTTGGATACATCGATTAAATGAATGAACTACTGAATGACTCGGGAACGCATCATACTCACTGGTGGAACACGCAACCTAGGCGCAATCACCAGGCTTTTTAGGCGAACGAAAACGATGTTAAAAGGTGATTTTTGAGCGATATGTTGGCTTGATCCGGCGTTCGTTCTGCTACCTGCTCCCAGACGGCGGGTGACGTCAGAGGCGACCAAGAGCTCGAGCAGGTGAGGGACCCTCCCTCTTAAAGGATCAGGTCACACGCAATAGGCTGCCGACAGGCACACGGGGCATACCACCACACGCAGGTTCCCCCTCCCTCCCGCCCCGTTTCTCCTGACTGAACGCCTAGCAAACCTCGTGAACGAGCACGCCCAGCAGCACTGCTCCATGTGCATTTGTTTACAAGACGATTGGTGTCGCTTTCTCACGACAACCTCCGCGAAGAAGATTTAATAATACACTCCACATACAATAAGCTAAAAAAAGAGTCAGATAAACAGTTACCTGTCCAGCAGAAAGTTTGCAGCGGAGGCATCAGCCTGTTTTGCGCTTTCAATGCTCGCCAGCCGTAAACGATTCCCCCAGAATAACACGCGTTTTGTTTCTTTCCTCTGCAGACTTTCGTCTCTTCTGTGAAAGCTCGAAAACAGTCTTTCTCTTTCGTCCCTCAGCCATTTCGGTACTTCGCGGATGAAAGTTTAGACCTACAATGACGGAACTCGCCGCTAACCTGCTACATAAACACACTAGCATATCAACCACGCATGCGCGGCCGGGGAGCGAGCGTTTCCCCGGACGAGCCTGCCGGCGTGCACTAGCACGCACAGAATGATTGACACCTGAGCGGACTAGTTATTTGGGCTACCCACGAGGAAATGAGATTCTGATTTGTTGCCCGAAATCCTCCATTCCACCTTTAAGTGAAAGTAATAGAAACAGAAATATACTGTACTGCCCTCAGCACATTAACTCTTGAAAGTGCAAGCATTTGTACAAGAGGACAGTACATCTCTGTGCATTGACTTGGAGGCAAACACAGAAATACTCATTATTACAGGATTGACCAGGCATTTTCTCAGCTTGTCTGTCTTGTATAATTGGAAACAGACTTTAAGAGAACATTACCTAGATGAAACAGTCCCACTCCAGCACTTTGTTATAAATTTGCAGATAAGTGTACAACATATTTACAGTGTATGTGAAAATAACACTTCCATTGTGAGCCATAACATATGGTTTACCAATAAGTAATGGAATTGGAAGGTGAGCTGGTCTTAATCCTACTTATTCTGGTTGCTGTGGTCTGACTGCACTTGTTTTAATGATGTTTACTTGCTTTACTCCAGTAAAATGGTATCTCTAAATAGGAATACCCTGTGGTGAGCAGCTAAATCAGAGAGAGAAAAAAGTTTGGTGTAGCAGCACTTAACAGTAGGTGTTTCTACATGTTGAATTCATGCTGTGTGTGTTTTGCTTTTTTGTCTCTGAAGAATATTTCTAAAAATGGTATTGTTGCTCTCTTTCCCTTGCCTGGAATTTTTTTTTTTTTAAATATATTTAAAAAAATAAAAAATACAGATTGATATCAGTCTGCTCACACCTCTCACCAAATTCAGATTGGCGTGACTGACAGATGGATTAGCGACTCAGGGACACGCTTGATCTGTCCACATCCAAACACACATGGCTGCTTACATGGAAAAAAACAGTTAAACCATTACGGATTTCTGCAGAATCACAAAATTATGTTAATCTGAGGTGAAAGAAGTTTGATTTTCTTCAGAATGATAGATGACTGACGGACTTGTTTTTTACATGTTTTACATGTGTCATGGAAATAAACTAATTTGATTGCTGAGATTCACTCGAAGCACAACGGAGTGCACGGTGACTACATTCACTCTTCGTAAAGAATTTAATAAGTGTTTATCCTGGATCCCAGAGGCTCTGATCTTCTGTGGGATGCAAGTAAAAAATATATAGATTTTCAGCTGAACTGTTTCTAGCTGAAATGGAAAAAAAAACTACACTGACATGTCATTCATAAAGAATTCAGAAAACAATACAGTAAGAGTTACCTCACAAAGAGCAGGGGGTCTTCAGGCATCTACCTGCTTGTTGTAGTTGGTCACTCACCACCAATGATGTAATGGAGCCTATAGTCAGACTTTACAACTGAAAGTCCACCACACGGTTCTAGATGTAATGACATTTTACATCTATATAAAGAACATGTCCGTCAGACTTTAAGTTCAGATTAAAAACAACACGCGTCCCATGCACTGGCAGCTTATTTCCACCAGAGAAGACACATCTGAGCATTATAAAGATCATGTTCACAGGAGCAGCTCCCGGTGACACCTTCAGCAACAAATTTAAACAGTGGTCATTCTTCAACACCTGCACCCCTGGAATGATGTCCCCCTATATTTGAGGACAAGCAGCACTGCTTTGTCAGAGTTTTCTTAGCTGAAGCCTACTCATGTAATCATTGACTGTGAACTGTTGAGTGTGTGGGTTTTGCAGTGTCTGTCGGCTCTCAGCACGCAGACTGACTGAGTCAGGCTTATAATTTAATCTTTTTCTGTATAAAAAAATAAAATGAAATGACACACATGAAGAGATGTGGCTCATCCATTTCAAATGTTATACATATTATTTGGCTTTTTTCATTAATCATATTAAATGCCTCAAAGTCAACTGTGAAGTAATGCTAAACATGAAAAATGAAATGTTATCTCAAGCTCAGTATCTGACCAAATTGAGATTTTATGTAAATTATATAAACAAAACAAAGGCAGAGTGGCCTCTACTCTATTCTTCTTCTATTTTGAGGAAGGTTGAGGTCATATGGGTGTTGCTGAGCATTTCTGCTCAGGGCACCCAAATGGCTAGTAGTGGTCATGCTTTTTAAACTCTTTGCCATATTTGTTTCACTGAACAGTGGATTTTTATGTTTTATAATATTATATTATAGTTTTTGACTGGATTGACTGCATGCAGTGTCATGGTCCCTTCCTCCAGCTCCTCCTCCTGTCCTCGTTGTTTACTCTCCCCTCTCGGTTTTACCTTTTTTGTTAGTTCCTGGGCAGATCCTCATCACTTCACCTGCTGAGCTCCATGAATGTCTCCCATCCAACAAGCACCCTCTGCTGTATAAAGTGTCTACTGACCACCTCTCCGGTGCCAGATCGTGCTGTCACTCAAGTGAGAGAGAATTTTTGTTCAGGCTATTTCTTTCTATTCTTCAGTCCCTTTTGGTGGAGCTAGCTGCAAATCAATTGCCTCCAGTCCAGTGTGCAGTCCTCCGGTCAGTCTTTACTCATCTCCTCTCTGCTGCTGATCAGGATCCGTCCTGCTCCCCAGGGAACCCATTTCCCCCCAAGACCATCTTTCATTCATTCATTCATTTATTATTGTTCCCGTTAGGGGTCCTGGGTGACTATCCCAGTGACTTTGGGCCTTAGCCGGGGTACACCCTGGACAGTAGTAAATTCGTCACAGAGACATGGACATGGACAGACAACCATTCACTCTCACATTCATTCTCTATGGACAATTTAGAGTTTTCGATTGACCTAACACAAGGTCACCCTCTCTCCGGGTTCTCCCTTCCTCCCACCGTCCAAAGACATGCTTGTGTTAGGTCAAAGACAATCAGCTGAGAAAGGTTTCAATATGCATATTGTTACCCTTCAGCCTATACAGACCCCTTTTTATTTCAGTTATGAATCAATTTGCCATTTGGCAGGGTACAAAATGCACTGTTCTCCGGATTCTTAGCAGAGGACAACCACAATAGTCTGTCTGACTCTGAGCTCTGCTATGGTGGGTTTTCTCTAACAAGGAGAGAATCGCTGAATCATTAATACTCATACAGTGTGTCGATCCTGTGACTGGCTAAACCAAGACTAATCCAGGCCTAACAGGTATAACTCTAAACAATTACTAAAAGCAGGTTAATCGAGGACATGACGTCTCTCTAGACTTAACATGATTCACGTTTAACCTGTTGCATAAAGTTGATTCAGGACATCAAACTGAAATTCTTGAAAAACACTTATTTTCTCAATACATGGAAGAAGATATATGGAAACAAATTTGATCCCAATTGACCTACATAGATTCTGTTTATTGTGTGACTACTGCAATGTTTTATTAATTGGAAATGCACAGAGACTATTGATGAGGCAGATGGTCGCCGCAGATTAGTTGCTTGACCTCAAGGTGCAGGGCTGAAAATAGTGCAGACACAAGTGTGTGGGCTGTGAAATCATCATGTGGAAGGAGCTGTGTATTGTCTCTGTTTGTCCACATGTCATCAGGGTCAACTTCCTTCAGCAACACATGACCATAATAATATTTGTTACGCAATTTAGTTTTGTGGCTGGAAATAGACCATGACATTGGGAAGTTATTTAGTAAACAAGTTTCACAATGCAAATAATTGGATTTTATAGGTTCAACTGTAGATTGCATCGACTAGTTCATCATGAGTCTTTCAACGTTCAACAAAAAGCGTTAGTCAAAAACCAGAATGTCAGTTGATGCTAGCAGATCATTAATACGTCTTAAAAATGCCTTGATAATTTAATGACTGGTTTCTATGGCTTTTATTTTGTGTTATTTTGGTTCATACGTTGAACTCACAAAATTAACTCTGTGGTCACTTTGCTTGCCTTGTATTTCACAGTGAGCTACACTGCACTATTATTCCACTTGGAGCGACTTATTAGAGCTGACCCACTCGAGAGATTTGGGTTCAAACAGGTCTGTGACTCCCTTTTTGCTTTCAACAATTCTATTTGTAGTTTCTTACTTAACATGGCCTGCATGAATTACATGGTATCACTTTGTTGCAATTGAATTAAACACAGAATGTAATATTAATTAATTAATTTACCTGCAGTACATTTACCTTTACATTTGCCTTCGCTTTCATGTTAGTTGAGGTGTCTTGCCTGAGGATACACCGGTACAAAACAATAGAACCACCATGCTCTAGAAAGCTGCACTTTAAATGTCACGCTACTGGTAAGATGGTTATTTAGGACTACAAAGTAATGCTATTGTTCAGGGCATGAAATCTAATTTAAGCTCCAAATGTAATTCAATGCAGAAAGAATACAGTAAAGAAAAAAAAAAAGAAAAAAAGAATGGACTAGTTTAACATGGTGGTGTTATGAAGTCTAAGGAACAGGTTTGCATGGCAATGAGATAATATTACAGTAAAGGATGTATTGAATTAACTGTGATGTGTATTTTAGTGTTTAGACCAAGTGGAGTATGTGGGCACAGACTGGACACAGATGCTGGCTAAGTCCATTCTCAGATTAGCAGCCCAGAAAAACCTTTGAGCCTGGTTCAAAAGCTGAATGTGAAAGCGTGTGATCCTGCCCTCTTTAGCCTGTTAAATTCTAGTCCACAGCCTGCAGCAGTTTGGACTTTAAGTATGTTATTCTGCCTGACTCTCTGCCATATACGTATACATCTATATACTGAGTCCACACACACACACATGATGTACAGGGCACAGAGGATTTGACTGTCTTCTCATGATCAACCTTTAGGGCAGGGTTTCTCAAAGGTCCCAATCCAACAGATCCAAAGTAGACTAAAAGTTTGAATACATAATACTCTTCACTTGGAAGAATAATAAAGACGTTTGATGGGGCTATAATTTATTTAACATATGTCTAGACATATGCATAATATGAGTAATTGGAGAGTAATTGTATTATAGTAAAATTAGCTTTCACACATTCCCATTTTGTGAATTTCTTGTTTTATTTAGTCTCCCTCTGTACCTCTCCAGTTCACATGTCATCACCACATTGTTCTGCCACTTCCTCTGTAAAAGCTGCACAGACAGTTCCCTCTTTGTCCCTTGCTCTGTTTGGACACCCAGAGCTCTTCTCTCCTTCTTTAAACCACTTGCTTGTTATTTAAATCGTGAAATGTCTCCAGATTTTTTAAAATTCCGTAACTTTGTAATCACGGCACACACTTGGCATGCGGTGCTCTGGATGGCCGCATCTCTTTTTCGTTGTCTGTGTCTCTGATCTGCCGTGTTTCATTCAGTGTTTCAAAGAGCTGTTGCTCTGTCTCACTGTTTAGTGAATAAGTTAACATTATCTTCTTACGTTATGTTGTGGATTTTCCACTTTGCCTACAGGGAATTAAAATATTTACTTATGCAGGGCAGGGCATAGCACAACCTGCACACATTTGCCACAATCAGGCTCATTAATGAGCCTGCACAGATTTGTATAGAGTAGTTATTATCACTACACCCACAGGACTGGTGTCTGAAGTGACACCAGTGTAACAGGCCAAAGTATAACCCCTGCCTGCCCATTGTTGCTTAATAATTCAAACAATTAAAATTCAGATTCAAACAAACAGATGACAAAGTTGACTACAGCTTATTTCCACCTCTTAGTTGAATGAAGTTCTCGAAATATAGTTACAATTGTTAAGAAAGTCCAGTAAGTGGAGGTCAGCGAGCCTTTGAACCACTATTCTAAACAAAATGTGTCTTGAAAATGTGTGCCCAACAATTGGCACCAGTTTTCATAAACAACGTTAAGTGCGCTCTGTGAGACCACGCTGTCCCCTCCTTGTGGAAGTCATTAATAATTGTTATTTATCCAAAAATTTCCAAACCATCAGAGACAAAACACTATTGCCCCATTGCTCTGCCACTGACATCTTTGGTGATTAAGTGTGTTAAGTGCGTTGTGAAAAAAGTTAATAGCTCAAACTCAGTACCTTATTGACCCAGTGCAATTTGTATATGAAGCTTTCCGAGCAGTCAAAAATGCCGTCTTGGCGCTGCTTTCTTCTTTATTCGCAACTGGAAAAGCCCAGATCTAAGGTTTAATTTGTAGATTTTTCTGTTTTAACAGACATTTTAACAAATGAAATTTCAATTTTAAAATATGGCTTTCTAGTTTGTGTATTTTTCCAAAGACATGGCCGCAGAGTGGGCCTGCCGTCTGGGAATGGGTAATGTCCCCCTCGGATCACAAAGAACAGGATAAAGTGTTCTTTTATTCCTCAAGTAGTTAAAGTGTTAGAGCATCATGTGTTATTCTGTGTTTATCTAACTGTGACTGTTGTATATATGTATACGCTGTAATCTATTCCCTATGGAAACGAATAGACATATCTACCCTGCCATTACAAAGTACATGTTTACACGCCTGACCAAGCAGTGGTTACTCTCACAACAAACTGAGAAATATGACTGAGAAATATGAGTGAATGTGTGAATATTAAGCCTACATGTGCTTTGTGTGACGTTTGGTTTGAGAGTGGGACTGTTTTAAAGAGATGGGACTGTGAGACTGATCTATTGGATGAATTGCTCAGTGCACATTTTTATTTAATTTTACATCAATCTGTACAAGGACTATGGTTGGAAACTTTCATTTTTGCTAAAGTTTTCTTTTTAGCCTAATGTTTTTTTGTGTGTATTATCCCTTATCAAATAAATATATTCAAATCCAAACCACTCCATGGTCTAAATCACATTCTGTCCCATAAATTATTCATCTCCCAATGTGGAATATAAACCTGTTTAATTTTACATTTGCATTGCAAGTCCTTAATCAAAGAGAACAGCTCACAGAAACCTCAATCAACCACAATAGCCACACGTGCACATAATGAAACCTATCTGGGCTATTTTCACTGATGATCGCGAATCATAGGGTTTCTTCAATAAAGAAGTCATTAAAAATATACAATGCTTCTTTATTTCATTATGGCTGAAAGCTTGCACAGGCCATGACCATTATCAGTACAAAAATAATAAATAAGACTAAAATGAATGTGGCAAAACGGGTTCCTGCCATTGTAAATAAAGTCCATAGGTGGCGCTTTAGGCTATAAAAGCTTTTTATATTTTCAGGCTCTTCTTCGCCCTCTGACTTGTGCTCACAGCCCTGCCAGTCACTGCTTCATGTAGCCTTGTTGTTCTGTCCTTTAGCGTTGGGCAGCCCTCAGAGCCGGGGTCCAAACGTGTCGTAGCCTGGGTCCAGCCTGTAATCCGTCACCAGTCAAGGGTGCGCATCAGCTGGTGCCTAAAATGAAGTAAAGGGGGCTTGCCTCCTGTCCTGTTTGGAACCTGTCCATATTCGTCACATTGACTGTCCTTAATGTTTTTATTTCCTAATGGACTATTATTCGGGGAAGGTGCAGTGAGCGCATCATGTGAGAATGAGAGTCATGAGAATGACTTATGACTTATTTTAGGAGACATATTATACAAAATCGAATAAACCATACAATTGTTTTCCCTTTTAATTCATGCATGTTTGAGGAATCTTTGTTCTACATTCAAGGCGCCATTGCTCTTTTATCTTTTCCGTAAACAGTGTCACGTAAGATCCAGCAGCATCGTACATCAATTTTGGCACCAATGATGGAAAAAAATGCACTGCCCTCTACCGTGAACTGCAGCTATTCATAGGTTGTCAGTATGGTCCAGCAGAGCAGCGCTTTGTTAAAATGATGTGCAGGTGACATGTTGTGAAGGGGCAGATGGAAATCAGAGCAGTAGTTGTCTTAATTTTGGTAGAAATTCTGTAACTTGCCATTCAGGGAGCAAAATCTCAGCTTATTGGCACAACCTTTCAATTTCAAGTCTTAATGGAGACATATTATACAAATCCATAATAGTTCCCCCTTGTCACTGAACCACTCAAAGTTGTACTTACAGTGATTATTGGCACAACTTTGTGCCTCTGATAATTACTTACTTCATTAACAATTTTATTTTCTTAAACGATGACACACGTAGGATGCGGCAGTATTGTGTAGCCATGTTGGCACAAATGAAGAAAAATTCCTCTGCTTGTGGACTGCAGCTGTCCAAAGGCGACGAAACGTAAAAGGGCTGACACAAATCACTGCTGTGGTTATCAACACTGGTGTAAGCAGACTTGCTTTTCAACTTATTTTTCAAGATGTCCAAAATATAATATAATGACCCATGGGTGTTGCAGACAGGAGCAAAAGTCTTCATTAACTCTCATATCAAACCTACAAAACACTTTTTGCTTTACCCTAAACACAATGATCAAGTGTTTCCACACATATCCCACTCCCATTGCATGTAACACAAAACGCACATTTTCCATTTTATTGTCAGACTATAGAAGTAGTGTAACGTATAAAACAATGAGAAGGGGACCGAGCTTCGAGCCTTGAGGGACTTCGTGGGTGACTGGGATAGTGTGTGATTTACAGTCATTTATGGAAATGTATCCAATCTGAGAGATGAAAACCATGATAGAGCTGAGCCAGTGATCCTGATGGTGAACTGTGGATTATGAAGGAGAATGGAACGGTCGATGGTGTCTAAAGCCGTGTTGCCCATCTTGTAAGATTTATGGATGTCACACTACAAGACGTTATGAATAAAAAGTCGTTCAAAAGCTGCAGTCACACTGTGCGATGGTTCACCCGATCAATTGTAGCTGCGACCACAGTTTGCGTGAATATCAGGCTCTAGACTCCATCTGGAAAAGTCACTGCAGTTATACCTACAATGAGCCACCATTTTGAGCTACGACGCAATAAAAATTATTTTGCGGCAGATGCCAAAAATCGGGCTGTGGACACTAGGCTTAAGGTGGCGGAAAGGTCGAGGAGGACGAGAATGGATAGGAAGCTGAAGTCTGAGGCAAGGAGGAGACCGATGGTGACTTTTAGGAGTGTGATTTCTGTGCTGCTGTGGGTGTGAAACCCAGATGCCGATTTATCATATAGTAATTTGAATTTATTTATGGAAAGCCCCTTGGGATCCGTCATCTCAATCAAGGTGGACCAAACACATGCAACAGCAACACTGTAACATAGAAGGATGATAAAACACCTTACAACAAAAGACATAACATAAAACACAAAGTCAGACATTACAGGACAATTCTACTCACACAAGCACTCCCAAACCATCTCAGTGTCAGACTTTTTTTTCTTTTCTTTTTTTCTACCAGTTAACCATTGCAATTAAAAACAGTGACAATCAGTTTTCAAGTACATAAACAAAGAACCTCTAAAAGTGCCAAAGGAAGTGAGTTTGTTCCAGTCCAAAGGATATAGTAAGTTGGAGTTTAGTTTTGTGTGTAAGCATGTACATGTATTTATTTGATTATCTAATAGCCAGTGACATAACTGACTTTTTTAGTTGAACTCAGTTGGCCTGTGTTACTCAACAAAACATCAGAAGGCACTGTTGGTAATGACTGTAAAGTTTATCAGAAAAGTAACATCTGCCATCTGACTCAACTGTCCTAATAGGCTGAACACAAACTCATAACTCACAAAGCGTAGTGTTTTCAGAGCATGCAGTGGCTTCTCATGTGACTGTTTTGAGCCGAGGATACAATGGACTTAAGAAAGCTGCAAGCAACAAGCATTGATTTTAACTGCTTTGAAATTCAGTCCCAAAAGCTCAAGCCCACCCACAAGTGGGTACAAATAAATCAGTAAAAATAAACAGGCAATGTGGCTAAAGTGTCTTGCCTGATGTCATGGCACTATGTTGTGGCCGTGTGAGATTGATTGTGTGGTGAGGTGTGGTTTCTGAAGATGTTGGTCGGTGTGTCAATCAGCAGAAGAAGCCTCGTTGACGCTAGCTTCTGTATATTAAATGGAGTTTATAACAGAAAGCAGCATTACATACAGGCAGTGGACGTTCGCCTGGGAGTCCCACTGTGGCCAAATCCAGGATCTCCCAGACTCTAGTGTAACATCGCTTTATATATGGTAGGACGAATGCTTCTTCAAAAGAGACAAACCCCCTTTGCAGATAAGGAAAACCCACTCCCGATTGTTTCTTGATTTACCCTTTCTTTGTTTGTGGTCACACAACCTAATCACTATGATTATGATTACCCCTTCGTCCTTTTGGTCCCACAGTCTACAGGTGATTGAATCAACACTTATCTCTGCAATTGTCACTCACAGTAGATACTTCAGAGGCCCTGTGGTGTTCTGTACCTTTAAAAGCTTGTCATTTTCTGTGTGATGCCAGACACCTGTCCACATTCTGCGTCCCATTTTCCTCTTTTTCGAGACGTCAATGGAACTGGTTAGTTTGTTTTATGTTATGTTGAGTTTGGTTTTTGTTGAGGTCTATGAACTGGGCCGTAACACCCAACAGCACAATGAACATGTGAACTGTCAAGAGCCAGATTTGAATGATGGCCATTCAACCACATGAGTCAGTCGAAGGTCGAGGCATCAGTTGTGCAGAAAGAAAAGGATGGATTTGTAAAGAAAAGATGTAATTCATGTATCTATATAGAATTGTAAAGTAAACCAACATTCCACAGGAAGTCAACTATCACATGGAAACATGTGACTGAATGTGATATACAGTTAGCTGTCCAAAAAGAAAGGGCATTTGTGTTGTTCATATAGAGACACTGGCATTAAAGTAGAGACAGTGTGAGCCCAGAGCTAGTCATGATCTTTGTCATGTTTCATTTCACATTCGCTATAATGGAATTTCTGTCAAGTGTATTCTTCTAGTGCTCTTGTCTCAGACCCCAAACCAGAACCTGTGGCCTTCTTTAAAATGGAGCTAAAGTGAATCCTTGGCTTCTACAGTGGGTGCTGTTGCCTCACCTGTTCACAAACAAATTTTCTCCCCTACATCTATTATAGCTGCCACTACACACGCCTGCTGCGGCAAATCAGCTTTTAAATGGCTAAATTTAAACATAATTTCTTCAAAATTGTCAGTTCATCCTTCAGTTTTTATTTTTCATCTTACATATTTTGTACAATACTTTTCTGCTGAGGTCTAAGCACCAACTTTCGTTTTTTATTTGTTTGTGTCAAATTGAATGGACAGACTTCAAACAAGGAGTCTTTGAGAGCGCTCCCTAGAGCAACGTCATGGTGTGGACTGTGTGTGTCTACGGCTGACATGTGGAGCTAATAAACATGAAGTGGAAAGTACTCTCATGATTCCAGAGTCCATCACGAGGAGCTCTGGGCTCCTTCTGCGCACTAGTTTCATCAGACACTTTATATTTCAAAGACCAGCGTGTTCATACTTCAAGAACATTAGTCTCCAGGAGTCATGTCTGCTGTTACGCCCTTAAGTGGGATATAGATAGGCACCCATTGTTGCTGCACAGAAATGTTTTGTATTCGACGCAACAATGTGTTTGAGAATGACTTATAAGTGTAAAAGTTTGTTCCATTTATTTTGTGTCAAGCATTCATTCATGTTCATGATCATTTGGGCATTTGATGGGAATAAATGTGTGCAACAGCAGCTACAATTTTAACTTCAAGGTCAAGGGATTGCTTATTTGAGTAACGTAAAGATAAGGCCAAACAGATTTGTTCTCATTGTGATTTAGCAGTGAAAATAAAGTAATGCTTTATGTGGCACAGAGGTGCCATAGTCATCCTCATAGTAGCAAAGACCAGACTGAATCTCTGATTGCATAGGCCCTTATTGTATAGGGAGGTGTAAAGTGCTCTGATAATCCCCATTATCCTGAAGCATCCTATTTTAGATACTTTGGGCTGTTAACAGACTATTACTTCGGAGAAGGCTTGAATGGTCATTGGAGAGTTGGTCAATTGACTGAAAAAATAAATGGCACAATTACAAGATATGTGCCATTTGAGCTCTAATGCTACACCTTTTCCACCAAACAATAAGCATATTGTATCTGTCACTGATTCTAAAACAGACAATGATTGTTATATTTATCTTGCCTTTCACCGTTATAATTCACCACAGTACACCCTAATTAGATGTATCCTACTCACTTTTTTTCACATTCAGTGCTTTGTAAACTGTGGTTTGAATGTCAATCAAAGACTTATATCTGCACTTTGAATCATTGTCTACATCAGTGAGACACTGATTGACATGTTCTAACACAGATTTTCTTTTCATCATTACACCTGTGGGAGGTTAGCAAATGTTCAAAGCTGAAATTGTGACTTTGGGGGTGTACAAATATTTTGTGGAGTGAACAAAAAAGTGAAGATGGCGGACTTTCATCTGTTAAATACAGGCTCCTCATAAGTCTCCTGTCATATGACCGCTTTATGTCTGTGCTGAATATGTATAGAGAGCAATTATACAAACAACCACATGAAACCAATTTATGTTTGAAATGTTGTTGCAAAAAGCTGCTCTCCTGTGGGTCAAATTTGAATGCGGCCCTTGCAGTTTCTCTTGTGAACAACATAAAGCCACTCAGCGCTGTTAGCAAAAGCCAGAAATGAGCTCAGGAGGTCAGGAGCTGAATATATATATGAGTGAAAGCGCCACATTTAGGGTAGTTGTTGCTCACTATACTTGCAGGTTTGCACATGAGCTTATGGATTGTTTAGGTGTTGTATTGTTTGTATTTAGATAATACAAAGTTTAAAAGAAGGGAACATATGTTGGCATATTATACATGCCCATATTATACATTAAACATTATACATTATACGTTAAATATTATATACACATGCATGTAAGGCCCATTTGTACATTCACTAAAGTCTTTAGTTTACTCATATTACATTTATACATTAACATTATATAATAGCAAAATCACAACAATTTACTATTCTTGTAATGCACTTTGTTTGTCCAGGTGGAGTTTAACTGTAGTCCATGGGCCTGGTATTTTACTCCCAGGGTCAATGTCCAAAAGAAGAGCCGCCTGCTCCATAGAAAGTATGTCCAAAAAGTCTTTAAGCCAGTTGTTTATATCAAAACAGTTATTCTTCTGTTCTTTCCAGTTCATTAGAATAATTCGCTTAACTGATAGGAAAACTAATAATGCAATATTGTCCATTTTTCCATTTGAGCCTTTGGTTCTTACAAACAAAACAAGCAAACAAAACAGGGGACATTGGGAAATAACTATATTAAACATACTGGACAGTTTATCAATTACAGCATTCCAAAATAATTTCATGTCATACTGACTTGTTCTGAATCAGCAGAGATGACAAACTACGGTCACCGCGGAATAGCACTTGCTGCAGGGAACCCTGGGTGGAGGTTATCCATGAATGCTAACGGCGGATGTGGGCTAAAGGCAACCATGATGCTAGTGCCGCCTGCTGTATATTAATATCTACAGACGTTTACTGTAAAATTTGGATTATAAGCCGCTGCTTTTTTCACATGCTTTCAACCCCGCAGCTTATACAGCGATGTGGCTAATTTATGTATTTTTACGGGAACGGCCTCTAGGGGCGCTCCAGCAGGAAGCGAGGAGTTCGACAGACCGGTGAAAGAGAGGAGGAATACGCTAGTTTGACTTTGTTTTGAACAGTGAGTTTGCATCAGGCGCACACCATCATCATGGAAAACACACGAAGAAATGCATATGACGCAGCTTTTAAGTTAAAAGCAATCGATGTGGAGCCAAAGAAGGAAATAGAGCTGTTGCACGTGAGCTTGTCATAAAGGACTCGATGGTGAGACGTCAGAGGCGGCTGAATGAAGAACGGACTCAATGCACTGCCGTGTTACAGGTACTGCTTGGAAAAAGACATGTGTTCAATTAAACTTTGTGTTCCATCCTTCTGTGTAAAAGTCTGAATGTTACAACGTGGACATCTGCAGCTTATAGACAGGTACGGCCTGTATATGTGCAAGTATGCTTTTGTTTGTAAATATGGCTGATGCGGCTAATACCCAAGTGCGCTCAATAGTCCAAATTTTACGGTACTTTTTTGAGGAAATGCCAGGTGAACTCCATCTCCATTAAGACTTGGTTGTGACTGGATCCGTAGCAAAAAGAGGCAACAGGAAACGGAGCAGAATAAGGTGAATTAAATCAACCGAGAGTTTCCCCTGAGTTTCCCTCCACAGCAGACCACGCTCGCTAATATAACTGTATCTGTCTGTTCCTAAATCCACCCCTAATCCTAACCTGACCTTATCCTGAATGTGAAATAATATTTTGTTAAACAGTAGAGGGAGATCAGGGGAATCCTTTCACGTTACACTGGGTCTTTTGTTTAGGTTTTTATTATTGTTTTTGCTAATACAGCTGAATGTTTTGCACATCTTGCCAGTATTGTAAAGGTTTTTTATGTTCAGTCCTGAGCTTTATCTGTTTGTTTTTTTTTAATGTTTTTCTTTTTAACCTTTAGTGTCCTACAGCTCCAACCAACACAGAGTCCCTGATGACGGGATACGGCTGCTGCCCTGTTCTATTGAAGTTCAGAAAGTAAATTACATTTTACAACCAAATGTCTTTAAAGAAGGACAGCAAACGGACACAATTCTAACCAAATTTTGAAAGCAGAAGAAAACAACAACAACAAAACAATTCCTAAAAGCCCTGAGCTGTGGGAAACCGCATTTGTTCCTGACAGCCAAACTAATCCTACAGACAACAGCACAAACACATTCACCTGCTGCGTTATTTCAGCTGTCGGCAGTGCTGTAGCTCCCCTTCTTTCAATTTGTATTCACATTGATATAGCTATGTTTATTTAAAGGAAAAGCGCTGCACACCAGGGGATAAGCCATCAGTAATAATGGAGCAGGGAGGTGTCATACGGAACAGTGGGAGTCTGTAGATAAATGTAACAAGATTTGGATTACCTCAGAGGGACCACATCACCAGGAGAAACAGCTTCTATATACTGTAAAGAAGCCTGCAGCAAATGACTTTTGATTCATTTTTTCTCCTGATTTATTTATTTACCTATGCTACTCCTCAAGTTCAGAGAAATGCACCCCAAGGTTCGTCTCTGTCAAACACTTTCTTCAAGCAGGCTGGATCTTTTTGTCTATTTAAAGCGCAACGACCAATTTAACCAAGGTTGCAAATATACTAATTTAATGGAATTTGTCAATCTCTAACAGAATTAAAGTTAAAACAGTAATTGGATTTTGCAATTTTCGTCATTTACTTTACTTTACAAACAAGCACATTCAGTCCTGTTTTTGTTTGAAAAAATAAAATAAAAAATCAACAGTTAGTCATTAAAATATACATTTCAGAGTATGTTATTTGTTGTTTGATCCTGTTTATAATGCATTTTGTCTTTTTCCATTTATTGATTTTAAGTCAATCCAAAGCAAGATCATCTATTTAAAATATTCATGTTCAGTTGAAAATTACGACGGAGTATAAGGGCCATTTGGGGGAAAAAAATAAAAATCACGGACATTACGAGAATAAACTCGTAAAATTTCGACATTAAACTCGTAATTGTATGACTTTTTCTGGATTCGACTTTATTCTCATACATTTCACGAGAATAAAGTCGTAATATTACGAGAAAAAGTCGTAATATTCACGAGAATAAAGTCGTAATATTACGAGATAAAAAGTCGTAATATTACGAGATTAAAAATTGTAATATTACGAGATAAAAAGTCGTAATATTACGAGATTAAAAATTGTAATATTACGAGATAAAAAGTCGTAATATTACGAGATTAAAAATTGTAATATTACGAGATTAAAAGTCGTAATATTACGAGAATACAGTCGAAAATGTGTATGAAGCCAGTACCTGTGTTATGGAGATATGGAGCATTTTGTGCGGTTATACTTTGAACTAGGGTTTACACACGAAGAAATACTGTGTCTTTTAGCACAGCATCACCACATTATCATTAGTTTAAGGACTTTGAAGCGACAATGCAGGCGTTTGGGTTTGTTTCAATCGGAAGAACCAAACAGATTTGGAAGAAATAGCTTCTTTTCGTAATATTACGAGATTAAAAGTCGTAATATTACGACTTTTAATCTCGTAATATTACGACTTTATTCTCGTAATATTACGACTTTTAATCTCGTAATATTAAGAGATTAAAAGTCGTAATATTACGACTTTATTCTCGTAATATTACGACTTTTAATCTCGTAAATGTATGAGAATAAAGTCGAAGCCAGAAAAAGTCATACAATTACGAGTTTAATGTCGAAATGTTACGAGTTTATTCTCGTAATGTCCGCATTTTTTTTTTTCAGTTGGCCCTTATACTCCGTCGTAGAAAATCAATATTTATATAGAAAAAGGTGACATAACGGATAAATGTGGGGTCATAATTAAATATTTGAGTGTAGCTCTGCATCAAAGTAAATATCATCACGCACGTTCTTGTACTATAGTTTACACTTTACTGAGACAAAGTCAAGGGCATACTCTTCATACGATCGTTTCAATGTGTTCCCTCTTTTAAATTGTGTGTGATTTATCTAACTTTATACTAAAGTCCCATCGGAACATGCTGTTTTTTTTATTTGTGCAATGCTTTACCTATATATACCTTATATAACTATGTTTAAAGAATATGATAGTTCTACATAAAATAAAATGCATCAATGTTTTGCCTTTGTAGGTCCTTTAGTGCTGTTGTTGATGGTCAGATTGGGTCCCTGCTTAAGGACTGCTCTTTCACCACTCTCCACTTTTTCTGAAAGCATGGAAGATCAAAACGTTAAAAACAGCAATTAAGGACAACATTTGCAGCAGGGGTTTTGTCTCAGCCAAGGTTGTGTGCTCTGTTGACATTAATACTACCCTCTAGTGTTAGAGCCAACCGCTGGGTGCTTTGTTTTTTACTGGACTATAGAAAGAAAGGACCCCAACAGAACTGCAGGTATAGTGAGATACTTGTTTTTTGTGATGTTCAAAATGATTGTTATCTAAGAATATGAATGCAAAGCTATTGGTATGTGAAAAATATGTGACAGTAACAAAGTCTTGGGCTCAATCTGAAATTGGGCACACGTCCCTCTTTCCTTATCCTTCAGTGTGGAGAATGTGCTCGCTGCCGTTGGCACTAGACAGGAATATGACTCTGCTCGGATGCTCCACAGAGACACAGAATCCTTCGAAACATCTAAGTAGTGCTTGCTTTATTACTCCAAACTATTGTGGCCAAAAGAGTAATTCTCAAGGAATGGAAAACAACATATGCACCAACCTTTAGAAACTGTCTGAATGAGCCAGCATAACGTCTGTGGGGAAACACAATCTGTTGAGAACTTGAGAAATCTGCATAAACGGGAAAAAAATATGGAATCCAACCCATCCAATATGGTATAATCTTTCAAACAAGAACATTGGACTTGGAATAGAAATGATAATGTGATAACAATGGTATAAAGGTGATGATGGTGGTTCACCAGTACGTCCCAAAGATTCTCAATGGGGTTAAGGTCTGGTACATGGAAAACCTGGACTCATCAGACCACATCACCTTCTTCCATTGCTCCAGAGTCCAAACTTTATGCTCCTCCGAAAATTTCATCTATTTTTGTGGTTAGCGTCACTGATTCGTGAGCACAGTTTTTCAGTGCTAATGCCAGTGATTTGACTCTTCTCAAACGCCGACATCTTTTTCACAGCCACAGGATTTGTTTTTCCACATGGTTGTTACAGAAATGAGAAGTGATGAAATGGCAAGTGAGTGATAGACGAGCTTCTGCAGGGGAATGTGTGTAATTGATTGCGGGGATTATTTTGTAATGTAATGAAAACAGTCCTTTTGGTGGATCTGAACACTCCTGACCAGTGGCGGGAACAATAGCCATTCAGCAAGAACTCCCAACACCCAAAAAATGGACCACAAAAAGCACATGCATCTCCTCTGTAGTGCTGATATTCATGAGAATTATTTCAACCTTTTAATCTTTGCTGTCAATTTCCCATCACAACGACACATACATAACTCGAGTGACAGAACGTGAAGGAAATGACAGCTGTTGCTGAATAAACCTGCACAGTGCATTAAACACAAAACAACAACAGGCTGACATTTTGCACTAATAGTTATGCTTTAGGCTTTTATGTTCATTCACTTCAGTTATTTATGCAGATGACTTTATTTAATAATCTGCTGTGTAGTGTAAGTGTCAGATCAGCTGTATCTGGAAACTTTCGTGGTGATTTGTGCAATGGATTATGGGATGCTCCTCATGGCTGTCTAAGCAAGGAGCTCTGAAAGGAAGCATAAAGACTCCTTTCGTTACTCCTTTCAGGGTCCAATTCAGGCGGTCTTTGTCATGGCTGATGATGACTCATGTCTGGGTTAATGATAAGGGGAAGGAGCTTCCGGGGCTTATTAAACAGATTTGGATGGAGCCATAGATTTATGAAGGACTTTTCAAAAAGGGTTTTACAATGCACTGCTCAGTCAGTGTTTACTCGGTAGTGGTAAATTATCACCCTTGCTCATTTTTATCGCACACACAACCATATCATTCCTTACTGCAATAACAATGTATTTTGCACCATAAGTAATCCTCAAAAAGCCAATAAACGTTCAATAAACATCCACCCAACAATAGAAACGTAGCTGTGTAAATTATGCCTTTTACATTTGGTCCACTAAAGATGGCAGTAATAGCAGCACAAGGGTTGTCCTGTACACAATACACTGTCCATACTCATAATCGATACATAAGAAACATACTTGACACAACACATACTGCTCCTACACATTCCATACAAAATATACGCACCAATCGGGACAAACGTTAAAACACATGTTCTAACATTGTCCCATCAAAAACATACTTGCTGTAGCACTTAACTTCCTTCACGCTTGTTTGATGAATCCTGGTTTGAAAATCCTCTCCCGCTCTGACTGTCAAAAACATTCCATTCTAAATTCCTTTGTGTAGTTTTCCGATGTGTGACGTGGCTCCGAGAATCATGTTTTCTGTTTTTTAAGTCCATAAATCGTCGCCAGACTCTGAGCATTTGTCTGAACACGATCCTTACAACAGTGTCACAGCTCAGAATTTGTCTATGTACAAATTTGTCTGCAGCCAGTAGATGGCGCCACAGTTAAGTTAATATGGCGTGTCTCAAGGCAGGTTATATTGTTCCTTGTAAAGACATTTTATTTTTAGTTCTAAAACATGAGATGTCAAAGTAAAGATGCTCCAGAGAATGTTTAAAGGCCAATAACAATACAAATAATGCATAATATTTGTCCTTTAAACATGATAAAATGTAAATATTTATAACACTGTAGATAATTCCTCATGTCACCTGCTGATGTTTAAATAAATTTAGTTTATGCTCTTTAATAATCAACAGGCTGGACAAACAAAGCTGTCTTTGCACGCCCATCGATCTGGAGTTTAAAACTATTTGAGCCTCAAAACTCCTGCCATGAACATAATTAGTGGATATTTGTGGAGTGTACTCCTGGCAGCAGCGAGCCATTACGAAGAGATGGATGACCCGTGCGAAGCCGACAATCAAGGACTGGAATGAAAATGTGACAAACATTCAACAAATGGAAAAAATAATGTTTGGACTCAATCTGAGAAACAACCATTTAAATGTACAGTAAAGACTACCTGATTGTTTTTATTTATAGACTATTTGTCTTTTTTTTTTAATGTGTTTTATTTTTATTTAATGTTTATCACGCTTCAAAATTAGCATTAACATTGACCCACAAACACCTCCATTTATCAACACAAGTGTTCACTTCCTGATCTTCACAGTATATTTAAAAAATAAACACCCAACTGAAATTCATGCAGTCAATTTGAGAAACAATTTTACCCCGTCATCATTGAAAACTATTAAATAATTGATAATGCGCTATGGTGAATCCAGAATGGAGAAAAAACATAATTTAATCTGCATAATCTGAGTTGAATCAATATTGAATAAAACTACACGCGTCACAGATTTCATTTTAAAGCTTTACAGTGAAGGTCCTTCATATGTTAAGCCCAGAACTCTCGCAGTGGTAAGATAATAGGCTATTGTGTAATATGTGCTGTAACAATCCTATTACCTTTCTTTGAAGTCTTTAAGCCTACAAGAGCTAAATGTGCGTGTTCACCTGAAAAAGACTGGTCCGGACACATGAATTGTTCTTTTAAAGAGCCTTCGTGCCATGCCACACACACATTTTTGTCAATATACTCTAAGATGAGTGTCGAATAAATGGTGGAAAAATGTCTAGTCTTTGATAAAGTGAGTGAATCATGCCGGAGTGTTTTTGTCATCGCTTCATCTCACGGCTTTTAAAATTAATGTAAGTGACCTTCGCAACTTGTTAAAGTGGAGCAGAGTGGAAAATGCCGAAGTTACATCACCACCTACAAACATCACAGTGCAAGCTTTCGACGATGTAATGTCTCAGCGTTTTTATTACTTTAAAATTTATATTAGACAGATACAATTAGAAAGAAAAAAATTGCAAAAATGAAAGACTTTAAACTACTGCATTCATCTTGGTTCTGTGATTTTTAGCTGTTATAGCCAGTGTTCAGTTTTATCATCAGTAAAGTAATGTAAATGCAAGGCTCCATCTCTTGTGCGACCCTCAACCAAGTGATGCTCAGATACTTCAGTGAAGTATTTTTTTCTCACATTCACATTCACATTCTCACATGTGACGTTGTTCAAACCTACATTGTGAATTCACTCTCCTCTGTCGCAAAAGCAGTGAGTTTTGGCCTCTTACATCTCACTCTGAAATGTTCTGCTTCTATTGACTGGCTCAGAAGAGTTACTTGTCAGCCCTAATCAGCTTCATCGGATTTCACTTTGAGCAAAAATATTTCAATATCCAGCACAGTGGAAAAGCAATACAGCGAGGAGATGTTCCGTTTTTCTTGAGACGTGGGTGTTTGTTCTGTTTTTTTCTCAATGTATTCCTCATTGTCCACCGTCTGATAAAAGGAAACAATCAAGCTGCAGGGAATGTAACACCTGAAAAGAAAGTTATAACCCTCAAAAATAGTGAATGCAAACATTCTGAGAGGAATCTGGGTCTGTTTGTACTCCAAACCCACAAATAAAAAAAAGGAATAGTTTATTACAAGTCCTAAAACTAATTTATTTGTGAAATTAGCTTCAGCTTTGAAAGAGGAATTGTCAAAACCCAATTTATGCCCAAACTAGTGTCAATCAGTCCCTCTACAGGCTACAGACACCCGCTCTGCACCTTCATTAGCATATATTTAACAAAGAAAATCCAGGTGGAGTAAAAAAAATAAATAAAATCCTCGCGCCAGACATCAGAGGGCAAAACTACAGAGTCTAGGTGAACAAAGAGTCATTTGTTTGAATTAGGGCGCATTTTAGTTAGATGCAAAATATGCTTGAGGAGTTGTAGTAATCTGTACCTGAAATTATTTAAAATACAGACTATTTTACATATGCGCACACCTTCCTCTAGTGTGCAAAATCCAAAAAATACTTAAAAAACAGTATTCTTTTTGTGAATAACTGGTTTATGTTTGTAAAATTAGTTCCAAATTCCTTGCACTGCGCACTATTATACAGATCTGTAATCTTTATTGTACCTGGGATTAGCTGCATATGTTTGATGGCTTAATCTGCTGCACCCTGAGAAAAGAGAAAATGTAAACTGCATAAAGAAGCACATGATCCAGGGATTCAGTCAACCTGAGAAATTGGTGTTCCAAATACCACTGCAAGGAAGCCCAAACAATGTGCTTTAAAAAAATGTCATGTAAACAGTTACGTGTGAAGTCAGAAATCTGATTTCTCTTTGATTGTTCACAACAGTGCTGGCTTTGACAAGGTGTGTGTATGCAAAGAGAAAACTAATAGGACAAATGATACAAATGACAGAGAAAATGAAAGTTTGAAAGAGTTACTTTAATGTATTGTACTTAGTTTTCCAAAACACTTCTACGTTAAAGGTACGTGTCAGCAGGTGCTGCTGATGATAAGATTTCCCGTGGGCATTTAAACACACCAAAATTCAGATTTAGTAATTGGATTATGTGATTTTTATGTGAATGTGAGTTATGTGAATGTACCCAGTGTTATTACTTTTGGATGAGATAACAGATAACGTAGGGTAATCAAAACTTCCATTCCAACTGTTTTCATTTGGCTGTTCTATTGCACACAGAGCCTGGAGCTTGATCTGATAGTCATTTATGAGCTTCCCAAAGTATCAGGAAGAACAAACACATAACACGTAAACAAAAAAACAAAAAAATAAATATAAAATGCAATACATATACAGTTCTACTCTGGATGATTCTGCGTTTCTACCTCTGATTTAATCTCAAAACTAATTTTCATCATGACTTTGGTCTTGGTTTGATTTCTAGGAGTTGTTGTAAAAATGGTTACTGTCGTTCTGTGTTTGAATCTTCAGACGGGATAAACACTTTCAGAAGTTGTTTGGATGTTTCATGTGGTCGAGTCACTCACTGATACTGAATCAAAGCCCATGATCCCCTTCCATTAGAAGCTCGTTATCCAAACCAATTAACCACACACTGGATTCAGGCAACTCACTTTCACAAAAGAAAACATTTTATCTGAACATTTTGAGAGATAAAAATGTCCATCACAGTCACATTCAGTCATTTCTAAGCCCAATTGTGTTGATATTCCATTTAAACCTATCTGACTCATGTTTGCATTTTATATTTTTTGGAAGCAGTGTCCCTGTGTTGATCAGAAGTGAACTTTTCAGACATTTCTTTTTTACCTCTTTATTTGTAAGTAAATTGGGATAGGAACTGTCTCAATAACATTGTGTTTCTCTAAACACGTCAAACACATTTGTGGGTTCCAACTTCACTTTGTTTTGCCATTCAAAGGATGAAATATTTCGTTTAAAATGTTTAATTGCTATGAATCTACTAAATGTTTTTAAACCCGGAGATGGTTTCGTAATATACCTGCATCTCCTTAAAAATATAAATGATACTAAAGCCTCATACCGTGTCAGCAAGTATTTAAGCAGAACAGAAATTATTAGCTTATTCTTATTCCATTTTTACAAAAGGTAATAATCATAACGGAACCATTGTTTTAATACAAAGTACTAGGCATGAAACAACTCCAATAAATATTCACAAGAAAGGTGAAAGGTTATTATGCCGGATTTTCTCTCAGACCTTGCGTCTTCACTGTGAAGAGACGGTGCATAAAGAAATTCAATGGACACAAACATGAATGCTTCTCTTGAATAAAGAAAAGAAAGAGTTTGATTAGCATACACATACAAAACACAATACTTGTGTTCCATAACCCAAAACCCAGATTCAGTCATACATACAGAACCCAAGCAAAAATATTTGAACAATTTTTTAGAGATAAACTATTTTGGTGATAATTACCCAACACTATTGTTCAAACCTTTTTGGGACATCCTATTAAATAATTAACCTTATCTCCCATGCAGAGAACACACAAATAAACAAAAGGCAACAATGTGTCTACTTTAAACTGCTTCCATTTTAAAATGCATATTGTTTATGGAAATGTTTGATTCTCAGATTCTGCATGTTATAAATCTATATAAAATCTATATTCTTGACTGAACACTGCTATTTTATTTGTTCAACTCTGACCTTCAGCCTTATTTCTGTCAATAAAGCAATATTGATTTTGCAAGAACATAAATATTAATTTTCAATTTAGTTTATTTTTGTAAAAAACATCACAACTGTTGCCTCGATGGGCCAGAGGTAGACAGCAGTTCAAATAAACAATGTTCAAGAGAATTTAGCAGATGGATAACTGTCCCAGAGCATCCCCTGTCCTTGACCCTCCTTCTCGGCAAGGAAAAAACACAAAAAACCCTGTGGAAAAAAAATAGCAACCTCGGGCAGAACCACAGTAAAGGAGAGATCCTACTCCCATGGGCAGACAGACTGCAGATGGACCAGGACTGACTCGTCCACTTGGACCAGAACCACTCAAGAGGAAGGAAGGTAGGCTCATCTAGTGAGAGTGCCGCAGTGTCTGAAATACTCCCCGAGGGAAGTGGAAAGACAGAAAAACATGTGAACAGCAATGAACAGACTACAGTTCATTGCTGATAGGGAGAGTAGGAAGAACCAGAGGATAGTGTTCAAGCTGCCATACTTCCCCCAGTATAGTTGCTCAATGTAGCTAAAACTGCAGACTTTCATTTCTGTTCCTAACTGGCCTGACCATAAGTTATTTCAAAGAGGAGCAATTTGAGCCTGGTGGGTTCCCTTCATTAACAAAACTCTCTGTGATTTATCCAAAAGCAAACAAAGAATCTCGAGAGGAGGAAATTGCGTGAGGACAGTCACTGCATAACACTGAGAACCTCTTCTTGTTATCAGTTTGTGTGGGTTTTTTTTCTATTCAAGCTATTCTTCAGTTGTGTATAAATACAGCTTGATTTAAGAAATGTGTGAAGCGTGTTTGAGTTTGAATCGCTACTATTTATGTGACATTTTTCACAGAAACAGAACAAATGAGCATCTGGTCCAGCGCTACAGTGTTGACACACTCACACTCGACAAACCGTCGACCCAAGTGTCGCTTGGCACAAACTCACGCGTACAATGTTTTGCAAAGACAATAGAAATATGCAATACAGGTAAATAACCACCGACCTACTGCCATCAAACTGTCAAACTATTTATTTACTGTATCTTGACTTGACTTTGACGCCGGGAAGATGTTTGCTTGTAATAATGTAAAATAATAATAAAGTAATGTAATATTTTCCACTATTTGATTAGTTGCATCAAATTGCACATCCCATAGACCAGTTTCCAGCAGTGACAGATGTAGCATTAGTGTTGGGTTTGAGAACACAGTCCAGACCAGACAAGAATCCCTCTAATCACCATTGATCTGTTTGTGTCGACACATCCCCAGGTGGGATGAATCATTGTTCAGAGATGAACAATGAGACTGAAGGGTGCAAGTATTTGGAGTCTATTTTTTTTCATTTTTACTGATTGTGAGCAATTATCATGATACAACATTGAGTTTATCAGCCCACAGTGACCCTTGTAGTGAGGGATAGGCCAATTTTGTATTCAGTTGTAAAGCAACTTTCAGTTATTTCCAAAATATGTAAGAATAAATGCAAAACTGCATGTTACAATGAATGTTCATTGTTCACCTACCCAGGATTATCAACAGACCTATATCGATGTTTATTATTGAGAATGATGCTAAAAGTCCCTGGCAATTATGTGAAAACAAAAGATTGACGTGCCGCTGTTTATCTGTACATTTGCACTGTACAGATCCTTGAAGCTCTTCCAGCGTTGTCCCATTGTCTGGACAGGTAGACTGTTAATAGAGAAAGAACTGAGGAAGGGTAGGAGAAGATGTTCAAGTGCCATCTGCTGGTGATCTGAATCAGAAAAAAGGGTTTTATTGCCATTGTAAATGAACACAATTCACAAACTTAGTAAGTTATTAGTAGTATTATTAAATAATAAGGGTAAATATATAAACTATGAAAAGAGAAAGACATGCACAAAAATATGTGTTAGAATAAACACTGCAAATGCATTACAGTGTGTCGAGATAAAGATAGCCTAGTTGGAAAAATGAAAACTATTCTAATAAAATATAGGCCTACACATCTTTGTATAGATTTTCTCATGCCTACGAAGGAATCATACATTTGGCTACATTAAAATCCACAGTTGAAAGGATTACTCTATCAAAGATTTCTTTCTTTCCTTCTTCTTTTTCTTCTTCTTCTTCTTCTTCTTCTTCTTCTTCTTCTTCTTCTTCTTCTTCTTCTTCTTCTTCTTCTTCTTCTTCTTCTTCTTCTTCTTCTTCTTCTTTTCTTCTTCTTCTTCTTCTTCTTCTTCTTCTTCTTCTTCTTCTTTTTTTTCAATTTCAATGTGTGTCTGTACCACCATCTGCCGGCGAAACACTATCCTGCAGGTGAGCTGTAGTCACAATGCGCTAAACATACTTTTTTACTTTTGGGGAGAATGAGAGCTTAGTGCACCACGATGTGTAAAATAAACAAATTATCCCATAAGATATGTAACACACCGATACATGTCACTGCGTAAATATGGTCAAAATTGGGTGTGTTAAGAATTAACTCATTTTATTTGGGGAAACAGTCCTCATTATTCAAGGTCGTATCATCAGGTTAAGTCACAGCCGGTTACAAACAGACCAAATCGCTGTAGAAAGTTGACACCGCTTTGCCTTCTGGGTATTGAGTCTTTTGTATCTACGGTAGAGTATGTGCTCCATAAAAAAGAACTGCATTTCCCATAGTCCTTATCGCGGAATGTGTACATGCGGTGTTCCATGCAGCCCGGACACCAGCGTCAAATGTGGTCCTTGAGTGACACAGAACACCCCATCGGGTTTACATGGCCCTCACGATCCACCGCCGAGACTTTGTCCATGCTTTGATGTATACTATTCCGCGTAAGTGCCATGTCATTTCTGTCATTTTAGTCACAAATGGAGCTAAAATGACTCCCTTTTCGCCGCTCGGGACTGGACGCCTCGTTAGCATCCATAGCCCGTATGCTAACAAGCTAATGTCATCCACCAGTGACCAAAGTTGGCAGAGCTTCAGAGTTTGGCTTTAAGAAGCAGTCTGTAAGTCCTGGAGACAGGCATTCAGCTTTACTAGAGAAAAAAGCGTCTTATTGCTAAAAAAAAAAAAAAAAAAAAGCTAAGTAGTTTTATAGCTACAGTGTCCTCCACACCAAACTGACCAATGTCAATCCCAAAATAGTCATGTTTGCATCCTCTGATTTTTTTTCTCTTATGTTTTCTTTAGACAGCTGAAATGAGTTGCAGTGGTAAATTGTGTATTATTAGTTTTAAACTACTCATCAGATTATATGTAAGCTGTAGCCTATTAGTAGTCATGATCTGCTCAGAGTTGTCCCTTCACAGTATTGTATCATGTATTTTAATGCTCAAGTTGTTTTTGTTTTGCTTCCATAGGTGCTACACCTATGCTGTTAGAGTTATAGTACAAGGTGAGTTCATAGACTTGCAAACTTACAGGAATTGTCAGAGTTTGAAAATTTACATGGGAATTATCTGGAATTTATGGGCATTAACGGGTATATGGTTTAAGCTAAAGCTTTAATAATTTGACAATAACGTATTATCCGTCCATCCATCTATCCATCTGGGAATTACACATCTGAAGGTTGTCGCAGCCAAGAAAGTAATGGTATACATTTTTTTTTATTATTGCCAGATATGACCACTAGGGCTTGATGATTCCTGCAAATATGGCTTTTATGGGAACAAACTTGTTCCACCGAGTGTCTATTTGTGTCTCAGGTGCTGTTGTCTTAGATATCGTTAAGCTGAGGAGAGGCAGTCACGGCTGAACATGCATAATCGCATGCAAAAGCGGTGACAGTTTGGTAACCCGACCAACAACATAGAGCCAAAATAAAAGGTTGGGCTGCAACGATTTATCAACTTACCGTGAATGGTTTAAAAAAAAAAAAAAAGTTGTATTTTGATAATTATTTGGTCATTGTTTAATTAACTATAAGGCCGGGGCACAGAGTAGGGTCACAAGCATCTCCTTGAGGGCGGCACAATCAATCGAGTCACTATGGAGTCTTAACAGACGTTGCTGACCTGGCGTAACCAGAAAAATAAAGTGATTGTTCTATAGATGATAGTACAGCAGGTGGCACTAGCATCTCGGTAAAATTTAGCCCACATCTGCTGTTAGCATTCTTGGAGAGCTAGACAAATTAGGGCCGTTGGACCACTTTATTCTTTGTGTCCGTAACTCCAAAACTTAGCGTTTGCTCTTGTAGCTGTTGAACAGGCGGTGAAGGAGCAGCTCTGACCGCCTGATTGGTTCCCCCACTCTGAGCAGTCAGTGACAGTTAGAACCAGGGCCAAGCAGGTACTAAAAAGTACCTGGTACTAGTCAAGAAGGGCTAGTGGAAACACTCCAAATCGCTGAGCGAAACACCTTAGAAAATGCATAATGAAAATACTAATAAACTATACATTATTAATAAAGGCAGTGGCATCATTAAGTCAAAATGCCAAGAAAGAATAAACAATTTCATCAGTTAACACTTTAATCATAATTTTCCATCTAGAAGCCTTCAGGGACCACATTTCATTTTTACTTTACTGACTAGTCAGTCACTAACATAGTAGTTGGTGACAGCCCTGGTAAACAGACCCCAAAGAGGAGTAGGAAGGTGCAGACTGTGCAGTCAGTAACATCTAATAAGGTTCAGACACACTGCAACTCTTGCACACTTTCAAGACAGTCAAGCTCCAGAACTGCTTTAAGGTTTATGAGTCTAAGGGTCGGACTTATTTAACAAATAGAAATGTTTAAATGAATGTATTTTTTTTTAAATTACCATGGAATTTTTTTCAGAAAATTTCCATTCATTTACCTGGAATTTTCCACCACTTTGCAGCCCTATGAGTTCATGACCTTTACTCTGACATAAAATAAAGGTGTGTTGGGCTCAGTCATGTGTATGGTCATGTGGCCATATGAAAGTAGGTAGGAGGGAGTTTTGTTGTTATTCTTAATTTATCATTGACAGTATATACTTGGATCTTTTTAATGGAGTGATCTAGAGTTTTGGCCTCTGTCATTGAAAAGCATGTACCGGTAGTTTGGAAGGTTTTTTTTATGTTAAATGGTTATTTGCAGTTTGTTTTCTTTATGGAAATTAATATTGACCAATTGTATTGGTTTTCAAATTAAGTTGAAAATCGTGACCGATCAATTTGAGTAAAATCCTCATTTATTTTTTGGCGTGATGCCCAGCCGTAATTACAGCTGCTGATATACTTTTATTGTAGCATAGATTGTGAGCCTCTCGTTAGATACTGATTTATCTATGCAATTATTCTTAAAATAAATGTTGCAGCATGACACATCACCCAACTGTATGTGCATTCATCATTCAGACAAAATCAGTACTATGTCAAATGAACTAGGTTGCTACCATCATAAGTGAGTCCTTTATTAATAGGAAAAAATATTATGCATTTTCCGTATTGTTATTAGCCTTTTAAATATGCTCTTGAGTACCTTAAATTTGCCATTTCATGTTTTGAAAAAAAAGTTTACTATGCACTAAATGAACATGTTTTTCTGCTGTAGATGGGCCTAGTGCTTGCACAATTTAGTTAGAGACTGTGACATGATGATGACCAGGCTAATAGTAGCAGTGAGTGAACATGTTTAGTATGGGGTGAGATTTGTTTCATATTAATGTATTGACGTCATGAAATAACAAGTTTTATATACTTTAATAAGGGGATTGGCTTCATTCAAAGTCACACACTCACATGCAAAACTACAGATTTCAAAATAAAATGTAACTTAATTTTTACAATTGAGAATTTGTGTGAAAAAATTCTGCATGCAAGTCTAACTTTTTGAATAAATTCGGATTTTGTGTGAATCCAAAATTCTGCATAGATATTTTTTACAAAATGTGTAACATTTGTCTCATAAATATCCACATCCACATCCACAAATCAGAATCAGAATCAGAATTACTTTTATTTATCCCCAAGGGGAAATTCTTTTCGTTACATGTGCAACCGACCAGTAGAGACAGTAAGTATTAAAACAATATAAGATATATAGAAAATAAAAAGAAAATACAATAGCTCTATATAATGTCTACCCCATTTAACTTAACTTATAAGTGTCTTTATTAATCAACTAAACCCCCGATATGAACAATACTCAACTAAACCCCCGATATGAACAATTTTACAATAAGATTAACTCTACTATCCTTGTCTATTTACATATTCACATGATCATGTACAGTATGTGAAGGTGAAGAATGCACAATTTAGGTGATCCTCAAATTCAGTATCAGATTCTCGCAATGCAAAAACACAGATTCACATAACAAAAATATGTTTTTTTCACAAATATATATATATGCAAATCTAATTTTGCGTGCATCCATAAATGCAAGTCAGGGATTGTGAAAAAATCTGGGATTTTGAATTAATCTTTCTTTTTGCGTCAATAAATTAATATGAAACAAATCTCACCCCATAGTTTAGACGTAAAAAATGCTCAGAACAAATCTGGCGATGATTTAATGACCTAAATCAGCCAAAGCTTCTTGGATAAGTGATATAAAATTGAAAAAAAAAACTACCTGATTGAGGGAGTTCAGCAGGAAGTAGTTTTCATGGGTAGAGGGGAAAGGATTTTCTAATCAGCATTCCTCAGAATGGTGTGAATGCAGCTAAATGCAACTCCAGGTATGTTCTTAATGGCAGCACATTGTTGCTAAAAGCTCAAAAAGTCACTTTAGCAGAATATGTGTCCTTTAACTGAAAAATGCCATTGTCAGTGTTGAAGAAGTGTCTATTTCTTATATCTCGCTTGTTGTGTTGACGTCAACACTGTTTTTGCTTTCAGTCTGTGGTTGACGTCACAGCCCACAGGAGAAGATGCTGCAGCGCCTTCTGTCTGTGCGGACCCTACACAGGGCCACAGCGCTGCGCTCAGTGCTTCAGGCAGCCTCTGTCACACAGCCCCCTGTGTCCATCTGCTGCTGCGTGCCTCACCTGACCCATCTCACCATAAACCAGCGCTGGATCCTCACCTCTGCCTCCTCCAGCGCTGCTCCTCCACCGAAACCCCCTGAAGACAAATCGGAGTCCCCTATTCCTGCCTCAGACCAGCTGGCAGACATAGACCCGCTTCAAGACAACTCTATGGGGCTGTTTCAGAGATTTAAGAAGACTTTCAAACAATATGGGAAAGTTATGATTCCTGTTCATCTCGTCACATCATCTGTCTGGTTTGGAACTTTCTACTATGCTGCTATGAAGTGAGTGTAGCGCAGTTATCCTGTCCTTCTGTAAAGAACACTACTTGAGCAGTTAATGTTAATTAATCCACTGGATAATTACCTCACAATAGTTAGGAGGTAGTGGATGGGAGGAAAAACATTTAAATGTGAACATAAAGTATTTACTTAGTAGTCATCAGGTGACTAATATTCTTGTATATTTGTTTACGTTTTTGCTTTTTCTTTCAGAGGTGTGAATGTTGTGCCGTTCTTGGAGATTATTGGGCTCCCAGAATCACTTCTCAGCCTTTTGAGAGACTCTTCTAGTGGCTACGCTCTAACTGCGTACGCCATGTACAAGGTAATAAAAGTTTTAGGGCACACTCACAGTAACCCAACTGAACCATGCCCAAGCATGAGATGCGCCTAAAGAGCAGTACATTTGACCAATAAGAGTGCAACCAAACTGCCTAGGTGCAGCGAGCTTCAAACTTGGTACATTTGGAAGAGGAAGTCCAAAGCACAGCTTGGTTTCCTGAGTATTTGTATCCAACAAGACTGATCTTACTCTTGAAGTATCTGCTGTGGGAGAGACTGGTAGAGACAATTGTTTATTCAGTTGCCTTTAGGCTGTGGGGCCAAAAGGGGACAAGGGTAATTACTGGTCAAAATTGGTTGGTCGGTTGAACATAAACTAAGAGTGTGTAAGTTTGGGAATTTTATGGGGGGCAATAAAGAAACATTTGTGAGTGGGTTTCCTTATCTGAAAAGGGGTTTGGCTCCTTTGAAGGAGCAGTTGGTCTGCCATATATAAAGCTATGTTACACTAGAATTGGAGAGATCCTATATTTGGCCACAGTGGGACTCCCAGGCAATGTCGACTGTCTGTATGGGATGCTGCTTTCTGTAATAAACTTCCTTTAATATTCAGAAGCTAGCGTCCACGTGTCTTCTTCTACTGATTGACACAGCGACCAACATCTTCAGAGACCACACTCTTTTTATTACTTGATGCCACTACTTTAACTTGTGTGTTAATATCACCTCTACCTCAGCAATATGAATTTTAATCAGGCAGTGGTTTGTTTTTGCTGGTGTGCAACATTTTTGAAATTGTCTAACTCTTTGATTGAAGGGAAAAAAAAGCATCTCATTAAGTTATTTCATAATGCCCATTTCCTCTTGAACACTAAAGAATGATGTAAAATTAATTTCATCATTGAAAATTAAGCATGAACTCACAACTACACAATCACCATTGAAAGTTAAAGTTATGGCCAAAAGTCTTGAATTTTTTCCACAAAATTAAGTATATCTCCCAAAAAAGAACACGTTTATTTCCTTTGTGTGTATTGGAACAATGAAAAAAAAAACTGGAAAATAAGCAAATTTGACAATTTCACACAAAACTCCAAAAATGGGCCGGACAAAATGATTCACACCCTTAAATTGGTTGCACACCTTCAATGGCTCCCTATAATCATCAATAGGTTTCTTATACCTCTCCACCGGAATAATGGACTACTCTTCCTTTGCAAACTGCTCCAGGTCTCTTATATTAGAAGGACGCCTTTTCCCAACAGCAATTTTATGATCTCTCCACAGCTGTTCAATGGGATTGAGATGTATGTTTTGTTTGTGTAAAATTACACTTAAACAGGTGACATTTCATGCAACCGTGTATTGTTGAATAATTTTCTTCTCGTGTAGAACAAAAAGGAGAAAATTAAATAATTACTCAATGTCCTCTTTTCTCTTAGATTGCCACTCCTGCTCGGTACACAGTGACTCTGGGTGGAACGTCCCTCTCTGTGCAGTATCTGAGAAAACATGGCTACTTGTCCACGCCTCCCCCAGTCAAAGACTACATTCAGGACAGAATGGAGGAGACCAAGGAGCGGCTCACAGAGAAGATGGAGGAGACTAAAGAGAGATTCTCTGAAAAGATGGAGGAGACTAAAGAACGCTTCTCTGAAAAGATGGAGGAGACAAAGGACAAGCTCTCTGAGAAGATCCAGGAAACCAAAGACAGAGTTTCTTTTCGAAAGAAGAATGAATAATATTACAGTAAATTACAGTTGCATGACAATAAAATATTATTGTTAAAAATTAAATTTTATTTCAGTAGTTTAATCCTGGAAAAATTAAATGGAAATATTTGACTCATTCACTTCTGCATACATTGAAATGAATACATGTGCAGCGATGATTCAGAGCTTTGAAGTGACCCCTCACCCACTTTGTCCTGGGATGAGCGTTGTGTCTAACTGTCTGTATAAACAATTTAATAAGACTGCCGCATTATCATAATTAATGCTTGAATAAACTAGGTATTTGCACTGGATCTATTCATGGGAGAAGTGTTTTGATGAACTTTTCGATAACTCGTCCATTCGTCCCAAGACATAGTAGTCTTAATTGTTGCTTTGGCCAGTTCGTCATTACTCGGAATCCCATGGATACAAAATGCATATATAACATTTTATTTTTAACTACTAAAATATTTTTTCTTTAGCACAATATTTATTTTACTGACATGCACTGTACCTTGAGAGGAGCTCTCAGAGAAACACAGCACTTAAGGAGCGAGACAATGCACTAAACTGTCCTTTCACTTCACAAATCTCAGTTATCAGTGAGACTTATAGTTGCTTGGTTTTGCATCTCCAGATATACCATTATTGGTTATGTGTGGCAACAAAGACTGAAAACTGTTGGCTGTAGGTTGTAAGTAATAACACCATGAATGGGCAGCGCAAATCCTTCATTGTGTCAGGAGAATAAAACTTGAAGTTCAATGTTTCCTGCGTGTAAAGTTCATCAAGGCCTTTATGAAGGCTGGGCTTCACCTTGTGTCTTTTGTAATGTGTCTATAGAAAGATTTTGTTTTTTTAACCAATTTTTATCTGATAACCAAAGCTAATATATGATTTTGGTGTCTTTTTGATTTACAGAAGACCACATGAAGTTTCATTGAGAAACCGCTACACCTGGAACACTCAATAAAACATTGCTATTAAAAGTTGTACAATGAGAGACTGTGTATGATTCCAGAACACAGAACTTCCTGTGCCTTCAGAACAAGCTAGATGTCCAGAAAGGCTCCTGTTCATGATCTAGAATGTGATTATATCATAACCTCAGATGGAGGGCACGAGCCACTTTTCCCTACTTTTAGTGATTTAACAACATTCATTTAGCTGCCCACCAATATCATTGGATGATGGAATGTGATGAAGACAACAGACGGTCTGTGCAATCAGTGGTTGAGAAATTACTTTGAAAAAGTAATTTGTTACTATTTGAAAATATAACTTTTAATGTGTAATTATCTGTTAACCTTTATTTAACACTTGTGCTATCTACAAAAGTAAAGAACTCCAGTTAAACATTTCTTCAAATAGTAAAAACAACAGGGGGCACACCAATAGAGAAGTAGGGACCTGTGGAGCCAAGGGTCGCAGGAGTGACTCTTCAGGATAGAAGGACCCTGGGTCATTAGGACCCGAGGGTAACGTGAGGTTTAATCAGGTAAAAACCCACTGAGATTGAATCCTCTTTCAAGGGTGACCTGGGCCAAAGTGCAAGTTACATTGCTTGTGGATTGCTTTATTTGGTAATATTGCATTCATTGATCAAATGTGTGCTTTTATGTTTTATTAATGAGATGTATCTAGAGGTAAACATCAAATGAGTTTAAACAAATGACAAATCATCAACTACAGATATGGGTATGACGCTGCTGATCTCTCCTCTGAGGAGCAGCAGAAGTCTCATTAACACATAATTCCCAGTAAATTGCCACTAGTATTTGGCTCTCTTTATTCTATCACTACAGTAATGTGCTGCGTTATTTAAATTGAATGAAAACTGAACTTACATGCACAGTGGGTGACTTAGGTAACTAAGCTCATCACCAAAGAAATGAGCCGTTACACTGGCAATTTATTCACACATAAGCCTTCCCTGCAATAGAAAGCAGAAAGGTCTGGCTTTAGACACATAACCCTACTCTGGCAAAATGCCAGGCAAATTCTCAGGTCAGACTGTAGGTGTAATTGGGGCTTAGGTGTTTCACTTTTAGCACATTCAGCCTGCTGCGTGTTTGAGCTGTATTCTTGCAGATGAAGGTTGCATTCTCTTCCTAAGTACCGATGTTGGTGTTGCAAATAGCTAACTGAATATTTTGTTAGTAACTTTTTCTGGTATTTTCACAGTAAAATGCGTCTCACAAGTTATAACGTAATTTAATAACTATATAATTAAATAGTAACTGTGTTAGTAACTGTGTCACACACAACACTGAGTGTACTTATACTACTGCTTCCACAATGTTGTGTTAGATATATTTTAAATCGTTATTTATCTTTTTAATTGCATGTCTCTGTTCTCCTGCTGTCCTTGAACTGTGCGATGCGACATTGGAAATTTCCCATTGTGAGACAAATAAAGCTTACCTTGTCTTATCTTATCTTAACGTAACAGTTTTCTCGAGGCGGCACGTCACGTGTATGATTCCATGCAAATAAAGAGTCTAAAACCATACTACGGAACATTCTCCATAGAGGGTCATACCATAATGTGGAATTATGGTATGGTGTGTGTATATATATATATATATATATATATATATATATATATATATATATATATATATATATATATATATAATTCCACATTATGGTATGACCCTCTATGGAGAATGTTCCGTACTCTTTATTTGCATGGAATCATACACGTGACGTATATATATATATATATATATATATATATATATATATATATATATATATATATATATATATATATATATATATATATATAAGCTGTGTCCTTAAAAGGAAAACAAACAAACACACGAGTGTGTGCATAAAAGGCTCAGCAGAATTGTATCTGTTGTTTTGGTAACAGACGGATTTTTAAACTTCGTAACTTCTAAACACACGAACCGTAAATACGTATTCAGAATCCACACATGACAGATGCATTCCGATACAGGTATTGCATTAGTCCACTCATCCGGGGCCTGGTCGCGGGGCCGACAATCTGAGCAGGGGCTCCCGGACTCCCCCTCACCCCAGACACTTCCCCCAGGTCCCGAGGTCCCGAGGCGTTCCCAGACGAACAAAGAGACAAACTCTCTCCAGGGTCTTTCATTTGGTGATATACAGAATTCAGCTGCTTTTCTAAACTCAAAGGAACGCATCGTTTGATCAGACAATTGAGGCTTCAAAACATTAGTGCGCGCGTTGTGGTGAGTGCAAATGCGTTTTCTTTTCTAATTAGTGACATAATCATTTCGTGCAGTAGGCCTAGTCTAATTTGACTTTACTCTAAGTTCTTTTTTAATGTAGTATTCAGTATTGTAAATGTATTGTCTAAATATACTTCCCAACACTGCTGGAAGTGGAAAAAGTTCGTTGCTTTCTGAAATGTTACTGTTTGAGGAGAAATGTATTTTAAAAAGTATTGTTCAATAGAAAAACAATAGTTTGTCAATAGTAGAGTAGCTGATTCTTTCGGCCATAGCCGGGCTTAATCCTCTCTCCACACGTCCTCTCGTTTTGTTTATGGAAATATTTTGTCGTTCAAGACTCAGTCTTGCCAAATGAGACCAAATGTTTGTCAATGCCTCTTCACCCCGACCTCCATACTGCCACGACTGATGTTGGGAACAGGTCTAAGGGTTGATTTGATGGAGAGAAAACAAAACAATATTTGGTGAAAATGTAATGTAATCACCTTGAGAAATATTTTTACTGAGACCAGCAAGTTCTTATGCAGTTTCTAATATCTTTATATTATATATACCAATCGTTTAGTATATTTTATTCATGTCACTCGTGGTGCACCCTCTGACATTGCCAGAAGTTTTCATTTTATTTCCATGGGACATATGCCTGCATCTTTACAAAATGTAAAGTACTCAGTTATTTCCATGAATCTGTTTGCTTTGATTTGGACTCCATTGGCCTCAGATGTGTGTGAGCTGTGGCTATGCTTACACGCACATCGAAAATCTGAGTTTTGGAATTATTCTGGACTAATGAAAATAAATTTAAACAGTTACATTTTATGCGAGTTATTTGATTTATTGCTGATTATTCAGCCTGTGCAGATTTTGACAAATAAAATCATGCTAACAGGGCAAATTAATGTGGCAGAGACAAGAATGAAAGAGAAAATGTTGAAGATTGAAAAAGATATTTTAAATGATTTGTACTTTGTCTTCCAAATCCAACAGTTACTCTAAAAAATCATTAACTACCTGATGAGTGTGTTTTTGGATGATCAGATTTCTCTTGCATTTAAACACACTGCAATAATCAGATGTAATTATCAGATGGCTAGAAATGATTGTTCCATTTATTGTAAATGCACCCGGTGGCCCTAGAGTCTGACAGCCCAATGGTGGAGCTGACGTGCTTATCCACACCCCCTAAAAGTGCCTCCTAAAGGGAAGACCAGACGATCTCTCCTTGTTTTCTTGTTGTTTTAGCCTAAGAAACATATTTGAGGTCTGGGTTTCAGAAGCAGAGACGAGAAACAGAGAAGAAGAACAAAATGGCACCTACTCCAGTTCCTAAGGCACAAGGTAATACTCCCAAGAATGTCATATTGCTTCAAATTAAGATTTTATCACCCTGGATTGTAAAATGGCTGCATATACTGTATTTAATTAACTGTCATACACTTTGTAGTCTGTCTTGTTATAGGAATATATTGATCAAAACTAAGACTGCAACCAGTTTGTATTTATTGTTGTTGCTAGGTAACAGCTCATAGTGGCGGATGAATGTGGATGCAATTTTCTTTTAATCTTCAAAACATTATAGAGGAATTATCATTTTTTGCACTTTTGACAAGACTTTCAGTTTAGGAAAAGCACTGAGAGAAATTGCATCACTACTGGACTACTGTACTAGGAGATAACAGAACCATGACGACTAAGAGGCCATCAACCTCGATAAGAAAATGAATATTGCTTGTAGTCTGCAAGATAGGAGATGTGCGTTAACATTGCTGATATATATTTATATATATATTTTTTACAAATACAAATACAAATACAGACAGGAAAAGAGTTTATAATAATAACACGTGTATTGTTCATAATTGAATGAATAAGCTGTTCTTTAAATTGTACGTCTAATATGTCCTGTTAAATCTTTATGGAAGACCCTGAAATTCCAAAGCTACCTTCAGATTTGTGTCTGGACAAACCCACTCTGGACGTGAACTCAGCAGAGAGGTTCCTGCAGAAGTCTATGGCTCTGATCCTGGAGGAAGCAGTAAAGAGAGCCACCGACCGATCAGAGAAGGCAAGTGCTGTCATGACCATGTATTATTTTGATCCATTTTGTTTCATAAAAAATAATCCTTACCTTACTTTCTTACTTACTCCAATTACTTTGCGTTGTACATTAGAGTAATAATCTTGCAGTGTTTTATCTTTATTGTTTCAATTATAAAGTTGGATAACAATCATTAGCTGCAAGAAGAGACCAACACTGTATTTTGCCCGATTAATTAACATGTATTTAGAACATCAAATCAATATTGACCAAATGAGATCACAGGACACAACACTGTGGAACAAAGCACAAAATGTTTAATTTATTTACATTGAATGATTTCATCCCATTAAATGACCTAGTCAGAGATTACACACTGTATCAGTGCTCTTGCTTTACATGATTTTCTTTTCCCCCATATTGTCAGTGTGAGTGTGTTTTTTGCAATTGTTAATGTTTGTGAGATTATTGATTGTTTTATAATAGTTTTGTTTGTTCCTTTTATACATTGTATTTTAACAGGGTAGATTAAAGTAGACTTTATCTCATTGAGTTTTCCCCGTATAAATAAATGATTGAAAAATAAATATTGATAATAAATATAGCCGCAAGCGACAATGATGGGCCCGCGCCACGCCGCCGCCTCGCAACGCAACGCAATTTCCCTCCTCATAAAAGACCTGCTGCCGAATCCGTGGCGCTACCGTGCCTCCTACTTCTCATATTTCACTGAAAATGTCTAAAATTTGGTTAAAGTTTGCTGCTGCGCCTCACAAACACCATAATACTTGGATAACTTTTGATGTCCCATTCCTCAAGATCATTTCACCAAATTTCAGGATGGTCGGGCGTACGCCCTAGGAAGAGTTCGTAAAAATACGTAGCAACGAAATTTGCAAATTTTAGACATTTTGCGATTTTCCCACAGGAATAACATAGGTTTTTGTCATTGGTACGGCTTCACCATACAAAATATGACATTGGTCTGATTGGCTTTTTTGCTCCCCATTTAAAAGTTTGCTTTGATCTGTAGGGGGCGCTAACGCACCAAATGTTATTTTTTCATCTCAAGAGGTTTCAGGCAGGGAGTTTAACAACTGATTCAAATTTCATTCAATTCGGACTATATGTGCAAATGGGAGCAAAATTTCAAAAAATTTAAATTTCAGAAATTTTGGCCAAATTTTGCGGCTTCGCCACACAGAGTCCCGTAAAATTTAAGTGAATAATTTGGATAACATTTAATGCCACACTCCTCAACTTCATTTTCGCCAAATTTCAGCTCGTTAGGGCAAACGCCCTAGGAGGAGTTTGTAAAAGTACGAGGTTTTAAAAAAATGCTGAGTCAGGTTTAGCAAATTTTGATCCAATATGGCCGACATTTGGTTGGGCGGACGGCGTTGCAGTCATAGTATTTTTTGCTTTTCTTGTCACTATCTACCTCTCTGCCAAATGTCATGATTCTACGATCACATTTTTTTTGGCACTTTCCCATCCCGTAATGCATTTTTTGTACACTTGGGGGCGCTGACGCGCCATATTTTTGAATTTTCCAAATCGGAAATAGCCAGAATGTAGAGAGCAGTGGGCGAGGCTACCACGCTCAAATTGAGCCGCCGACAGTAGGCTGCCATGTTTGCAATCTGCTGCTGACCGCTAGGGGCTGGCTGCGGAAGTAGAATTATTCAATGCAAGAGTTAGACGTCTCAAAACCTACTTTAGAGCCTGGCTCAAAATACGGCTTTGGTCTCAAACGTTAGCTTACGGCTCTGTGACAACGCTGAGGGGGGTGAATTTTTCTGAACCAGGCTGGTTTAGCCGCTGTGATTTTTTAAAGTTCACGCATATCTAATGAAGAAGGCGGGCTTTACGCGCCGGAAATGTCAGGGCGCAGCCATACACCTACGAGTGGGCGGTAACCATAGAGGCAACGACGGCAGTACGTCAACAAAAGGCCGCCCCAAAGTCGCCCTCTCCCCGCCTTCCCACCGAGGGGGGAGTGGTGGGGGCTAACCCGCGGCCATTTTGAATTCTCCATGACTGAGCCGCATTATCATGAATGGGGCGGAGCGACAATCGTCTGTCCACTATTTTTATGTCTATGGTAGAGAGGCACGATTTGGTTGGGGGTTGGTCACAAGAAGAAGAAGAAGAAGAAGAAGAAGAAGAAGAAGAAGAAGAAGAAGAAGAAGAAGAAGAAGAAGAAGAAGAAGAATATTCCATTGCGAAAACAATGTTTCCCATTTTTTAAATTTCACAAACAATATATTTTTGGAAAGCGCGCGTGCATTCCTACGTCATAGGGTGGGTCCCCGGTCACTGGCCGACACTTTCAACATTTTTGAGTGCACTTTCTGTTTTTTTGCCCTATATACAATAATAATGTTCAATTTTTAAGTTATAGAATTTCCCCTTGGGGATAAATAAAAGTCATTCTGATATATTTATAAATCCACGGAACGTGCATGAGTTGGAGAACGCATGAGGAACGTGCATGAGTTGGGGAACGCATTAGTGGGCGTTCCCCAACTGCTTCGCGGTCGTCATCCCCATGTAAAACGCTTGTTGAAGTGCGCACTTTCACACGGGTTTTGCCAGTTTACAACAATAATGTTACATTTTTCCACTAATAATTGGTATGCATTTATGCACGTGCATAAGTTGGAGAATAGCTTCACACGGCACTACAAAGCTAATAGGCCTCTCGCCAGCTTGTGGCTCTCTGACCTAATAATAATAATGTAAAAGGCTTCACATCTTGCTCAGGTGTGTGAGTGTTGTGTCTCTGTGCTGAGGTGTGTGAGTGTTGTGTCTCTGTGCTGAGGTGTGTGAGTGTTGTGTCTCTGTGCTGAGGTGTGTGAGTGTTGTGTCTCTGTGCTCAGGTGTGTGAGTGTTGTGTCTCTGTGCTCAGTGTTGTGTCTCTGTGCTCAGGTGTGTGAGTGTTGTGTCTCTGTGCTCAGGTGTGTGAGTGTTGTGTCTCTGTGCTCAGGTGTGTGAGTGTTGTGTCTCTGTGCTCAGGTGTGTGAGTGTTGTGTCTCTGTGCTCAGTGTTGTGTCTCTGTGCTCAGGTGTGTGAGTGTTGTGTCTCTGTGCTCAGTGTTGTGTCTCTGTGCTCAGGTGTGTGAGTGTTGTGTCTCTGTGCTCAGTGTTGTGTCTCTGTGCTCAGTGTTGTGTCTCTGTGCTCAGGTGTGTGAGTGTTGTGTCTCTGTGCTCAGGTGTGTGAGTGTTGTGTCTCTGTGCTCAGGTGTGTGAGTGTTGTGTCTCTGTGCTCAGGTGTGTGAGTGGGTGTCTCTGTGCTCAGGTGTGTGAGTGTTGTGTGAGTGTTGTGTCTCTGTGCTCAGTGTTGTGTCTCTGTGCTCAGGTGTGTGAGTGTTGTGTCTCTGTGCTCAGGTGTGTGAGTGTTGTGTCTCTGTGCTCAGGTGTGTGAGTGTTGTGTCTCTGTGCTCAGGTGTGTGAGTGTTGTGTCTCTGTGCTCAGGTGTGTGAGTGTTGTGTCTCTGTGCTCAGGTGTGTGAGTGTTGTGTCTCTGTGCTCAGGTGTGTGAGTGTTGTGTCTCTGTGCTCAGGTGTGTGAGTGTTGTGTCTCTGTGCTCAGGTGTGTGAGTGTTGTGTCTCTGTGCTCAGGTGTGTGAGTGTTGTGTCTCTGTGCTCAGGTGTGTGAGTGTTGTGTCTCTGTGCTCAGGTGTGTGAGTGTTGTCTCTGTGCTCAGGTGTGTGTGTTGTGTCTCTGTGCTCAGTGTTGTGTCTCTGTGCTCAGGTGTGTGAGTTGTGTCTCTGTGCTCAGTGTTGTGTCTCTGTGCTCAGGTGTCTGAGTGTTGTGTCTCTGTGCTCAGGTGTGTGAGTGTTGTGTCTCTGTGCTCAGTGTTGTGTCTCAGGTGTGTCTCTGTGCTCAGGTGTGAGTGTTGTGTGTCTCTGTGCTCAGGTGTGTGAGTGGGTGTCTCTGTGCTCAGGTGTGTGAGTGTTGTGTCTCTGTGCTCAGGTGTGTGAGTGGGTGTCTCTGTGCTCAGGTGTGTGAGTGTTGTTTCTCTGTGCTCAGGTGTGTGAGTGTTGTCTCTGTGCTCAGGTGTGTGTGTTGTGTCTCTGTGCTCAGTGTTGTGTCTCTGTGCTCAGGTATGTTAGTGTTGTGTCTCTGTGCTCAGGTGTGTGAGTGGGTGTCTCTGTGCTCAGTGTTGTGTCTCTGTGCTCAGGTGTCTGAGTGTTGTGTCTCTGTGCTCAGGTGTGTGAGTGTTGTGTGTCTCTGTGCTCAGGTGTGTGAGTGGGTGTCTCTGTGCTCAGGTGTGTGAGTGTTGTGTCTCTGTGCTCAGGTGTGTGAGTGGGTGTCTCTGTGCTCAGGTGTGTGAGTGTTGTTTCTCTGTGCTCAGGTGTGTGAGTGTTGTCTCTGTGCTCAGGTGTGTGTGTTGTGTCTCTGTGCTCAGTGTTGTGTCTCTGTGCTCAGGTATGTTAGTGTTGTGTCTCTGTGCTCAGGTGTGTGAGTGGGTGTCTCTGTGCTCAGTGTTGTGTCTCTGTGCTCAGGTGTGTGAGTGGGTGTCTCTGTGCTCAGGTGTGTGAGTGTTGTGTGTCTCTGTGCTCAGGTGTGTGAGTGGGTGTCACTGTGCTCAGTGTTGTGTCTCTGTGCTCAGGTGTGTGAGTGGGTGTCACAGTGCTCAGTGTTGTGTCTCTGTACTCAGGTGTCTGAGTGTTGTCTCTGTGCTCAGGTGTGTGTGTTGTGTCTCTGTGCTCAGTGTTGTGTCTCTGTGCTCAGGTGTGTGAGAGTTGTGTGTCTCTGTGCTCAGGTGTGTGAGTGTTGTGTCTCTGTGCTCAGGTGTGTGAGTGGGTGTCTCTGTGCTCAGGTGTGTGAGTGTTGTTTCTCTGTGCTCAGGTGTCTGAGTGTTGTCTCTGTGCTCAGGTGTGTGTGTTGTGTCTCTGTGCTCAGTGTTGTGTCTCTGTGCTCAGGTATGTTAGTGTTGTGTCTCTGTGCTCAGGTGTGTGAGTGGGTGTCTCTGTGCTCAGTGTTGTGTCTCTGTGCTCAGGTGTGTGAGTGGGTGTCTCTGTGCTCAGTGTTGTTTCTCTGTGCTCAGGTGTGTGAGTGGGTGTCTCCAGAGCAGCTGCAGCAGCAGTTGGACCTGGATCTGGGAGACTCAGGAGAGTCTGAGGAGAAGGTGCTGCAGAGGTGCAGGGACGTGATCAAGTACAGCGTGAAGACTGGTACAGCATGGTTTTCATATCATTGTCTTTTCAGTCAGAGCCTACATCCTCCATACGATTGTGATGTATTAATTTCATTATTGAAATTTAAATTAGGTGGATTTCTCAACGCAACGTTGAGATATTTGAGTTGGGCTAGTTCCACATAGTTTGTTAGTAACCGACATCAACACAAAAATTGTGCAGGTGGGATTCATGTAACACTCAAAAAGCCATCTTTTCCCCTTGTCTTTTCTGCAGCCCACCCTCATTTCTTCAACCAGCTGTATGGTGGGATGGAGCCTTACTCTACGGCTGCCAGCTTCATTATAGAGGCCCTCAAACCCAGCATGTAAGGAAACATAAAATCATTTTAAAATCAAATTCAACGCTTTACAAGTTTATCATATTCCCAGCTACACTTATGAAGTGGCTCCAGTCTTCACAGTGATGGAGAAGGTTGTATTGAAGAAGCTGATTGAAGTAATAGGGTGGAAAGATGGAGATGGGATTTTCAATGCAGGTAACAGAATCCTTATTTCAACCGGGGGACATGACACAGATAAAGAGTCATTTGGGTCTTACCTTGTCCTAGGTGGGTCTATGTCAAACATTTACGCCATCAACCTCGCCAGATTTTACCACTGTCCCGAGATCAAGGAGTTTGGCATGTCAGCTGCTCCTCGACTGGTCCTCTTCACATCGCAGGAGGTATGGGAGGAGTAACAGCTCTGTAATAAACCTTATCATGAAGCAAACAATACTGTATACTGTAATGTTCAAACGTGATATCTCTATTCTAGTGTCATTACTCAATTGGCAAGGCTGCAGCATTTTTGGGCATTGGCACAAAGAATGTGTATGTGGTCCCATCTGATAAAAGGTAAAGCAAACAAAATAAAAACAAAAATACAAGGCTGAATCTAATGCTGTAAATGATTTGCATGTTTGTGTCAACCTGCTGTGTTTTCCAGTGGCAAGATGATCCCTAGTAGTTTAGAGGAACTGATATTGAAGGCCAAAAAGGAGGTTCGAGAGTCAACTATATTTAGAAATATATGGGAAAATAGAATGTTTTTTACAATGTTTGATGCATTGGTTTTAGTCCTTCCAAAGTCTTAACAAATCACTAAATGCAAAACTCTCTTATCACGTGTTTCCAGGGAGCACAGCCCTTCATGGTGAATGCCACAGCAGGCACCACTGTCCTGGGAGCGTTTGACCCCATCCACCAGATCGCGGACATTTGTGAGAAGTACGGGCTTTGGCTACATGTGGACGTGAGAGAAAACAGTTCTACCTTTTTTGTTCATCACTGATTCTCTTTTTGTTGAGTTAACTGTGTAACACTGCTTTCTTCCCTTTGTCAGGCGTGTTGGGGAGGAGCTGCTGTCTTGTCCAAGAAACACAGACACTTGGTAAAAGGCATCCACAGGTAGCATCTTTTCCATTTTCTCCTGACTCACTGTAGAGGTCCGAGGGGATGTGTGCGTGATGGGGTTTAGTCTGGCATTGCTCAGAAAACCAAATATTTTGTGAAAAACCTTTGGCCTAGAGTGTGCTCCAGCTTTGCAGTTGGTGTTATCGTGTTATACAGTACCTTTTAGAAAGTTAAAGTAAAGAATTTCTTCCTTGGAGATGGATCAGTTTGAAGCCATTTTGTGGAATATTTCAGGCCAATATTAATAACATCTCCATAGAGACAGGCAGGTGTCATGCCCTCCACCAGATTACGAGTCAGGTTTGTAGAGACATATGTGTTTTAAAGGATTTTTCTTTTTGAGTGCAACAAAACCATCCATAATAAAATAAAGGCTTTTCATTTTGATCCTTTTTGGGTTGAAATCTAATGCTGTGAAGTTTTAAAATGTGGGTCTTGTACCTAGTTTGGTCACAAGCATGAAAGTTAAATAAAATTGAGCAGAAACACTTTAAATTTACACCATAATGGTTTGTAATACTTTGATCTGAAAATGAACTGTGATAACCTGACATAAAACAGCTGAATATAATCAACCTTGAAACAAAGTGTGTGGTAATATCATTAAAATGACTTATGGTATATAGCTTAATGCCACAATGAAAGACGAAACACTGGACTTTACACCTGTTTCTGTTGTTGGTTTAGAGCCAACTCCGTGGCATGGAATCCGCACAAGATGATGATGGCATGTCTGCAGTGCTGTGCCCTTGTGGTTCGAGACCAAGAGGTGATTCACATTTACAAAGAGAAGGGGCCTACATAGTTCCAGGTTGTTAGACAAGAATAAAGACAATAAAGTAATTGAGGAAGATTGGTATCACAAACCTTCAACACCTTACAATTATTAACCCTGGAGTATACCAGGAATTTAGAAAGCCTCTTGGAATGTTATCAACTTCAAACCTGGCACAGATTACTTATTTAACTGAACTTATCTTTTAACCTCTCAGTTTTTATTTGTCTTTCTTGTTTGTGAGGCGCATCTGTCTGTGAAACAATAGCCCCACAGGGATCTACTAAAGGTTGAGGGTGAACGTCAAGATGGATGTAGATCTTGTACTTAACAAAAACTCACGTCACCAATTCCAAGCCAGTGAACCTTTGTGCTAGTTCCAAAAGTGGAACATTAGACAAGATAATTTTTATTTTTATTTAACACATTTTATTGACTCTTTTTAGCATCTCCTCCAACACTGTTACTCGGCGAATGCCTCCTACCTCTTCCAGCAAGACAAGTTCTACGATGTTAGTTTTGATTGTGGAGACAAGTCCATCCAGTGTAGCAGGAAACCAGACGCCTTCAAGATCTGGCTCCTGTGGAAAGCTCTGGGCACCAGCCAACTGGAGCAGAGAGTAGAGCGTGCACTCAGCATGGCACAGTCAGTGACCCACATGAACACACAGACACACACACACACACACACACACACACACACACACACACACACACACACACACACACACACACACACACACACACACACACACACACACACACACACACACACAAAATAGATTAATTGATAGTTGGGGTAGTGTTATGTTTTCTTGCTTCAAATCATTTAGTAGTCAACATTTGCAGTCAACACAGTAATATGTTTATGCAGGTCATGATCTGTTTAGCTGGGACATTTTATGTAAAATAAACTTTTATGAGCCTACAACCATGTCATAATGCTATTTGCTCATCATTATCTCACATAAGAGGGTTATTTCAATGGATTCATTCATTTTAGCTGCAATCCTGCTTTGTCCTGGATTGTCTTGCATCTGAGGCATAAGAGCTTAGAAAGTTTTTGTTTTCACTTGCCCCCGATCTTTGCTCACTTATCTGTACTTCTGATAATTCATAATTCAAAATAAACAGGCTTCCTGGTCATAGGGTTCAAAATGGTCACGTAGCAACAATAAAACATTTTAAAAGCTTGCTTTAAAAAGGTAGTACATTTAAAATGGATTTAAAATGTGTCATCTAAATACTATAGATTGAGAGTTAATAAAGTAAAGAATTTATTTTAGCAGAGACAGTGGCTATAATGGCTGTACAGCTTTTATGAATGTGGGACAGAAACCTGCACACTGTCACTTCATGTGGACTTATTGGTTAGTTGGGTCCAAAAAGCAGGTCCTTGTGACGTAAATCCTGAAGTATTAGATCAACAACATAGTTTTAAGTTGATATGGGTTAATTTAGGTTAACTTTAGGGTTTAGGTTACGAGTAAACCCTAAAGTAGTAAGTATAGTGGAAGTTAGTGTACATTTCAGGAAACAAACACCAGTAAATCATGTAATGTCTCCATGTGGTGTAGAAATCTAATATTTGAGTATGTGCGTTTGTTTGTGTCTTCCTTAAACTATAACTGCGAGCCATGTTTTCCTGCAGGTATCTGACACAGCAGATCAAAATGCGACAAGGGTTTCGGCTGCTCATGGAGGTAGCTCTTTACACCACACTGTAATATTCACCAAAAAAAGAAAAAGAAAAAAAAATCAATCTTTTACAGCCTGAATACGCCAACGTGTGCTTCTGGTATGTTCCTCCGAGTCTGAGAAAAGTCCCCGACAGCCCTGACTTCTGGAGCAAGCTGCACAAGGTATCTCACACAAAAAGAAGATGGAGTCAGTGCAACGGGTCAGACAGATTCACACACTTTTGAAAAGTACAAACTCCAACAGGCAGTAAACTATAGTGGTTTGTATCGCACAAAGTAATAATAAAATAATCCATACATTTTCAATCTGATCAAATTGAAAATAGTATGTACTTAATTTAGTTGTTTTAAGGTTGTTCACTCTACTAATGAAATTGTGTTTTCGAATACAATACCCAAAACGAAAATACACAAATGTCTGATCCTTTCCTGTCCTGTAGGTGGCGCCAGTGATAAAGGAGCGTATGGTAAAGAAGGGCAGTCTGATGGTCGGGTACCAGACTCATGAGAAAAAGGCAAACTTCTTCAGGATGGTCGTCATAAGTCCTCAGGTCACCACTGAAGATATGGATTTTGTGCTGGATGAGATCCACCGTTTGGGACAAGATCTGTGAAATAAATACTGCAACTACAACTATTACAATCTTTCTTCAACATACTAATAATAAGTTGTAGCTGTTTAATGTGGACACTTATTATTTAGCCAACAGTATTTGTTTTTATCAAAGTGTCCTCACATTCCAGTGATGGTGAGTTTTATATTAATGAGTGAGCATCTTTAAAATTGATATTAAAGTATTTTTTGTAAACAGCTAAAGATGCATGTGTGTGTTTTGTCTGAAGTCTTTTATCTGCAACTGAAAGCTTCTTACATTAGACTGATTGTACAACATCAAATATGTCCATAACCAAGAAAAATAACAAGTACACAACTTAAAATAGGCACATTTTTATCTTTCAGTTTTTTATTGCAGTAACATTACACATACACCTTTACACCTTCTCATGAAAAAAAAGAGAAACAAAACAAACGAAATCCAAAGCTCCTTTATCACTGACGCCACCTACAGACGAGAAATGGTACAGACTGCAGCGATCAGGAAAGTACTTAAACGTTCATTCAATTACACATTAGAATAAGAAACCTTGAGCCTTTAAATTGTACAGAATGGTCTTGAGTGCCGTGAGTCTAAGCTGCTTGCTATCTCTCAAAACTGTTCCCATTCAACTCCTATTATTCATTTCTTTTCACTATAATAATAGCATGCCATAAATAAATAAAACTGTGGCAGAAAAAAAAAACAAAAAAGACAATGGATTGAACTGCGGAAACAGTTCAGGGCCAGGGAGGCTTCTCAGACTCAGAGGAATGTAGACGCAAACGTTTATTTAAATATCACTTGGAAAAAAGGAAATATTAATAATAAATAGTATAAATAATGTGGAAATAAGCATTGTATTACACTATATTAAGCATCAATAAAATGCAAATAGGATATTCTGTAACGTTAAGTCTTTTAACATTACAGGTCAACATTGTCGATAACGCTTTATTCTTAATGTTTTGTCTGGTAATTTAATGTAATAGTACAATAAAATAAATGAAACGTAATCCATTAATTATCTCTATCACAAGATGTAATCCCTCTGTTTGCTTCAGTTGATCTGCAAAATATCTGAACACATGTTACAATATATATTTCAGTGTTAAGTGTGTTTAGTGTAAATAATTATTCATAGCCTGTGAGTTTAAACCAATAGCTTTGAAATGGTTGGGTGAATTCCTTGCCGATTGTACCACTTTTGCCCTTGAAATATTCAAAACACATTGAATGATAAAATATAAAATCAATCACTGTAAATGCCTTTGAGCAGGACTTTGTGTCCGTTTGAAAGAATGGCCACTCCCCCCAACTCACCTGAAAGAGAGGCTTAGCCTGGTTCAGACTGTAAGAACTGTATAATGAATACAATATCAGAAGAGCAGCCACACTTCTCACAAATGTCTGTTTGAAGGAGTCCAAACACTCTTGAAAAGAGAGCACAATTTAATTCGTTATTTCGCCTTATCTCACTTTTAGCCTCCAATATTAGTTCCTCAAAGGCACAAGAAACCATTCTGCCCATGCCATGAAAAACAATAACAACACAACAATGTGTATAATAAACATAGGTAGGTAGGTAGGATACCTTTAACTTAGATATTATATAAGGTAGGATACCTTTAACTTAGGTAGGGTACCTTTAACTTAGATATTTAACCCATTTGTCACATAATGTTCAGTAAAGAATACCTCATGTTAGTTGCGACAACGTAAAGGTTTTTGGATCTGATGCTTGATGATGATGAAAGCAGTTCTTGATGGAGTACTGAGCCTGAGTAAGAAAAGAAAGGACATACATTTTCATGAGCCTAACTTATGGTTGTATTGTTTAACTTACATTCTGTAAAGTGAAGACGACCAGACATTTTGCTCCAAATAAACCATTTTCTTTCATGTCAAGACAGTGACAGTGTCTGGTTCCAAACATGTTGGACATAGGGTGAACCTGAAACAGCACAACTGAATGTTCAGTGTTTATTGACTAAAATATATCTTTGACTGTTTTTACCTGAAGTGAAGAACCATCTCCATCATCCAATCACATCAGTCATCTTTTTCAGCACAGCCTGCTGTACCATAGCAAACACTGGAGCCACTTCACATCTATCCTTCTTTTTTTTCGACCTGTTTCACTCTTTCTCCACGTTCTCTCTAACCCTTATTAAATCACAATGGTGGAGCCATCACTATGGCAATTTTTAATAATAAATAAATAAAATAAATAAATACACGATTCGTTTTTAATTTAAAGGGAAAACATTTAGTATTGAAAGGTCCTTGGGAAAGCAGTCTTTGGTGCAGTTCTGCCATTGTCCACAGAGTGGCAGGATTGCTTTAATGAACATAATATCTTGCACAATTAAAACACTTTTGTTCCATGAAGGTAATCTTTAAAAAAAAAAAACAAAAAAAAAAAAAATTAACAATATCATATTTCTAATGCATCTGAAAAACAGTTGCAATAGTTTTACAGTGACAATGTGTTATGACACCTGCCAAGAGTCCAATGTTAGACCTGTGTTTCCCAAAGTAGACCTATGGTCCATGTGTTGAACACCATATTTAGATTGGACCTGTTTTACTAAGAGATGTTTTGTCTTGGTCACTGCGTATGGTAAAGTTAGTCTTTTGGAAGCCTGATATCTGTAATTGATCACCGTGCTTTAATTGCGTTCACTGATCAGTCTTCAAATATGGCATGGTGACTTTAAAAGCTAAGTCAGTTTCCAAGCAGCATCAGGTCATCATTTCTCCTTGGTAACTCCAGTAAACAATAGACAAAACACAAAGCCTTAATGCCACACAGACAGAGCTAACAGGTGCATCACATCTGGACTGAACCTGCTGTAGCTCCACACAACGCTGCTTTTCGAGCCACATTTTAACATTGAAAACAAACTACCAACGCCTATAAAAGATTGGAAACTTAATCTTGGTTGCCCTTAAAGTCCATGATGCCAAAAATACCCCCACAAAGGTTAAGCAGGGGAGGAAGGCTGCAGTTTATAGATGGAAAGAGCCGTCCCAGGCCAATGTTAAGCAGGGGACAGTGTATGCAAAGGCCTATGGTTGGTCTATGGGACACCGAAGCCTGTCATTACCGTTGTATGGTACAAACTCTGGTTTAAAAGAATGTCTACACCACACTGTGTCTGAGTCACTACTTTGAGCCCAGGTCCAGGCCACAGCACATTATAAAGAGCTCACTCCAGCTGTTTTAGTGCTGCACTTTCTACTTGTGGAGACTAATTTAGAGGGACTGAGTGGCTGCAGGGCCACAGAGAAGGCTCAAGTTTTTAAAACTTCCTAATTTGGCTTACCTTTTGATAATATAATAATTTGATAATATTATTGTTTCATTTGTATTTATTACGTTTATGTATTCTGTTTATTTATTCTATTTACTTTTTTAGGCTTACTGTTTTATGTGCATTTATGTCCTAGTTTTATTCTTAACAAAAATTAACAAAAAAAAAAACCCATAACATTTTAACTCAAGCATTAACACAATAACACAAGCCTTTTGCAGCACTTTTTCCTTAACACAGTAGCAGAACTATTTTGTTGTCTATTAAAATCTCCCATTTCCACTAACGGTATTACACATTTCGCTTGGAAGCTTTTTTGGAGTCCGGAAACAAGAGAATTCACCCAAGAATGAGCAAACCATCTCAACACTATATTTAATGAAAGCCGATCTAGGAATATTTTAGACCCAACTAAATCCATTTGCACATGTGGCTCTGTACTGTACCTCAAACTTAAAAATGGTCCAGTATTTCATGGCTGCTAAGAAAACGTAATGTTGAATTTGTAAATGCCGTGTCGTGTCAGTGGTAGATTTCCTTGCAGTGATGTGATCCTGTGGAGACACATATAGGACTCGGCCACCTGTGGAGTAGAAAAACATTTAGATGAAGTTGTTTGGGTTTGTCTGTCTCAGCTCACCCGGATCTCACCCCTGTCGTCTGCGTTTTAAATAAAGTTTTATTCCTTCACCGCTGTGAGTCTCGGGCAGCAGTTGTGTTGTGTGGACACTGTGTGGACACTGTGTGGACACTGTGTGGACACTGTGTGGGGTGGTGCACTTCCTCTGGCATTCCTACAGAGGCCAGCAGGAAGCAGAGTGGAAAGAATAGACTGGCACAAAAAGAAGAAAAAGCGAGAAGATGCTGAAATAGATATACTTTTATCTGACAATTATGCAAATACAAGATGTTGATTGCAAAAACTGGAATAATGTGTATGTTAGATATAATTAAAGATTGCTGCAGCACAGGTTTTCCTCTTTTTTTTTCTTTATCTAATTAGAAAACATTTTATCTGTACAGACTTGTCAAACAGAATCACATGATCATCACACACACAGCAAAATGCATTTATAGAGCAGTTAAAATGTCTTGATTTCAGGATAGCAATCTTGATTTCAGATGTTTTGACCAGTTAAGATCTATTTATTTGATTGGACCAACATTATTTCAGTTGTTTCAAACTGTTTTGACTTGTTTCAATACATTACATCTTACTTCATTGATGTTTGGACCATCCTTGTGTTGAATAATGACATTTTCCTATCAAAAAATGAAACTAAAACAGCTGGACACAATTCATTGTATATACCCAAATATTTTTTTTATTTAATAAACAATTTACAGTATTTTACATATAACACATAATGATGGTTTATAAGGCACAACTTTGGCACACTCCTATATTTTCAGTAAATATAAACAAACACTTTTCAAAAATACATTTTTATAAAGCTTTCAATATTTGCATTCATACAATAAGTGGAAGGATTGACTTTCCCTTTTGATTTGTACATCTGCACACTGTTTGTCTGGCAAACAACTGCTTTAAAAACACAACATTCAATTCATTCACACAATGAGACCACTTAGTGTTACTGAAACGGACAGCGAGAAGTTTGGCTCAAAATTAGGCACAAAAGGTGAGGCACTCTGTTGATAGCACAAGCACATTTAAATAACACGTGTAAGGCGCAGGTAAAGTGCACACAACTGTCTTTGGTTCAGTACTTATTGCCCTGTTGATGATGTAAAGATTTCCTCAGCTGCTCGCCCTGAAAAGCCAGACCCGTTACCAAAAAGGCGCTCAGTTAAGGAAGTAATTCCGTTAATATGAAAATCAATATTATGGAAATATCTTATGGAAATACAAGGCTGGCTCCTACCACACATTATCACATCCAGAATTTGAAAACAACCAGAAAACTTGATAGTTACGGCACTTAAAACAGATTAAGAGACACAAAAGGAGCTACTCATGACAGCTTTAGTATTGACCTATTTAAAATACTTTGGAAGCTTCCAGTTTTCTTTGGTTTGTTAGCTCTTTGAGTTTATGACTTCAGAATAAAGCAGTCACAAAAATGTATTAACACACGGTGGCTCATTCATTGTCCTGGGAGATCAACTCCTAGTCACACAAGTCCATCCAAGTGTCCAAAGTGTAAAAAGGTACAAGCTACATGTGTTAATCGACTCAAATTACAATATTATTTTGAGTTTGGTCTAGTCTGAATCTTTTAAATCAAATTTTAAGAAATGTATCTGCTAGTGGAGAATGAAAATCTAACTGGAAAAGAATACAGAAAACACCTCCTGATTCCACTGGTGGGTTTCTTTTGTTCTGTCTCAGCCCAATATGCATTTAAACTACTCCAAACTCCAAATCCATATTCAATTCAAGACAAATTAACTCAAGTAGTAAGTCCCTTTTTGGCTTATTGCTTCTCATCAGAGACAGAGCAGTCCACAGCGATGATGTCCTGTAGCGCGATGATCTTGGTCTCGCCCGGGATGTCCACCTCTATGGGCAGTTTGAGCTCCGGTTCGGGGATCTTCTCGTTGGAGGAGCTGCGTGAGGAGATCTTGTCCACTTGGTCCTCCAGCTCGTAGATGCGCTCGGCCACACAGTGAGCTGTGAGCCGTGCTTCTGGGTCGTGGTCCCAGCACTCCATTATGGTGGTACAGATCACAGCTACACCCTGTGGAGAGAAGGGGGCAAAGTTAGACTGAGCCCTGCTGCTGCTGGCATTGTGTCAGACACAATGCCAGACACTAAATCTAACATTGGTGGTAGTGTATGTTTGTACATTATAGAGGTTGGAGGCCAATATAATTATTTTCTTGTTCTTCTTCTTTTTGGTATATCAAAATCAGAAAAAAGGTTTGATTGCCATTTTATTGCCAATTAGGAATGAAAGAAAATGTGCAACATAAAACATATTTCAAGTTGAAGCAAATTTTAGAATGGCGTAATAATGACAACTACATCAGGAAAAAAAAAAACAATTTTGTGCCTGTGAGACAGTCCAATATGAGGGTACATAGTGCTCAAGAACCTCAAGTATACCTTTTCCCTGCTTAAAATTGTTTAATTGCCACATGCTTTCATGACAAATTTGACATATTTGATTCCTGAATAAAAGAAGATTACCTAATATTGCCCCAGAAATAATGTGGCATAAAACACAAGTAGCATTTAGAAGTCTTAGAAGGGGGCATTTTATGCAAAACTAGCTTTTAATCTTGTTAAATATTGAAATTTACAAATGAACAAAATGTAAAATTATTCTTATTAGCACAGAATTTCAGCAATAGATAAACTATACAAGCATTCCTTAACAAGTTCCTGAGTTTCTTACCTGGTGCCGGAGCCATGTGTCAGGTATCTCGGGGCGCCCTCTGTCTCTCAGAACATTGTCCTTCATGCTCTCCACACAGGGGTGCTCCCGGACTTTAGAGCCGTACGCTGGCTCATACTCCTTCACCTCTGCAACACACAGACAACAGACAATACCCGTTTCAGTAACATCATCTTTCATCAGCAAAAAGAGTTGAATATTAGTCACATTAATAACCTAGACCTATAAGAGAAACAGAGATGACAAACAGCAACAAAAAAAGATGAAGCTTCCAACTAAGGGTGGGCGATAGACAACATTATCAATCAACCTGAAATATCTTAAAAGATGTCTTTAGGTGTATTTGTTGAGGTTTTATAATCAGCCAAATGTCTGTAAAATGCAGAAAATAGAGCAGAAATAACACTTTATACCCTTTTTTGCAAGTTAGCTACTTTTTTCTTCACCTCTTTTTGTACCATTTCTCTCTTTTTTTAACCAATATAGTCAGTACTCAAATTTTACATACAGTAACTTCCAAACAACATCCATTCTTCTACTTACGGCTATGAATTCATGACACAACTAACAAAAAAAATCAACAGAAGTCATACCTAACTTTTTTTTAAACTTTGTAATTGTATAGATTTCTATTTGACCAGATGAGGAAGTGAAAAACAAACAGGTGCTACGATACAACGATACAACATGTGTCCGTGTGATACAAGTATAATCTTCCTCATGAGCTTACTGTACCATAAACCACCATCCTGCTGTAGCCACAAGCACTGACCATTAGGCATAACACAAACAGCAGGGCGTCTCATGGTACATGGAGAAACTAAATTGGCCTCTGCTTGCAATGAATTAAGTCCAAGCTCAACATCCAAGCACGGGCTGTCTCGCTCCCTTCTTGTCTTTGGTGAAAAATTAGCGTGAAAGAGCCGGAGTATAATTTTTGCGACCATGAAAAATGAACAACAAAGTTTCCCGGGAACACGTCCAGGCCTCGTGAAACTGGACTCAGCAGCTGCAGCCTGTCTCCAACACAAGACGCTCACAGTTGGCGTAAAATGAGCCACTTGTCTCTGCAGCGTCTGGGCCCAGAGTGATGAGATGCTAATATGTAACACGTAGAGGCATCAGAGGTAACATGTTGGAGGCTGGACATGTAGGATTTGATCTAAGCACAAATCAAATATTGTGGACGTATTTGGGACTATTTACAGGGCCTTGTTGGTACAGAACATCTCATGATGTTTTAGGTTTTATTTATACAAAGTTGGGTGCTTTATCGTTAATTGAAAGATAAAGAAAAGTTAAACAACCCATTTGGATAAGTTTTATCATCCATTATTCTCTAAATGCTATTTTAAGTCTCTGCAGAGGTAGTGGTTGTTATCAGGTATCGGCAGCTACTTAAAGCCCAACTATCGAAATCGATATGAGATCTGAAAAAGATTTACAAAAATATACCTGTACCACTAATCAAATCATTTCAATGGTGAAATTTGGGAAACTATGGAGAAATCCTTCCACCTGCAACGCCAAAATGGCATTCACCTTATTCTGCCCCGCCCAATTTTGCCTCTCTCTGCTACGGATCTGCACTTCTGTTGTTTAGATATTTCCATTTGAGCGGGAATTGCGTTCCTTTAAGTGGAGAATGAGGGAGAAGTCTTGCTGCAAAAATATGCTACAAAGTAAATAGATTTCTGTAAAATATTCAATGTTTGGGTGCACCAATAAGTCTCTAAGCAGCTTGAAAACATCTTTGTAGTATGTATAGAACTTAATTACTTTCTTTATAATACTTAGCTGCCGTTATGATCTTAGTGTTTCTTTTTCTCACTGTCCCCCCCTTATCGAGAAGAACATGAGAGTCAGGGACTGTTATCCATTTGCTTATTTCCAGTGAATATAAATCTGTGTGTCTTTAATTCATTACTACTTACTTCATTGTTTTCTAATGTTCTGTTTGTTAAAAATCAACTGTTTTGTACAAGGTGTCTGCTGTTGTTATTTTGGGCTATACATGTCTAAACTGAATTGAAAAGAAATTGAATTAAAGTGATGTAAGTTGCCAAAAACTATAACGATATACACTTAATTACTTTCCACTCTATTCATTGTTTAATGGTTAGCAGGGACAGGCCAAAATGCCAAACATTATAGAACACCATTTGCAAGTGCATGACATTTTTGGAGAGAAAAAAGTCTCCTAATGTTCGTCTCAAACCACACTCATCTATGCTGAAGCCCGTGTAAAAGAAATGTATTCTACTAAATGATTCCTGGTCCGGGGCACTACAGTTTCATATAAAAGTGTGTGGTCTGGACTCGGGAAGTGGGAAGGTTGGAGCAGGAAGCTGAAGGCAGGGATTGGAGCGTTCACAGAGGAGCTGACTCTACAGCTCTGCTTTTCCTGTTGTTGACGTGTGGGACTTCCTTTGGTCTTTAAAATGTGAAACCACGACCACTTTTACCCAGAAGCTGATCTAAGCCAGGCCTGGCATTGTTCACTGTTTGGGGCAGGTTTGAGTCTCCTGGTGAGGTGGGTTAGGGGAACACATTTGTCTGAGAACAAGGAAATTCAAAATACAAATCTAGAACATTAAGTTTTAAGGACACTGAATTGTTAATGTAGTTTAAACAAGCTCTGCTTTGGCATCTCATGTTTCAGAACTTAAAATAATGAACTGAAAAAAAAATCCACTGGTAGCAGAGGGAATTACAAATGGGAAATAAACAAAAGCTTACATTACAGTTGTAATGAATGCCATTCAACGGCAGAAATGTTCAGAAGTCTAGGGATGATTTCTGAGCTCTACGTATAGTCATGTTTCCATTAGCACAGTACAGTGTGTGTAATATTTTTTCAGCGCCAATGGCGGCCAACTCTATCCAAACCCAACAAATTGATAAAGAGACGTTAAAACATCAACAACAACAGTGAAATAAATGCAGAAAAAGCTGAATAAAAAAACTCAAGCTTGTTGACAGAAGCTTTATCCAGATCGTACAGAGCCACAAACGTGTAATTACTAAATGGGATGAATCTGGGATATCGTCCTCATGAAGAAAAAGTGTAATTAAGGTCGATTAAGATTTTATTCATGAAGAAAACATTATTCATGTTTATGTGACGTCAGCTGCTCACGTAGCGGACCACTCTGCACGGAAATGGAGTCAGCCATTAACAGAAACTGAGCTGGAGGCATGGGGGCCCAGAACTAGTCGAAACACGACATATGACGTCACAAATCTGGGAAATTTGGAACTGCATATGTTAGGTAATAGGACGTACTAAACAGAAACAGAACAGAACAGAAACAAGCGTGAATGAGGTTGAATACTTCAGGTAAATTTTTGATCATGAAACAATGGTAAATAGCTCAAAAAAAGCAAATTTTGCATAATAATATGTGTCCTTTAAGACAAAATGTATGAAAGACCAAATCAACTTAACCACAGTTTTTTCTTGCTCAAAAACATTGTGAAATGTGCATCTTTACAGTGAGCAGGCTTGACTCTCCACAAACCTGACTCGCTATATGCCTGTGGTTTGCCATGTCATCATAAATGCTACGCAGTGGGTCTTTACTTCTGGAATAGGAGCAAATCTGTATTAAAAATGTACAGTGATACTACTTTATGCATTAGTGTGACCAAATTAGTTGAAGAACAGTGGTATGCAGTGTGTTTTGGATAGGGATGCACCGATACTGATGCTGGTATTGAAAAATGTGTTGAATCGGATATCAATGTCAGAATATCGGTTCAGCCGATATCCTGGTTGGGCCTTTAAATTGAATCATTTTGACTATTTATAGGTCCTTGTTGGTCCAGAACAACTCATGATATTTGAGGTTTTGTTTATATAAAGCGGTTCTGTAGTAAGTTGAAGGAAAAAGAACAGTTACACAACTCATTTGGATTAGTTTTGTCACACGTTATTCTTGTTTTAAGACAATAAATGTTAAATTTCTGCAGAATTATTGGTTGATATCGGGTATCGGCAGATACTTAAAGCCTATGTATTGAAATTGGTATCGGATCTGAAAAAAACTGGATAGGTGCATCCCTAATTTTGGAATTCGTACTGAGATTTGCAGCTATACAGTGTCTATATGCTCGCAGTCCTGTGAACTAAGTCAACAGCTTTGTTTTGTCCACCTGTTGACAGTCCAAAGCTTGATGTTTTTCTCTTAGACCCAGACAATAATCCAGGCACAGACCCCGGGCTACAGCGGTCTCAGACACTTAATCTCAAAAGGAAACGCTCCTAAACTGCTTTCTGCCCTTACACCGGATAGTTAAAGTCATATTTTACCAAAGAAAAAAAAGAAGGTTGACCTAGACACAGCATAAAGCTTCAAACCAGCTGTCCATGGACCACGCCTTATGTATGGATGAAATGACAGGCCTCACATCTGCGCACTATATGTACAGAAATATCTCCAGGGACATGTGCACAGAGCTGTACACGAGCCAAGTGGGGTTAGGAGTTGTCAATCCAGGCCAATATCTAAATGAAATGTAATGTTATTGCAGTTTGAGGGGCAGATGGTTGGAGACTAATACATGATTCACTCCTTATCCTCACAAACACGTTCATACAAGCACGAGGGGGTAATGTCTCACCCAAGAAGACGTCAAAATGTATTGCCAGGATCAAATTGGCAACCATACATCAGCAGCATATCATTCACTGACAGTTTCACTTTTTAATGAAGCCTTTAAAGGTGTGTTTTCTGGTGGAGGGTCGACCACCTGCTTGTGTCGTGGAGAACTTATTACCTTATTTTTCATGTGATGTTCCACAGTAAGACAATGAACTTATCTATCTCCATGGCGACATGCAGGTGATGCCTCCACGTTACAGGTCAGATTTGTGAAGAGTAGAGACCACTCAGAGTAAGATTAGAAGTGGGACGATTCTCACAAGATGAGACAGAGATTGGGTCCACAAGATAAGATGAGATTTTGATATCATTTAAATAACTGATTCCCAACTGCTGCTGCATAAAGCACTCTGAGCTGAGAGGGACACAGAGGAAGAGCGCCTCTCTCTCCCTCTATTCTGACATTAAACAACGATTTTCAACCAACGCTTGCGTCTGAAAAACACTGCATGTCTGCGGATGAACTAGAAACACTTATATTTGACTTATTTGTATATAAAAATGTAAGCACTGATTGTTTTGTTTGTTTGTACGTCAATAATGGTCTTAAAACTAACTGGGACAGAGTTCTAATTCTCTGCCAAAAACTGTTGTGCTTAACTCTTTCATGGGAAAAATATGAAGATAGGAAAAAAATGATAGCAAGATTATTCTACACGTGTGCACATTATCTCGTGATAATTTGATTTAGCAAGATCTCGTCCCATCCCTATTAGATGGGTATGATGCCATAACATTCCAAACAAAAGATGTAATCACAAGTTTTTGGGGATTTTTTGGAGTTGAGATGAACATTAATAACAGAAAGTTGAAATAAAATACTATGATTACTTAGTTTAAAAAACATACAAATACGCTCTCGCTTCAAAGCAAAAGTCCTTAGAAGCTTTGTGCCGAGCTGAACCCTGGAGATAGCTGTGGTTAGATTCCTGCGGCAGTGGTTTTGTGGCTGACACATTAGTGAGCTGTGAAAGTTAAACGTCACTGCTGCTAGTCTGTTTTCAAATGAGAGAGAAATATATGGATAAACCTTTATTTACAAAAGAGAAGTCCTGTCTGTGTATGTAAATAACTAGTCCAACTTCTTGTAAAGATTATGCAAGTTTAGTTAATTTTCTGCATGGTTAAATCCGTTAATCCCACACATCTGCGTTCACTGATGTAATTATGATAACGTCAAAGCTTGGTTTCCTGTTTGTCTGAGTATGTTTTCTCAGCCTCTGTGGTTTTGACACCTGTTACAATAAGAACGCTATTCAATTATCATCTTTTTGCAGAGAAGACAAGCTAACCACTTTTAGCCTGCAGCTGTTGTCAATCTGCTGTCTAAATATGGAAAATAATTGTCTAATTTCCCCAAACTATTCAAGTGGCAATTCAGTGCCTGGTCTTTCTATGTTTCTGTGTTGCCAAAGTCTGTCTCCGCTCAAACACTGAAAGTTTGGCACTTAACGGCATGGCATTACCCAAAGTAACCCTAAGCTAACGCCACACCCTCCAGGCTAAATCAGGCCATACTTAAAGAAAAAGTGCCCTAGAACTGACCACAACAACAAGCCAAGCAATATAGCAATGTTTTATGCACCCATGAAGATGTAATTTGAGTGCCGTCATGACAACTGGACAACATAAGAAAAAGAACATATTCTGCTACAGTGACTTTTTTGAGCTTTTAACCATGTTACAACAATGTTCTGTCATCAAAAACATACCTGGAGTTGCACACAGCTTCATTCACACTATTTTGTGGAATGCTGGTAAGAACATTTTCTCCCCTCTGACTATCCAAAGCACTTCCCGCTGAACTCCCTCGATCAATGACGTTTTGCCGATTTTAGACGTCCCTCATCCGAGAATCTTCTGCTGTTGTAAGTCAATCATCGTCTGACTCGTTCTAAGCATTTCTGCCTCTAAACACGATCACGGCAAACTAATCAGCTCCCTCGCGTTTTATCACAAACACGTTTATGCTTGTGTAAGCGTTATGCAGCCAGTAGATGCCGCCTAAACCTAGTAAGTGCCAGGGAAACAGAACCAGATACAGATGTTAATTTGTAACAAACTTTTTTTTCTGTTTAAAACATGACATGCCAAACTTCAGGTACTGAAGAGCATGTTACTAATAACTAATAACAATATAAGTATATAGTATAGTATATAGTAGAAAGGGTTTCAGAGGTTGTCATCCGGACGCTGTTTAAAGATCGAGACGTTTCGACTTTTATCCCAAAGTCATTGTCAATCAGAGAGCTGGTATGGGAACATGGTCTTATATGCTACTCTGAGTACTGGGAGTCCTGCCCCCAGGGAGGAGTCACTGAAACCTGTCTTGTAAGAAAATTGTTTGTTTGTCACCTGGGACTTGATTAATAGGTCTATCTTGTTGATTAATGGTTGGCCTCACCTAGTTTCACCTGTGACTAAGGTCTATTGTTATTGATAGTTGGCTGTAGCTCCCTCCTCACTGCTGATTACCTCATTAGCATTTGACTGGTCTATTGATCTAGACCAAGGTGTCAGGATGCTGTCATAAATTTTGGCTAAATTAAATCTTAAGCCCCCATTCCTGTTTAAAGAAGGATTTTCTCTTTTTACAAAAATGGCTTCCTTAACTCCTCTTTCAAACCAGTTCTTCTCTCTGCTCAAAATCTTCACCTCACTGTCCTCAAACGATTGACAATGACTTTGGGATAAAAGTCGAAACGTCTCGATCTTTAAACAGCGTCCGGATGACAACCTCTGAAACCCTTTCTACGATGGACCACACCTGGACGAATGAGGGTTTACATCGACGAAGTATAGTATATAGTTTTCTTTTAAATAATTATGATAGCACAGCTTGGCAGCCTCATTTATATCAGTCTGCCCCAGGGCAACTGTGGCTTACCACAACAAAATATGAAGTGAATGAATAATGACAACATGTAGCACTTTGAGAAGCTTCGACAAGTCAATAAAGCACGGCTAAAGTAAGGCTTAATAATAATAATACTAATACTAATACTACTGATAATAATAATAACAATACTGATAATAATACTAATAACAATAACAATACTATTTGTGACAAAAACATGACAAAGCCTTACTGATGTACAAAAGAACTGAAGGATTTGAACATTAAACAGTGACTTTTGAAATGTTCAGTTCTGATCAGAAAATATTGGCAAAGCAAATTCACAGTTACCACCAATGAAGCTGGGAAGTGACTGACAGAATCAGCCCCACGTGACATTCAAAACACCAACGTCCCCAACTGAAAGGTGCGGCTGTTACTGTAGTATGCAAAACACTCTATTGACCGTAAATACTCTTGCAGAAAGTAATACGTTGATCTGTTTTGTGCAACCAAGAGCAGTTGGCTACCTCAGATCTACACCAATGAGAGAGGATTTGCCTTTTTAGTTTGCTTGGAAAAACCACATCTTCCTGGACTTAACCTGCCCAGACACAGAAAAAACATGCCCCACCTGAAGTGTCCATTTTACAGGAATCAAACAGAGGATTATTTTAGTTTATGTCCCTACCACGCCACACCATGAAAGCTATCTAAACGTAATGCTGCAGACAGAGCTCTAAACGCAAACGCAACCACAATAAACAAGACTACAAGTGTTGCTGTCGTTGGAGTTGAGACATAATTCCAAAACTGAAACACAACTGGACAGGGGCCACCGTCTGTCTCCCTCCTCTGCTCCGCGTCTATGAAATTAAACATAACAGCCGAGAAATGCAGAGGATGGAATGTGTCTGTCCCGTCCGAAATGTCTCGAGTCAAAATGAAGGAGGAGCGGTGGTCAGACAGGAGCATGTCCACTGCTATTTGTGTACGTGGATAAAAACCTGGGGATGTTTCGAGGAAGTAATGTTTTTTCTATAGGGTTAGTTTTAGCGGATTTGGGCATAGTTGGTCTAAACCACGAGACCAAATGTAGTTAAGAAATGTTGTGAAGTTGTTTTTGGACTTGAGATAATGCCCATAAGTGACCAGAATACAGTTTCGAAGGATGTCTATATTTGTCAGTGTCAAGCTCTGTGCCACACTGTAGTTTACAGCTATGTGGCAGCAGAATCCCTCCACAAAACGAACCACAAAAATGCGACGGTAGACATAGAAGCCAGTAACATTATTACTTGTCACCTTTTGCTTTTTATTCTGAAAATCAGCCAGAGCCGCAATGATAAATCGGAATAATCATGACTAGTCGACTATTAAAATAATCATAGTTGGATCTGAATTACTGTAATCTGAACTATACTCATTCAAGGTAAAACATTTCTTCCAGCCGCCCCCCTGTGGCATCCGGTGTTCCAGCGGTCTCCCATCCAAGTGCTGACCAGGCCCTGACCTGCTTAGCTTTAAAGATCTGACAGGATTGGGCATTGGCTGCAGGTATGGCCACATGCACGGGACAACTTGTCCACAGTTGCTTAATTTCAACATAAAAACATAATCTTCTATACTGTCTTGTGGTTCTGTCTGTAGCACTCGTCTGTAGCGGTGAGTGGCTCTGAAGTATTTAATCTCCTTCTCCAGTGAACCCTGTGTAAGAGTGCAGGTACAGTATCCTCAGCGCTCTGTGCCCAAACAAGGCCATCAGAGCAGCGTCCCGCACATTTCCGACATTCCCCAGATTCCCCTGGACAAACCTGAGGCTGAGGTGAAGCTTTAGTTTTAGGGCTGTTGACACACAAACCCCCAGCCTCCTCAACAGGAAACAGTGATGGTCCTGTCTGAAGTATGTAGGTCATACAAGCACATGTAACGCATGTACTACAGTGTTTGTCATCATGTATGAAGCAATGTAAGGTATTGACTGATGGCTCAACTTACGGAAAGACTACACCCAGGCCAGACATTAAATTATTATAACAATGCATTTCCTCCTTTAGGTTAGCTCAGTTATTAATAATGAAGTTAATAGCGTTTGATGCATATCTGACATGTAAAAACCCTCACTGTAGGCACACATGAAATAAATTCAAAAACAAAATGATGGAAAAGATACACAATTGAAGATATTACACAGATTTGGTCAATGTTAATGTTAATGTTAGTAGCATTTTCACAATACTCTAAAGGACATTATAGGTGCACTATTGTATTTTCTGATGGAAGGTCTGCCACCTGCTCATCTCCATGGTGATATTATTACTTAGCCTGGAATGTCCACAGTAGTATGTATCTTAAATTGATTCAATTACAGGTGTTTTTAAAGCTTAGAAATCCCTTGATAAATGCATTCTTACTGTGACCGGGCTCGCCTCTCCACAGATCTGGCCTGTAATATCGCCTAATGGCATCACTTGCTTGTCTCAAAGGACACTGAAAAGTTTAACACCATACTGTGTGAGGCAAACAATACCATCTCCATGGAGACAAGTAGGCCCCAGACCTTGCATTGTACGCCTGATACTAGATACTCATTTTAATAATGACAATAAAAACACACTTTTTTTTAGATATAAATATATATTTAAAAAAAAGAAAATTAAAGGTTTTTTTAATAGTACCATGTGGTCTCATACTAGTTCTGTTGCATATTCTAAAACTATTCAGAACCATTATGGCCATTTTATTTTTTCAGTATTTATATGTGTTCAAGTTAATATCTCATTTTACTACTACAAAAAAACAGCAAATATGCACAAAACCCCAGGATAGAATATTCAAACTGAATGCAACATCAGGTTGAAATGAATGTCAAATAAATGTTAATGGGTTGGATTAATGTGGTTAGAGGTTAAATTAGCTGGATGTTATTCTCATCCCACCAAAGGTCTCCTAACAATGACCTCACTTCCTGTCCCGGAGCTGTTGCTGTTTGTTGTTACAGCTCCACAAAAGTGCCATGAGTCATTCTAGTGGCCTCCCCTCACTGCGTTATTCTAGGCCTCATGCGCCACTTCCTGTTTACCTCATAACATGACATCATCCCATCCCACCGCAGCTAATCACAAACTAATGATGGGGTTTTTTTGTGAACAGTTTGGGTTGAAGTGGTAGGACCCTGCACTGACCTCCTACAGCCTCGCAGCGGGACGTTATCTCCCACAGCACCAGGGCCATGGAGTAAATGTCCGTCTGTTTGAACGACTCCATGTTCTCCAGGTTGAGACGTGCCTCCAGAACCTCAGGGGCCATGTACCGCGCTGTGCCCACCTGCAAGACACACCACAAGGAGAAGGTTCGTTATGGTTGTATGTATGTTTTAGTATGCTGCAGATTCAAAACTTTACATTTTCCTGTAGGCTATAGGAATGTTTTCAAACTGTTCTTTTTTATATCGTTTTTGTCATAGTCAATGCTAAATTTGAATAGGCCATTTACTAATTTCTATTTTGCAACATTTAACCAGCATTTCATTTCAAGTCATTTCAAGTTTTTTTTGTTTTTTTTTTTTGTCAACAGGATGTGTTCACATGACATCACAGCATTCTAGAACTCCTTGTTTAAAACTGAGCTGGAGGGCAAGACAATTTGTCTGGTAGAAAAGAGGTTACACAGAGACATTTTATTCGAAAAATGCCCCTCAACATTCTGACTTGAGTGGCACTGAGAGGCTGAAATAAGCAGCACAATAGATAAATTGCGTTTCGTTGCTTTTCTTAAGCCAAATTTTTTGTGGAGCGTTTGTTTTGCTCAAATCAACAAGCTAGCTTGTTTGATAACGGCAATTGGAGATTTAGGACACTTTAACCACAGCACAACAATAGGTTGTGTTCACATACTAGAATATAATGATGCCATAACCTGAGATGGAGGGCAAGAGCCAATCACAAATGTTAAGCCTGATGATTTCTCTTGGTGACTAGACCTAAGAACTCATTGCATTTCAACCAAAATCTGCATTTTAACAATATTCATTTTGCCCTCCATCTAAGCTTATGACATTATCACATTCTAAAACGTGAACACAACCTATTGTTGTGCAGCAGTTGAAGTGTCCTAAATCTCCAACTGTCGGTAGCAAACAAGCTAGCTAGGCAAACAGAGAAACTTCTTTCAGGTGACATTTACCGTAAAAAAACAAACAAAAGCTATCCATCTGTATTAAATCATTGACCAAAAAATGTTGTGATGTCAAGTGAACTCAACCTATTCATTTCCTCAATCTTATCTTATTTAAGGACAGAAAAGTAATGAGTTCAACTGCGTTTGATCCCAAAGTCTGTATCAGTGATAAATGTCAGCGTAGCTGCAGTCTTCCTGTTGTTTGACATTAGCAGCTTTTTCACATAAGTTGTGTTTTGAGATCTTACAGGTGAAAATGTCATTGCACAATTGACTCTCGTGCGTTTTTGCCACTCATTGCTAAAGTTCAGAATGATGCATTGTCCTCTGCATAAACTCCATTTGCTGTTTAACGACAGACTGCAGGTGTGTTGACCTGGTTTATGGTTCTTATCTCTGTAAATATTGGGGTTATCAACATGAAATAAAAACGGTCAAAAATGCCTTCTCTGTCAGTATAGATAAACAAAAGTGACATTATTTTTTGACAATAGCTTCAGAAAGTGGTGCCATCACTTAACTCCAAAGGCACAACTGTAGTTAGTTGAAAGGATTTTAAGACAGAAGATTAATATTAAAAGTTTATGTAGTCAATCCCCAACAAATAATGAGAAGGTTCAACATTTGTGGATTTGTGGAAACAGTAACTCTCCATCAGAGGCCCCAGCCACCATCATGACATCATCAAATTCAAGAATGAGAACGCAAGCTATTGTGTTTACTGTTCAAACACAGTCAAATGTGCATACTTTGAAAACTGACCAAAAATGTAACAACTTGTATGTATTGAAGTAAACGTACTATTTCTGATCAAAAGATATATACAAAAAAATAAGAATTACTTTTTTCAGTAGCACCGTTGTCCCTTGTCAAATAAATATGTTTTACAGAGGCTCTATTTCTTATCTATCTATTATCTCGGACAAAAACGTGAAACATGTGGGACCTTCTGTTGTTTAACTGTGCTGACTATCTGGATTGGGCATAAATCATGTGTTGTGATACAATATACTGTACCACAGGCTGGCTTTGAAGTCCTTCAGCTGTTTGACAAGGATTTACATTACACACATCAAACACAACGCCAACGTTGGACTTATAATGGAATATGATGCTCGGTTTTACACTTGAATAGCTACCACACATGTTGCCTGGATTTCACTACTAGGAAATGTTTTATGTTATTGACTTTATACGTAAAGATGTAAATCAATTACTGATTAAGGGGTTTATTTGTATATAATATTATTATAGTTGACTAATGCATTTGTGGATGTGATACTTCATTTCATTTGGACATACTTTTACACATGGTCCACACAACTTAGGATAAGGGTTGTTATTTCTAATTCTTATCAGCCAACATTTTACTGAGGTGACTGTTGAAGGAGAAATACATTACATTTCAAGAACATTTTTTCAAACTTTACTTTTTTTTTTTTTATTGCTATCTAAACGGTCTACCGCCCGCAGTGGGAAAAATATGATGCATAAATTCACACCTTTGCTGCTTTAATGAGTCTAGATTATGTTTGTGAGCTGCTTCCTTGTAACTGTGTGGGTTACAGCAGCTGTATTGTGATGTATTTTTAATTCATAGCGACCGCAGAAACACATTATAATTGCAAAGTGCATTCTGGGGATTTCCAACAACAAACGTTGTAGTTTCACACATGGCTAATTTTACTCAACGTGATGACTATGTTGTGTTTCTTTTAAAAGCAACAGTAGGAAACATGTAAGTGCAGATGAACATTACCGTTCAGAGTCAACCAACAACACTCAAAAAGCTCAAGATATTTTGTTTTAACGGAATTATGAAATTATGAAATGATGAAAACACGGCTGTAATTAAGAAGTAAGAATATGCTGACATAAAAGTGTGTATTTCTACCAGTATGTATTGCATTTAAACAGAACTGACTGATCACTCATGTCATGACAGTGACAGGGAGATCTTCATACACAGCGCCTTAAGGCTAGTGCATGTCACAACAAAGTCCTTACCTCCTTATTTCCACTCTGCTGTCTGTCTATGTCAGATCTGTTTCAGCAAACAAGGTGTATCCCATCAAAACATGCTCAGGACACGACAGGAACAAGGCAAAATCTATCTATCATACTCTAAAAAAGCAACTGTAAGCCACATAATTCAAGGATTGAGTTGCATGTTAATAGTGGAGCTTCATTCAAAACTTGCAACTTGTAAAGATCACTCAGGGATAAGAAAACTGATGTCCCAAAGCTAACAATATCAGGTGTATTAAAGGTCTCAAACCTGAGTCTTGTGGCAAAGTTGGGCAACTAGTAAAGTGTGTCTGGCCTATTCAAAAACTTACTTAACCACTATTTTCCCTTTATTAATCACATATTTAAAATTATGTAGGAATCGCGCAATAACTGTATGCATTTGAATGGCTTTTCTGGCACATAGAAGTAAAATATAGACTGCATTTGTTAACTTTCTAAGCACATATATTTGGGTTGCTTCTCAAATGTTGTTCTGTGTTAATGTAAGGTGCTTGTACTGACCTGTCCACTGTTGGCGAGGTCGTCCACTGACAAACAACTGTCCAGTCTCAGAGCAAGACCGAAGTCGCACAGACAACACGACAGGTCGTTCTTCACCAGGATATTGGAGCTCTTCAGGTCCCGGTGCACAATTGGTACCTGTGTACACAAAGACAAATGTCATATGAGAGGACGAAAACATCATACATGTGAGAAAAGGTTACAGGGGTTGTCATCCGGACGCTGTTTGAAGATGGAACAATCTTCAAACAGCACCCTTTCAACAGTCACCCCTGTAACCTTTTCTGTGATGGAACACGCCTGGACGAATGAGGGATAACATCATACATGAGAATAATAGCAATGAGCTAAAGAGTATGTGACTCTGAAACAAGCTAAATTGAGACACTCCAGATGAATAGGTAAATATTAGTTAACAATGTAATAAAAATGTATTCCTAATAGTTTTTCATCATATTACGTTTTCAAATATAAATTGTACGTGTAAAAATTGTCGGAATTTCAGATCTTTGAGACATATATATCTGAAAAACAGACAGGTGTATCATTTTTATTGACATTTTTAACAGAGGGGATTTTGGATCTTATTTAGTTTTTAAGTAAACTACATCTGACTGAAAATGGGTATAAATCATTTTTAAATCACAGCTTAATTAAATCAGGCTTTGAAAAAATGATTCTGTTCGATTTGTCAAAATGTTTAAAATCTTACAAGAGTGTAAAGTTTGGTGTGTGTAGGTGCTACTTCAAGTGCTGATCTTATGTCACTTTTTTTCCACATTTTTTTTTTTTTTGTGTGTGGAGAAAACAGCTTTTCCCATATAAATTTAAGGGTGCAAATAGATTAAATGTAATGAATAATCATAATAATAATAATTGGACAATGTTGTCGTTTCCAAGTGAAAGCTCATACTGTATGTTGTTATGAGATCAAACCGACCAAAAAACTAAAACAAAAAATAACAAAACTTTTTCCTGCAGTGTCTCACCTACATACTCTCTCCTTTGAAAATCAAGTAATGCTGCTTTAAATTTCAGTTGTATTAGTTTATTGAAGAAGCCCAACCTTAGGCCGTCCACAGGGCAGGTGGTCACTGTGGAGGTGGGCCACTCCTCGGGCCAAAGAGCTGCCCAACACCTGCAGGTCCTCCCAGCTGATCACGTGACGCGTCAGATACTCCTAACGACCAGAGGAGGGATAACATAACATTAGCACCAACAGAATCATAGACTCTACTGAAACCGTCTTGTGTTCCTCTCACCTGTAGATTCCCTCTGGGGTGAAAGGCGGTGATGAGCCAGTACTGTCGCTCCACCTTCCTCTCCTCGGCTGTGAGGAAGTGCAGGACGTTTTCGTGTCTGAGGTCCGTGTCAGAGAAAATGTCCTTTTCAGTTTTCCACGAGGCGTATTCTTCATATGGGAAGATCTTCACTGCAACCGTCTCGAACTGATCCGACGTGCTCTGCTTCAGTTTGGCCTTGTAAACCTGAGCGAAACGACCCTTGCCCACCTACAAGACACGGTTAGACAGAGTTAGACATGGGCCCTTCAGAGGACAACAGAGGCTTTGTGCACTGATATGTTTCCCATTTGAAACAGAAGTGCAATGTTTTTTAGTAGTTTATGCAAAAATGTGGCTTGATCAGCATAGGGATTGTATGCCAAAAAGTGACTGTTATTGACAAAATCTGTAATGTTTTTGGAAGCAGTGCAAAAACATCCATAGAGATGCATTAGCCAAAAAATCAAATGAAAGGGTGGAAGAACATCCTGATAAACTGCTGGGTCACTACTATTAATCACTCAATTGTCAGAATACTTTTGAATGTATTCAGCATCTTAACATCTCCACTGGTTTAACAATGGGCAAACTGAAAATTCAAGGTGAGACGATACAATCCAGAGCTCAATAAAAGACTGAAAAAGATAACCGCATGTTTAAAAAACTAACAATAATTGGTTCACACTTTTACAATCTTTTGTTTGGAAATGTAACAGATTCAAAGTGTATGTATGGGGCTTGCAAAACAATGAAGCAGAGTGGTTATGTGGGCATAAAAATATAGACACCTTTGTACACAATGCAGGCTGTGTTGTTACAACCAGCAGGTTTTCATTGCTGCCTGACTGTGAATTTACATACACAATTCCCCTTATTCCTGAAGTTGCCGTTAGCGCCGTCATCTTTTTTCCATTGTATTAGTTTACATGAGGCAGATGAGTTCAACTGAAAAGACGTTATCAGGCCGCACATGAAATCGGTGCCAACTTGTTGTTGCATGTGTACATTGAACATTTTACACAAATCAGTCGACTTATATACTTTAGCCCTTGTTCGCCACTTGCATTAACCGAGTTGTCGTCAAACCGGAAGTGTCATTACTACAGGAGAGGGGATCTGTGACAAAAAATGGGAAAAGTGGGCAGTGAATACATCACGCTCCCACAATGAGCAAAGGTGTCACAGGGAAGGTTCATGCACATGATGTATGGACCTAGATTCAGTTTTAGGACTGATTTAGCAACAATTAGCAATTAGCAAATTTCTACGGGCAACGCCTCAGTATTGCGTGGTTGTTGCCCTATAGTTCATTCATAGAAGTAATGATAGTAGAATAATACTAGTGGTCGTAGCAGCAGCAGTAATAATCAGTGTTGGGAAGAATACTTTAAAAATGTATTTAGTTACAGAATACTGAATATCTGCAGTAAAATGTATTTCATAATGTATTCTGTTACACGGTCTAATCAGAGTACTATATTCTGAATACTTAGAATACTTTCATGTTGAGTTGCATTATATGAAAAATGTAGATTAAAACAACTTTATGTTTGCAGCGCATTTCGTTATTCCTAATTTCAAGGGGAAAATCCCATATACACACAACATAAGAGCTGTGTTTTCTATTTTTCTCACTAACACTGTGAAGTTTGAACTATAAATTGTAGGAATGGGACAAGATCTCGTTACATTTTTAAAATTTTGTTTACATTTGGACAATACAAAAAGTGCTAAAAGGGTTAAACGCTGGTGAGTTGAGCCTCATGAGAAGCTTTAGTTACAAAATGCGGTTCTACAATGAAAGGAAAAGGAAAATATATACAAATTTGTCAACTGGATCGCGCAATTTGTTTATTCTAAATGAAAGGAATGCAAATTGTATCTTGCCCTACTCTTACTTACACATTTTGCCATGTATTCCTATGATTTTATGACCAATCACCAAATAAAATAAGAACTGTACAGGAATATATATACTCAAATTTATTAGAACAAAGAGTGAGAGTAAAGTAATATTTAGTGAAAGCGGTAAAAGCGACAGTGGTGGTAACAACAGCAGTAGTAGCAGTATATATTTACCAGCAGATCCAGCTCTATGGGCAAAGGCTCTGTGTTGTGGTTGAGGTTGTTGGCGTGAGTGGAGCTGCTGTCTGAGCCGTTGTCCATCATGATAGCACAGCTCTCACTACAGTCCAGCCCTCCCACCTTCCTCTTCTTCACTCCGCTGTCCCACTCCGGGCTCAGACGCTGCCGAGACACTTTGTACCAGTAAAACATGCCCAGCACCACCAGAGCCACCAGGAGCAGGGGCAGCAGGCTGACCAGGAGCACAGACAGGTACTGGTTATCGTCCGTCGGGTCGCCAACTGCAAAGGCAGAGAGAAAGCAACCGTTATTTTCTTTCTCTTGTATAGAGGCATTTGAATTTGTGTTCAAGTATTGTTTCAAAGTATAAACATCAACATTTCTAATTAAACGTGCCATGGCGGGGCTCTAGTTAAAATCACAAGTAAGTTATAATAAGTTGACTGGCTTGATTAAATGGTAAATGTATATAATTTCTATACATTCAAAGCATCTACTATCATTCCAATTACTGCGTAATAGTGGCTGGTACTTCTTTTGATCCTCCTCCTACCACTATCTACTACTACTACTACTACTACTTGTACTTACCACCTCTACTACTTGACATATTGACCTATTTCGAAGCATCAATACAATAGTCAAATGCATTGAAGTCACAAGTAGTATTTTGCTTCTACAATCATAATTTCCCCGCCTTTATGAGATTAGAAAGTGCTAGTGGTTTGACATTAAGTCAGGCTTTGATCTCTCACTTGAAAGTTGGGCCTAAATTTACTGATGACTGTGGTTTACTCTGCAAACACAAGTCAGGATTGTTTAGTGGCAGGGCATCTGAGCCAAGAGCGTGGATGAGTCCGAACACATTCAAACACACTTCTTAGCTTATGAAAAGGGTAGATACAGCACATGACTGGTGTAATTTGACTTTTTTTTTGCATGAAAAGGCTCAAAAGATGGAACAGATCAGATAAAATAAATTGTTCTATTCAATGAAGCTTTAATTGAAGTTTTATTGAAAGGGCTGCCTTTTTTCTGTGTTATGCAATAAACCTTTGATTTTCATTTTAATCAAAACGTGGTCTGGTTACGATGATCTGCAGGGCTTTCTGTCAATGGGGCAGAAAAAGCATGTGTTCAAACTTTTTTGTACTAACTGTATTGTTTATATTGACAAATCTTATACTTAAAAGTCACATCATAAGTCCTAAATTAAAGGTGCACTATGTAACTCTTCTGGTGAAGCATCCTCCAAATGCTTGTCTCCATGGTGATGTTATTACTTTGCATGGTATGTTCCACAGTATGGTATCTATCTCCACCTTGCCACCAGGCCAAGTTACAGGTCAGATCTATGGAGAAGCGAGCCCACTCACAATAAGAATGCATGTTTTTCACGTTTTTTTGTTTGTTTGTTTTGTTATTAGCAATAAAACCTCTAGATTTAGAGATAGATTTAGTTTCATAGTGCACCATTAACTGAACTTCAGACACAGTACAGCTACAAAAACATGCTGTATATGGCACTAGACAAAACTAACCATGTATCAGTATAAGGTCCAAAGATAACTATTATGAAGGCCTTAAACCAAATTTGTCTGGATTGCACCCACAAGTGTCTCATTTATCACAAAAAGTAACAGCAAGGCAAAAGTCAAATTCATTTTTACTACCGTTCTTTTACAGAAAAGTGAGTCTGTGTTTCATTTAGTCTTGTCTGGTCCAGGGCACATAAAACTGTCTGAATCCACGCCCCTCCAGTCTGACCCAGCCGTCGGCCCACACGTCGCTTCGCTCACTCCTGGAACCTGCTCTACAGTCTGGTGCAAAGGCTGATGGGTAAACTTCTGAGTCTTGTCCTTCAAAACCTCTGCGTTTTCCTCCTGCCGCTGCCATCCAACACAAGCAACGTCCATTACATAAAAAGAATCATTCTTCAAAGTCTGTGAAAACACACTTCTCCCCGCTCTCGTAAATCTAGATCTCTGAGCCGTGACAATGTTCTTTTTAAAGTACAGACTGTCTTTGGGTTTGCTGAAGTGGAAGAAGTACTTGGAGTAGGTTCTGTTTCTTCAAAATAGTCGGCGTCATACATTGATTAAATTGATTAAAGTCATAGTTTTATAGATTCTGTAGAAAATGTTCTACTACAACTACAACTACTACTATGATCTTTAACTCATCTATTATGTATTTTAGAGCTAACTATTTTAGAACTTCATAAGCCACATATTACTTCCTCTGTTACTACTACAGCTACTACTGCTATGACTATAAATACTTCCTTAAAATCTTTATTAAAAAAGGACACACATTGGTCTTTAAACCATTTTTTTTACTTTGACATCTCAATTTGAAATAATAAAGAGCACACTTTCTACCATTCAGCCATTCTCTCATATGATTGGCATTACCACTCCATCTACTGACAGCAGAGGGAATTACCATGGGGAGCAAAACAAAAGCTAGCCCGCCCTTGACATGTGGCTGTAAGCAACATGATTCAACAGCGGAAATGCTCAGAAATGTCTGTGTCTGGAGTCTGGCGATGGTTTATGGACATAAACAACAGCGTGGGAGACGGATCTCAACCTTGGACGTCACAAATCTGAGAAATCTGAGTGTTTCGTGAGGATCGGAGCAAAGAGATCTCATAAACAGGATTAATGAAACAAGCATGAGTGAAGCTGAATACAACTGAAGATACGTTTTGGAGTGAGGGAGCAACGTGGTTAAAAGATAAAAAAGTCAATTTTGCTTAATTGATTGTGAAGTTCACAGTGCCTGCAAGAGCTCGTCTATTGCAATTACTTACATTTTCTTTACCTACGAGGAACTATGACTATGGGTGCATTCACACTTGTCCTAGGTGGGCTCTGGGTTGAGCCCAGTTTGGTCCAGATGTAGACTTGATTTTGCGCTGTTCTAGTCCTGGTTTAGTCCTGATCTTGTCTAGGATTAATTCACAAATTTAGTCCCACTTCAATCACATTTTTGTCAATGTGCAAGTGTGAACTGTCCAACTGTAGACACAAGATTTGGTAATGTCTCAAAAAAACATAAATAATTAAGTGAAAGTATCTTGTTCTTTTCCATGTCTTAGCTAGGTGTTGAGTGCAGACTAAATGCCTCTAATGCCCAGTGCCAGTGTTATGAGAAGCCCTCACTGTGTCACTGAGCAGCAGCATTAGACATGGTCTGTGATTGCAGTGCCAGACAAACCAACGGCGGCCAACATGAGAAATCCAGAGGCGGGAAGAAAACAGGCAAAGTCTTGTGCTTCTCCAATGGGCAGCGTTTCAAAGACTGTCTCATATGTGACTCTGGGGGGACTGTGCAGCCTCCTGCTGCAGGGCAATGCCAACAGGGCCGGACCAGGCACTGACCATTAGACTGGAGACTTGTAATAAAAATCTCACTGTGGATTGAAAGGGAAGTAAGGAAGCTTGTGAGTGATTTCATGAATGTCAAGACACAGAACTTAATGACAAAGTTAGAAAAAAATACAGACAACGCGTTTTGCATTAAGTTGTAAAATCAGAAATAAATATGGACCTGTTATTATGCACTTAGAAATGATCACATCAATATAATGGCTGGAAATTTTCTGAAGAATCACTTTTAATATTATAATTACAGGTATTATTTAAGTATTGCTATGATATATATATATATATATATATATATATATATATATATATATATATATATATATATATATATATAGTTCATGGTGCCTTAAAGGTGCACTATGTAAAATGTCTGGTGGATCTTGGAATATCCTTGGAAAAAAAGTCTTAACCTAGGGCCTAATTTGCTTGTCTCCATGGTGATGTCATATGCCATACTGTGGAAAATTTTCAATAAACTATGTGATGGAATTCTGTAGGTTCTCAGCTTTAAAAGGTTAAGAGGTATCACAAGTTATTTTTTACTGAGCTGAAGTTGGTAAAAATATGTCTCGTGTTCTCAAAATGGCTAATTAGAGAATTGGATCAGAAGATAGGGAAACAACACCTGACCTATTCAGTTTTCCAGTACTGCACCGATATTGATACTAGGGTTGTCAAAAATCGAATACAAATTGATACTAAAACTAGTATCAAATCTAGATACTCATTTGACAGTAGCAATACTAAAAAATTACATTAACGGGACAAAATGTGACCTTTCGTTTTAATGATCTTGAACTTTATCAGAACTAGAATAAGAACACAATGTTTAATGAAGAAACATGTGTTGGCAGTCTACTGTGTCTACCATGACCTTAAAAAGCATTTTAAATGATTAGTGTAATCTAGTACATTCCTTAGTATCAAAATCAAGTTTGAAATTTTAGTATCGAGGCACTAATTGACACTTGTATCAGTCGACCATTAAACGAGGACAAGAACCAAGTCTATATCAGGACTAAACTGGAGTCAAACCATGAACGCACCATTAACTAAACATGCCAAACCCATGCATTCAGAATCAGAACTTCTTTGTAGGAGTCAAAACGCAAACCTTTTTTTTTTGCAGACAACAGTATAATATAATACTGAAATTTTGCAGCGTATTGCTTTTATTAATAATAAACAACAATAAACAATCTGTGATTTCACTTTCATTGTGATTAATATTGTAGCATGCACTCAATGTAGACTCTTCACCAAAGAACAGGTGAAGAAAATTTGTTTTGTGGTTTTGGGTTGATGATGTAAATGCGCTTGGCAGAAAAACTGGTCTATTTTTTATGTAAATGAAACCCCAAACTTTGCATGTTTAGACTCTAAAAACACATAAAACCTAAAAAGATGAATTGTCCTAATTATGTTTCCCTCTAATTTAGCCATTACCAAACTCCATTATACCGTGCGGTGATGATGATGTGTGATCTGCAAAAGCAACATAACTTCAAACTTTAAAACATCTCCAGCTTGTGGTTGTGTGTGATTTCTAGTGTTTTTTGGAATCGCTTTGGGCCAAAAGTGTGGATGCCATGAATCAAACTCGGCGCAGACAGGCCCGTATTTAGCCGTAGACGGTTGGAGCGGTCTGGTACAGACTCCAGCGCCTTAGTCTGTACAAGTGCGGCTGATTTAGGGCTTTTTGATTGCACTGAGGTTCCTGAGGTTTTCTCTTTATTTCTCCGACTGTCTTACAACCGTGATTACAGAGAGTGAGCACAGGGCTGCAGCCAAGACAAACTGCTAATAATGCACTTGTGTGGGATAACAGTAAAATATATGAATACAGGTATTCCAACATTTCTTACACAACCGATTGGCTTGTCACGATAATTAGTATATTGACTTATTTTTGTAATACAACAACAGCTGTGAAGTTGTCCAATAAAAAGTGTGTTAGTATCTGTAATTAAGTAACAAAAACGTAATACAAGATGTAGAAACTTAGACAACACGATTTTAACTTTGGTCATAGACACAGATAGACATGAATTCTTCAGTGTTGCTCTATTTCCATTCCGTTGGCAAATAAGTCAGGCATAAAAGAAATACAATCGAATGTACTGTCGTGAAAGTTGACTAAACATGAAAATAAATAATAAAAAAAACTAAAATTTTGTATAAAAGTGTAAGGTTAATAATAAATGGAACAATTATATTACTATTTATTCTGTGCACATGTGTAAATGTGTAGTTGAATGAGCTGAATAGACTGGAAAAAGACTCTTGTAAACATTGTATGAATTAGGGGTAAGAGTACACAAGTATCTTACTTCTTCCTTTTCCTTGAACTGAACAATGTAATATAACACAGTTGTTCCCAAAGTGGGGGTGGGGACTCCTCGGGGGTCGCGAGATGATTTCAAGATCTCATGTTAATTAATATGACATTGTATTTGCTCTATTTTTTTAAAAATTAAAACAGTATCTTTTAGTGAAATAGGGTCCAATAAGACAATGACTTATTCAAATAACCAATATTAAACCTGATTTAACATTTAAAATTATTGCTACTGTCATTTTCATTTAGTTTTGGCTAATCTGGGGGTCCCGGGCAGAAAAGTTTGGGAACCCCTGATATAACAGACATAAGGATTCCATGGCTTACTATTACCACTACTACTGATTTCCGTTTATTCAAAACCCAAACACATTCTTTCTTTTACCACTCCTAATACAAAATGTGTCTTCTTATGTCACTGGTGCATAACTTTCCACCAAACAGAGCACTAGAGCAGGCCTACATGTGCAGACTTTCCATATGGTTTGACACTTCATTGAGGCTAATGGGGCTTTGTAATTATCCACATTATTGCAGTGGGTGTCTCTGGTTATTTAAACAGCACTACTAACTGCCTGACTCACCGCCCGACTACTCCAGCCTTGCACTAATTACTTGGATCCTCGCTGTGTTTGGGTAAATAAAGAAGTCGGCTGTTGGATGTTTTGGGGATGTTTAAGAGGAACTCCTCTACTTGGAAAAGGGCAAATCCAGACGTGAGATCATGTCAGAGGCAGGTGACTGTGGATATTCAGACTGAAGAGGGCCACTGTAAATACATGCAGGGCCAAGCGACTTTGTCTATGTGATTACAATGTGGTTTTAATGATTAGCGATTAACTGAGGAAAAGCCAAGCGATACAATCTGGTTTAAGTTAATATTGAAGATTGAAAACTACGAACCAATCCAGCTGGAAACATGCGTGTAATATAAGAGAGTTGGTTTTATTGCTGGAACATTTCTTTAGTCTGAGTTTGCAGAACTTTTTAATTTGCCACCGACTTTATTGTGATTGGATGAAATTTTAAATTAATCATAAAATATTCCTTTAACACAGCCAGCATCACCAAAAGTTCACTCCTTTATTGGACTGAACATGTTTGGGGATTAAGTGTTTTACTGCAAAGCAAGACTCTCAATGGTCTTGATGTAGGGACAAGTCTCGCCCAGGGAAAGTTGTTGTCTCTCACATTCATTATTTCAAAATTAGCTTCACCATTACATAAATAGTAAGGACTCATAAGAACGAAATCTAGCTGAAATTTAGACCAGTTTTTGCCCACAAACTACTTGAATTTGCCAATATCTAATAATAGGACATGATAACAGAATCAGAAATTGTTTATCGATGGATTTTTAAAAGCCAACCTCTCTGTCAAGAAGTATACAGAGAGCCCATTGTATTTGTCCTTCTTGGTCTGGTGTGGTCTTCATTACTACACTATATTATATCATCCTTCATGAATGTATTTTGCAAACTCTGATGGTTGTAAATTTTCTGACATCTTCAAAATATTGCTCTGATTCTGGCCCAGATGTGCTCCACACCTGGATCTCACTAAAGTCTATGGAAAATGTGTCTGAGCCTCAGCCAAAAGGTGCAGGCTGATGTCATGTCTACGCACAGATAGCTTTATGATAAAATCTATAAATAGCAGACTTTACTGATAAAAAGGTTTGTATTAACTCCACTGACCTCAAGGCACTTTTCCACAAACGATGATGAAATGCACACAGAACGTTGCAGCACATACGAGCAACTCTTAGGGTTTGAAAATCAAGGAAAGCGTAGCAATGAAATAAGAAAATGGGAATGAATCATTTACAAGTCACATTTAGTATAGAAGTCACATTGTTCCAAGCCAGTGCAAGACTATCATCTCATTTACTTAAACATGCAAGGTGTAACTTTTCTGGTCAGGCCGAGGTCTACAAGGGTGCAAAAGGGCGCACTGCACGTGTAAAATAATGACACTTAACAGATGAGTATGGTCTTTGCACCCGTTTGAAACTCAGATACGCCCTCATTCAGTTTGGTCTGGACCAGGGCCTGTTTCTGGTGGAGGGTCCGCCACATGATGTCTTCAAAGCTATTCTTCTCTGGATCAAACAGTTGACGCCATCAGTCCAAGTTACAGGTCAAGTCTGTGGAGAGGTGACCCCACTCAGAGTGTGTGATAGTAATATTAGTTAACAGTATACTACTATTATACTACTACTAACAATACTTACTAGTTAATAGTAACAAACTAACAAAACAAACTATTTGACCCACAAGAGAAAATACTTGGACACAGTACCTCCAAAAATACAACTCTTTATTAGTAAGTATTAACGTTAACTAAAATTAACAGTAGTAGGGCTACTGTTCTGAATAACAGTGAATAATTGTTTATTTAATTTATTGCAGATTTCCGTGTGTTCTCTACATCATATTTTACGCTGCTCAAAAGGAGTAGGACAAAGGAATGATTTTAAAGCAAGATAGATCCACTTTCAGCCAATGTTGCTGTGTGTACGCAAGAAATGGGGACTGGGTGGTTCCTCTGATTAAGTGTTACTCCATCTGCAAACACAGCTGATAGCATATTATAGTATTTGAACAGTCAAAACGTATTCATTAAACAAACACATTTTGCAAACAGAATAGTCATAAATAGATGTTACTATTTGTATAGATAGATTTACAAATTCAAATCATTTTCTACAAACCATGTGTCCTCAAACGTCCGGTCCTAAATACAGCTGCTCTCTTGTCCACATAAGTTGAGCAGTCTACCCTGACATTTATGTCACTTTTTCATTGCGCTTTTCCATGTTGTTAAGTATAAACATAGCTTGTGTATCTTTGGTCTCATTACGTCGGGGAGCAGACCAGCTGAATATCACAGTTTCTTTATTTACTTGTTATGGAAACAGCGGGGACTTCAGCACACTTCATAAACAAGACTCATATCTCCGTTGTCCCCCTCTCCTCTTTCCATCACCTCCAACCACAGAGCTATCGGCCTCCTTCTCTCATCGCAGTGTGAGGCAGCTCCAGACGCCGAGCTATTTTAGCGCTGTGACCTGTGCTGTTAGTGATGTGTAAAAGAACTTAGGTAATTGATAGACTAATAAACACTGCCTCTTTCATACGCATTGACGTGACTTTGGTAGGATTTTAGCTAGTGTTCTTTTTGGTGACAAGTTGGCAACCATTTTGTGCATTTAAAGTGGGCAATACAAGTTACAAGTTGCTATCCTAACGACCAGTAAACAGCAGTTATAATTTTATATAGGTATATTGTGTTGTTTCTAAGTGGAAAGTAGTGGTTACTTTATGGATTACAATATTGTATTTTACTTGTGATAAAATTATCCTTTTTTCTATGATTTGTTTGTTTTGAAGTAAGAAACTTTTTTTTGGTAAATTAGTAAATTTTGTGTGTACCCCCAAAGGGTATCTTGTAAAAGCAGCACTTGGAGACAAAAATGAGACCACTGCCCACTGTCTGCATCTAATAATAAAGTATTTTATGTTTCGTCAACCCAGAAGCCACATTCTGATTGGCTTGGCTTGGATGTTCTACATCACCGTCGGGGAAAAAATTTTTTTTAAAGCTGAAGTTAATGCAAGATGTGCCGAAGTGTACGTGAGAGCAAGGGACGAATTACCCAGAGTTTAAAAACCAACTTCCGGTTTTGCAATTTTAAATTTTTTAATTTGCCATCTCATGTTTTAAAACAAAAATGTGTCTTATTCATCCAATAACTTTTCTTATCGGCCAGTATGAAATTACACTAGGGCTGAAAAGACATTATGATGCAGGTTTGTGGCAGCAGTTACCCCGTTTAGACGGCAGAAATGCTCAGAATGAGTTTAGAACAAGTTTAGAATGATTTAAGGTCTTAAAATAGCGTAATATTCTTTGATAAGTGGCGTAGATGATCCGAAAATACATCCTGCCTAGAATGGAGTTCAGCAGGAAGTCTGTTTGATGCTCTGAGGGGAGAGGTTTTTCAAATGAACATTCCTCAAAACAGCGTGACTGCAGCTGAATGCTACTCCAGGTGTGTTTTTGATGACAGGACGTTGTAAGAACATGGTTAAAAGCTCAAAAAGTCACTATAGCATAATACGTGTCCTTTAAATGTTTCTGAAGGAACATCAATTAATTCTTTGTCAAGTCTTTCAAGATCAACAGTCAATTCACGCTCTCTTGACTGTGACTAACAGATCAAATGACACTGACTCTTGGAATATTCTCTATAATAGGAACAGCACATGAACTGTTTTTCCATTAATGTCTATCTTCCCCATTAACTCCCAAAGCCTCAACTCAGTCTAGTTATTCAACAAAGTTATTGGCAGGCCACTCAAACCATCTGACAAAATATCTTGGAAAAGACTTTGGCGAAGACGAATCGCTAACTCATTCCATACATAGCGTGACTTTACACCGGTGAAGCCATAAAAGCAACACTAAAACAAATGGCATGTTACAGTGACAAGCCACTATTTACTATGGATGCCTCACCTCCCACCGAAAAGAGTGGGCGGGCTCGGAAACATGTCTGACAACGAGAGAACAGCGTCGCAATCTGCTCCACATCATGCGTATTGACTTTAAATTAGAAACAAATGCAGTGGAGCACAAAGGCCAACGTTTTTACAGTGCTGAGGGAAATAAACAATGGGGATGATTTGATTTTATGAGGCTGCAAAAATAATCTGTATGAGCGTTGAATAGAAAATGGGTTTTATAGGATAGAGGTGGGCAATATATTCATAACATTATGAATTGTTTTGAAGATATGAAAACGTATTGAGTAATTTTTGACTTTTGCTTTTGTGGGTAATTTTACAGTCTTTTCACATTTGTCTGATATTTAAAGCTGGAGTGCCCAATTTTTTTTGCTGTAAATTTGTACATTCTGAGTTTTCTCCCATAGAGTGTCTTGTAAAAACAGCACTTTGTGACACAATTAGACCACTGCGCGTTGTCTGCGGCTAACAATAAAGCATTGTATTTCTTGTAAGCAGTGCTCTGATTGGCTGTGCTTGGATGGGCCGCCCTAATTTCACTTAGCCCTCAGAAAAAAAGCAGTTTTTTAAGCCACGCACTTTCAAAACGAACGCAAGTGAATAGTAACAATGTGTCAAGAGCTAGGGACAAATTTTACTATCTCCGGTTTCGCAGCATGCAAATCAGGAACCTCAGCTTTAAACCCGCTCTACCACATTAACAGACATGCTTCAGCGCATTTCGGTTGCATTTTTCTGATTGGCTAATCCATAAATAACTGAGGTGTTAATTCGTCAATATCACCCCCCTCTTTATTTACTTGAAAATACACAAAAGAAACTCTTCCCATCATAGCCAACCTTCGACAGATGCATGTATAAACGTAAGCAGCTTAAGTGTCGAGGCACTGTAGCAACAAAACAATCTAAACTCCCTTCAAATGTGTAGAGAATCAAAACAAAAGTGGCACTCATTCCATTTAACACTGTTGGATACTTTGTGCTGTTACGTTTGGTGTGCATGCGAGCGCTTCAGATCTACTGCATTCACTCCCTGTTAGCACCACTTGTCAAACAGTCAAACACACGAGAAGCAATAAAGCACACTCCCCAAACACTATTAGGGCACGTCATCAGAATGTAATGCAGCAGATGAACAATGCCAAGCGTTTGTGGAGAGAGAAATGTAGTTGCAGCGGTCGAGTAAACATCCACATCCTGCCCATGTGTCTTCAATGGGAGGAAGGAACCGCAGCCTGTTCCTCGGACTGTCAATACGCTTTTCTAATACAGTACAAGACCATAATGCATGATTTATTACACCATTTGCATACATTTCAAACTGTAAGACATGCTGTTAGTACCTTTCAATTCATGGGGAAAACATAAATACGCTTTCATTCAAGTCTTCATTCACAATTTGCCACAGTTCACTGACTACGGTGTGTGATGTAACTTTTTGATTATTTTAGTAATTGACCAGTCAGTGATATATTTTTGATAAGTGGATTGCTCAAATGTTTATTTACATTTTACACTGAGACTTTTAAAATACATTTTAACCAAATTAATGGTGTATTCTTTCTTCGCTTACTCTGTAATCATGTTAGAGTAACACATTAATGTTGTATTGTGTTTCATGAAACTGTATTTAACCTAAAAGTATTGGTGCATTTGTGTGAAAAAAGTAACTGTATTTATTTAAACTGTAAGTTGTGGATATTTTCTTACAATTATGTTATTTTAGAAATTTAAAATGACCCCAGGAAGAGAAGCCGATGCAGTACACTTGTTGCTAATGGGGATGAAATAAACAATATAAAATAAACTGTCTTTGTTTTCAACAGGTGTTTTCAGATGTGTTTTATTGTCTGCCTATTCCAGATAATGATTGTGATTATCAAAAGACGGTTATTTTTTTATAGTCGATTAGTCACGGTTAATCAGTTAATTGTTGCAGCCCTTGTGGTCTGCCGCCTGCTCGTCTCCATGGAAACGTATTGCTTTGCCTGGAATCATGGCATTAAACTTATCTATCAAGTTGTTATTGAATTAAGTTTTAAGTTATAGGTAATAAAAAAAAAGAACTTTTTAAAACATGCATTCTTACTGTGAACGAGATCTGACTTGTAACTTGGCCTAGTTAAGTTTAATGCCATACTGTGGAATATTCCATCCAAAACAATAGCATCTTCAAGAAGAGAAGCACTTGGCAAACCATCCACAAGAAAGGCACTGCCATTATACAGATGAGGTCATGTTAGTAAAAAGCCAAAACCGTATTTCAAAAACCGTCATTATTTGGGATTTACATTTCAAACACTGAAAGTTTCTCAGGCTCAGATTTTTCCTTGTTAACAAACTTTGTGTTGATGTGGAAAAACTTGCTTCCCCATTCTGGTCGCAGTTATCCATATTTCTGAAATCACAGCTAATTCACAGACCACAAATGCTTGTCGAAGCGGCCAAGCCAGAGGAGGCTTGTCTAATTTACTGCACACCAATTATTCGGTGCAGATAAGATACTTGTGGAGTGGCGTAATGGGAGAATTTGGGTTGAATTAATCTCGCCACAAGATAAAGAGGCAGCCGTAAACACAGTCAGAGCAGCGAGTGCACTGTTTTCAATGTTTGTTCATATAATGTGATAATAGTTTTGTGTTTGGTCAAACCCATACATTAAAATTGGGAAAACTCTACAACTAAAGACTCAATGAGCTTTTTTTTTTTAAGTGTGGATTGAGTATGAACTTTGTGTGCCATTTAAACAATAAATGATCAAATCTAACTGACACTGACATTTAGTGTTATGCTATTTATTTATTACAGATCATTTTTGGTTTATTATTTGCTGTAAATTGTAAACGAAAACTGAATTCTATCGATAGACAATTTTTAGGAGCGAATATGTTTCGACACTCATCCAAGTAGCTTCTCTAGATCCACTGGCAGGTTTCTGTTGAGCCACTGCCTTAAATATCTGTCTGAAGAGAGGAGCTCACTGAAACTAACATGAACGACTTGCTTACAGTAAGGAGTCTATTTTTATTGATTTTTTAACCTTTATTTAACTGAGGTTGAGATCTTTTTTTTTCTAGCACACAAATCATAAAAACATTTGCACAATTGCGAGACATTTACGAAAATAAAAACAGAATTTACATTTGAAAGCACAGACAATTTGTTTAGGTTTGTTTCTCTTTTTTAAAATCAAGCGAGAACCCCTAAGCTCAGTTCACCCAACCTCAAGTCCGACTGAAGGGAGTTCCAAGCTGCAGGAGCAGTATAAGAGAGGTCTCGCTTCCCCCAGTGGATCCTTACACGTGGTAACGACAAGCCAGAAATGTTGCATGAGCGCAGGGTGTAAGGACCCTCCACTCTCTGCACAACAGGAAGCTCGGCACACAACCACACATTTGTTATGGATTAGAGTCAACCAATGTGTGGACCTTTTAGCACCCAAAGAGCTCAGCACAACTGCACGACCGACTCAGTAACTACAGGGATTAGCACATTTGCGGCATCAGAATCAGAATACTTTATTAAAAGAAATGAGTCAGTTGCAGCAGCTCCAATAATAATGGGATATATACCAAGTGGTCTTCAATGCTTTCTCCATACTGTAGGTGGACAATATCAAAATGTAGATAATATTGTAAGTGTTGTGTTGAAGATATGTATCGTTTACAATAAAAAAGTTATAAAAAGAGATAAAAAAATTAAAAATGTATGTTGTAAACTTTCAAATAAGGGTATAAGGTGATATTTCTGCTCTTTTGTCTGATATTTAAACCTCAAATAATACATTTTAAGACAAGTTGGATTTTTCGTAGAAAGGGGTTCAGAGGTTGTCATCCGGACGCCGTTTAAAGATCGAGACGTTTCGACTTTTATCCAAAAGTCATTGTCAATCGATCCATTGACAATGACTTTTGGATAAAAGTCGAAACGTCTCGATCTTTAAACGGCGTCCGGATGACAACCTCTGAGCCCCTTTCTACGATGGACCACACCTGGACGAATGAGGGTTTACATCGACACAAGTTGGATTGACAGTACAAATAAATAAAGGTATTTCATCGCCCACTCCTAATTTTACATAATTGGTGATCATTGTATAATTTAATGTATATCGCATTACACTATATAGTAAAATGTCTCCTTTTTTGGAATTGTTATCATAGCATTATAATCCCATCAGTGTGGATGTAGCCTAAAATACACAGCGGCTAAATTGGCCAAATAAGACGGTATTCACTGTAATCATTCTCTCGGCAGCAAAGCTAATGTTACAGCAGCAGTAGCAGTCAGACTCTCCTCCTCCTCTGCGCCTCGGGCCTCACCACCACGCGCTGGACATGTTTCTGATTCGAGCTAAACACAGACAGGAAACCATATGTCTGAACGTGAGGCCTACACCAAACAGACTGGAGTTTTTGGTGTTCGGATTCAGAAGCAGCTGCTCATGTGTGACCGCGCGCAGGATTCCCCTCTCTGTCAAGATGTACGTGATGCAAACACCATATTTCCATTTCCTGTTTGCGATGACAGTGCATTCTTCAGACTATAGGGACAGTAATGTAGCCAGAACTGCCCACAGCTTTGGAAATGAGCCGAGCTGACATGCACAAGTGGAAGAGGTTGTAAAAGTCCGCTTGTTCAGGTGTAAGAAAGTAGTTTGCAGTATATTAGTTTGGTTAAATATTTTATGTACGTTGACGCTTTGAAAATGAAACCAAAAATCAAAACATGAGCCACAAGTATTCATGAAAAGTAAAGAAGTGCAAATGCTTCGTCAGACTAATCTTTCATCTGTATGAAATATTTAAAGGCAAAAGAAAACCAACGAAAAAACAAATAAACCTCAAACTTCTTTTATAACACTCCAATATAATCATTCTAATTACAACTCCTTTTACTAATAATACGGTATTGCTTTTACATACTTGCATCTACTACTACTTTAGGAGGTCAAAAACTATGTACACAACAAGGAAAGTATGTGTTTCCGTAATGAAAATGTATTAGAACAATTTTTAAAACCCTTTGTACAACTTAATAATAACTACACCTTGATTTGCCAATTCAAATCATGAACAAAGTCTTTGTAAGTATTATTCAAGAATCGTAACTACTTAATTAAAGTAAGGGTTAGGGTTGGTGTTAGTGTCCTAGTTACTAAACCTGAATCTTTCTTAATAAATTATTTGTTGACTATGAATTAATTCTTTGTTCATGCTTTACAAAGATTCTAATCTACAAACTACAAATAAATGTAGTTATTATAAAGTGTTACCAAACTCTTTTTCACAATTAAAGGTGAGTAGTAAAAGTATCTACTCTACCACTGCCACCAGGGAGGGCAAAAATATGCGGTTTTCTTTTGAGGGGTGAGTGCAAGAGTCATAGAGAAAGTAACACGCAGAAAAAAGTGTGCAGTGGCAAAATGTGGTGACAAACTTACAGTAAAGACCAGGAAGCTTGTGACTCAAGAGCAGTGTTGGGTTTTTCACTTTGAGAACAGTAAACGTGTTCCTTGTTGAGGCTGTGAGGCCTGAAAAAGAAGGTTGCATTCTCTTCCTAAACAATGTTGTTGGCGTTTAAAGTAACTAACTAACTAAAAATATTGTACATAATGAGGGAAATAATGTCTGTGCCACTGTCTTGTTCTTTAAATTTGGTAAGAGTGTTCTTTTTTGGTGCAAATGTTGCTCAGGACACTTCGAAAAGGAACATTAGTTCATTAAACCCACCTTTGTGAATCTGTTAACTCAAACTGGACATTTTCTCAAGGCACACCTGGCAAAACCTCAAGGCACACTAGTGTTCCCCGGCTCACTGGTTGAAAATGAAGGATTTAAAGAAATAAAACTAATTTTAAAAATTACAGTATTTAGAAACCAAAAGTGGGTGAAAAAGTCAAGATATTATAATAACATACAAAAAAGTATTAAATCACTACATAAACTCAGTGCTAGAAAGTATAGTTAGCGTAAGTACTAGTAAGGAACATTTTTAGCTATCTGTACTTTACCTGAGCAATTTTTACACTCCAAAGACATGCATGTGTTCAGGTTCATTAGTAACTCTAAATTGCCCCCAATGAATGAATGTGAGAGTGAATGATTGTCTGTAAATGTCTGTGTCTCTGTGTTAAACCCTGCGACGAGTTGACCACTGTCCAGAGTGTACCCCGCCTAAGGCCCAAAGTCACTGGGATAGGCTCCAGTCACTCCAACGGAAACAAGCGGTAGAAAATGAATTAATGAAATTTTAGACGGAATCCTTTGTACTTCACTACATTTGAGAGCAGTATCTGCACTTTCTACTTTCACTACTACTACAGAGAGTACTTTCAAATAGTGTTTCAGGAGTTACATTTTGCACCTTTATAGTGACGTTCTGCATAAAGGTTTTGAGTTCAAATGCTGACTTTGGACAAACAAAAATATATACATAAAATTCACAATCAAATGTTTTTTATTTGCTACCGCTCAGCACAATTCTTTATCCAAGTCATCACTACATGAAATACTTGAAGATGTTTACTTAAGGAGATTTTTGTATCTGTACTTGAGTAACACAATTCAGCACTTCTTCCACCACTGCTTAAACCACATATTTAGAAGATGTTGACAAAATATAATTTGGGTTTTTTTGGTTGCATGGATGGAACTGGTTCTCACATCAGATCGACTGGGAATCTGCGCACCAAAGAAAAAAAGCTATGGGAATGTTTTAAATTAAAGGTCTCTTCAACATCTAACCACCAAGTTTACTCTGTGCTCATAACTTCAAGCAACAACTCACAGCTTTAAGATAATTAATGTCTCCCTCAGAAAGTACATTTACAAGTCATTATGGTTTCATTTGTGAGTCATTTTTTTGTTTTTATCGTTGCAATTCATGATATCTGACGAGTACAAGATGTGTGCACTGCTTAATTCAATGTTACTGTGATATCACAACAAACAATGTGCAGGGACTTTCACCACAGCGACTAAAAATACCTGTTCACCAACATCGTGTTTCAAACCAAACAGATGTCACTAAATGTTCAGTGGTGTAAGATTAGAAAATGTGACTTACAGTAAGTGTCACATTACATAAAATACTTTCACTTGTGCTCATGTTTGCAATTTGTGTCAAATATCATGGACTTGTGACCTACACCAACATTTTCAGGATGACTTTCAAGATGATTGATAATCCACAAATTAATCCAAACAAACAAACAAAGTTACTTCTTTAAATGGGTAAATTACACTATGTATTATCACTTATTATTCTGCTTATTATTCCCACCAGCACGCTCTATAGATTCTACTTTCAAGGTTATTCTGAGTTTATGATTAATATAAACCACTATAAATCCTTTTAGGTCATAGATACATTGTTCATGTTTATGCAATTTGAGTTAGGGATGTAATAATAGCCAGTAAACATCTCATGATACAATATTTTGATGAGGCTAACAAAGCTTTACATTAGGTTGGGGGATATTGACAAGAATGACGAAAAAAATGAATGTATCTCAATATTTTTTTCCGATAACAATAGTCAGACAATATGTTGATCCAGCAGAAATGTGTTTAAGGGTATTGGTTGAGTTTTAATGTGAAAAGTCTGTAAAAATGAATCACAAAAACGCACAAATATCATCTTATACCTTGACTTGAAAGTTTAAAATGTCTTGAAAGCCTTTGGTACAAATAATTACTGTCATCCATAACCTTAAAATGTAGAAGTGCTCAAACAGTTATGTCTTTATGTTGTCTGCAGTGAAATGGAGCAATGGTCTATGTTGTTCCATCTGTTTCTGTGGCTGCTGAAATGCATTTCAGTAAAGAAGCATCTAATTTTATATATTGTGAAAGCCCACAATTAGGATCAAGATCAATCAAACGATAAAATACATTACCAACCAAAAAGAGGTTGAAATATGGCTTCATGGCTAAATAATGTCACTGGCTTTGTTCTAAAAAGTCTTTTCGTATGTGTTTAAGACTCTGTATAGTCCATGGTGATCAAAATACGACTATGATTGTCTTTTATAGTCGATTAGTCATGTTTGTTGATTAATTGATGCAGCCCTATACTGCACTATAGACTCAATACGACGTCTCAAGATTTCACAAAATTTCAGCAGAAAATTACCCATAAACTTCTTCTGTGTAACTCATTATATATCTCATATTTCATTCTAAATTACACTATGGGATTTCTTCATGTCTAATACTATCAAATCCATCCATTTATCCGGGTTTAAACTGGCACAGAACACAGAATCTTACAACTCCTTTCTGCTTGAATATCTTACTATCAATGCTGTTTGGGTTATCAGTTGGTTTTCAGTGTTCAATGTGACGATATCGACTAATTACTGGGTGAATTGTGTCCTTACTGGGTGGGAAGGTGAGCTTTTCGTTGCACTCCTCTTCCTGAGAGCAGGAGCAGACGTAGGCCGTTCCACTGGTGGTGTTTTTCTCCTTCATCACACACGTGGAGCTGTTGTAGTCGTCCAGCATCACGCCGTACAGAGGCCTCGCTGGATCATGGCACAGCGTCTCGATGGAGTAACTGGTCTGATTTTTCCTCCTGGAGAATAAAAGCAACAAGGTGTCGAGAAGTCTTTACATTAAGTGACTAGTTTAATGACATATCACCACACTAAGAGAAATGTTAAGTAAAAAAAAAATGGACAGAAAACACAGAAAGCATCGTGGTTTACATTCTGGAAGCATTTGCAGCGCTGGTGAGGGAGGTTTACAAAAAAAAAGCAGAGTAACTGAAACATGCACAAATGAAATCAAACTTCCAGGTATGTTGATAAGGAAACGACATAACATGGTTGAGCTGATAAAAGTAACTGAAACAGACAGACACATTCTTTAAGACAGTCAAGTTACCGTCTTTAGGTTTGTATATCTAAACAGTAATCCACACCAATATTTAACATTTTGTCTTTGGCTCATTACTGGTCATAAAAAACAGATGTTAATGTACAAACCTAGACTTAAGAATGATGTACTTTGGCTTCAAAACTCCTGCCATCGACACAGGAAATGGATACGTTTGGAAGTAATATACAACTCATACAAACTGAAATATGAAAAATGAAAAAGATTATCTTTGGACTTTATTTGAATTTGTATTTGACAGACTTTAGACCAAAAGGAACTCATAAGCTGGCCAATATGCCGTAAGTCTACTGGACGTCTTGTCACTTGTGTTTTTTGTTCTTAATTTTTTTTCTGTGTTTAAAATGGAAAAATAATTAACTGGGAAAAAAGAAAACAGAGGAGGGCAGAGAAGCCAAAATATGTTCACAAGTTAAGTTGTAAATATTATTACATGCGTAAACTTACAAAATAGTGAGCCTAACAATTACTTAACGGGCCAGTACTTGAGTTTTACTGTTGTGAAACAGAACAGAACTAGCAATGTTCCTGGTTTTTTGCATGTAATCAAGTAAAATCTGTCTTGTCCCAGCACAGATATATTATAAACGCATCTATTCAGGTGAAAATAAGACCACAACTTTAACTCTGCATCTATTTATAGACTGTTTTATCCTACGAGAGAAGCAGAAAGTTCGTCGTTAGTATGCTAATGTTTGTTCGCTTTACCATGACGGTCCATGACAGTCTTGACTGCTGAAAAGACTTGTTCTGTTTTTGTTTCAAAACAGTAAAAATCTGGTACAGGGCCTTTAACCACAGTTCTGGCATAAAAAATGTATTTATGATTTATGCATTAATCTAATTGGACAGATAAAACGTTAATTTATGCAAAAATATCTGTATTTGCAAAGAATAGACTCATGATAGTGATGGCAAGGTGTAAGAAGCACAAATGTTTCAATCATAAAACGTAGTTCAAGTTTTTGTCTCTTACTCAAAATGGAAAGAGTAGTAATAGTACTGTTTCGTCAAAAATGTATAATATAATAAATCAAGTAATTGTTCAAAACGTCAACATATTATTCAAGAGTAAAAATATGGACTCAGAAAACTACTCCAAGAGGTTAATTTCCTCATAACATTACCCAAATAAATGTACCTGAGTACTGCCCACCTATGCTTACAACTGCATATCTAAAGGGCAAAAAGTTAATAAATATATATGTACCATATAGAGACGCAGACCTCCGTTTTGTAAAGACAGATGGAGGTAATGGAGCAGTTGGTCGTACAGGTCCCAGTCCCGGTGCAGGACGACAGCTCCACATCACAGAACTTACACAGGGAATGGAGAGGGTATTGCAGCCCTGCAGGAAAAAAGAAACATATGCATAAACATACTGAGCTTCTGCACATCTCTGCATCATGTTTTCATCAGTAAACAATATAGTGCAAATCGATATGACGGAAAAGCTTGGTTTTCGGAATGAGGGATGTGTAGACGCTTGGTTAAAGTTGCGGGAATTGTGTCAAAAGCTGCTGATAATAATGGAATGCTTTTGTAACGTTAACATGCAGCTGTCTAGTTAATACCAATGTGTTGTCATTACATCAAATTTTAGAGTTATGACTAACCTGAGAACAAGAAATTTAACAGTTGTTCAGAATTTTTGACACCATGCCTGATGAGCTTTATGAAATCTACCTTTATGGGATCTTAAAAGCGTAAACAGACATAAACAGACTACACTGTTTACTGTTTGAGATTAAATTAAAAGCAAAGTAGAATTGGAAGGCGCTTGACAAAATTACTATTGAATGTTGCTGCGAACGTTCCTTTTTTCAGTCATAATAAAATGTCACTATAGCTGTTTTAAAGGGGACATATCAACTTTAATGAGCTTTTAATCTTCTTATCCTCATCATTAGTTTACTCTAAGTTGTATTTTGATTGATTCACAGATGTCTGAGTAATCATGTATCCTGCAACTAAATCTTGAGTGTTCAGAAAATTCCTGTTTTCACCTTCCCCCTATCCCCGCCCACATCCCTGTACTCAGATGTGATTATGTGAAAAATTAAGACTCCGAGTGATACACAAAGGGTTGTCATTATGAAGAGGCGGAGCTTATCAGTTCTGCAGTTTTGAACAGGAAGTCAATGAATCTATTTCTCTCATAATCTGCTTTAGATCAATATTGTAGTTTACTATGAACAAAATGTAAAATTATGATCTGCTTATGTTACAGTTCAATAATAAAGTAACAGGGAAACTTCTTCTTCTTCTTCTTGCACGAGGAAACTTACGATATCTTGATGGTAAACAGCTGTCAACACTGCAACCACTTTATCAAGCGAGGGCACATGACGAACCACCTCATTTGTGCTTTCGAAGAGCCCAAAGGCAAAGCAAGGGCCGCACAAAAATAAGCCACAGCCACAAAACACTATGCAGACCCAGACAACCACAGCTAAATCAATACAGACAGAGTGCCAGCGTGCAGCCATCTGGAACATCAAAACATCCATAGCATTAAAACGCATTCGAAATAACGGCTCCAAATATGCCTTTTTTGGACGCTGCGGATCATCAAAGAGAGAATACCTAGGAATGTTTTACTTGATTTAAGGAAAGATGAATTATAAACTGAACTGGATGCATTTCGGCGCGTGAGTCAAAGTCTACACAACAGTGAGTAACAACTGACTCATTTTAAAAGGGCACAAACTTCAATCAAGGTAGACCATACATTTGATCATTTATTATTCTATGTCTGCCAGGAGGATCATTATCTCGCAATCACATATTTAAGAATCAATAAAAGGGCTAGTTTCTGATATATAAATGATAAAATAGATCATTTAGAATAACGATATTGACAAAAATGAATATCTCGATAGTTTTTGGGAGAATCCTGATAATGATAGTCAGATGATATAATGCAAATCCAATAGAAATGTGTTAAAACATGTCTTTAAATGTGTTAGTTGAGGTTAGAGTTTAGGGTTTAGAGTTAGAGGTTGAGTTTAGTTAGTTAGTTCGTCTTTGTATAGCAATGTTTTCTAAAGTCAAATGTATTTTATTACAGTCAAAATTGTATTCCATCCCTCCTTGGCAAACATTTTTTTCTTTGATAACATCTGTAGAAGATGGTAACAAAAAGAAAATACTTTGACATTATTTTCCCATCCCATCCCAATCTGTATTTTCAAGGGTGAGACAGTACAGGTGAATAGGAAAAAAATCGTAAATTTAAAGATATCAGTTTGAAACTCTGCCAGTAGTTTACTCACATAAATGTATAAGATATATTAGTTTTTTATCATGTAATGTTTTCAAATAGAAATGAGAGAACCAGGTTTAAATTTCTTAGTTCATTTTGTACACACATTAGTTACAAAAAAACTTTACAGAGGGGATTTTGGATTTCTTATTTAGTTTTTGAGTGAACTAAATTTGACTGAAAATTGTCCTAAAAATTTCAATTTTGCCTCATTTTTTAAACTTTATTAAACCTGTTTTAGAATTAGATATCAAAATTCTTCTGTACATTTTTTTTCTAAACTCTTGTTGAGTCCAAGTTAAGTTTGGTGTGTGTAGGAGCTGGTGGTGATCTATGTTTCTAGAGGAGAAAAAGGCATTTTAAGAAAATGCCCTTTGATGTCCCATAGAAATCAAGCTGAAATCTAGCAGATTGGACAGGTTTGTTGTTTCCACATTAAAGCCTATATGTTAAGAGATCAAACTGACAAAATAAAACAAAACAAAAATTGAAATAAAAAGAAAAAATATATAGTTTTGCTTGTAATGTCTCGCCTTGAACTCTTAATTTCACCCTCATGTGGCTTACGCCCGCCCTATTAACACACACTTTAACTCTTCATTCATCATATCTGTTACACTTGTGCGTGACAGGTCGTGCAAAGCAAAAGCTTTGATTGTGTCGCGTGCTGCCTGTAGCCTCAGTGTAATCTGTAAAATCTTTTCCTGGTGTTGTGCTCAGAGCGCTCCTCAGATCTGCTTTGTCGACCTGTTCAGACTCATCCCCCTGAACCCTGTCCCCTCCACACTGACACCACTGGAGCACCACATGCTTTGGGCACTGCTCTGTGTCTATGGAATCAGCATGATGACAGTTTTTCAAACCTTCGGTGGACATACCCATGACTGATCAGTGATTCAGTGGTCTCAACCGTACTTTTTTGTTCATGTCTAATTATAAGGTTGGGTTTTTTGTACAAAACAATTGATCTGATTAATCACACTTTGGATCACATCACATGCATCCATTATTTAGATCTGTCTATACTTCATTAAAATTTAGTTTTTGGATCTGGCTGCTTATTGCTATGTGAAGTTTTTTTTTTTTCTTTTTTTTTACATAAATCACACATATACATTTTTTGTACGTGTCCATGCTTCATGAGTGAGACCCCTGATCTCTGCCAGATGAACTAAAGAAGCCATTTAGACAAGGACAAATATTATGCTAAGCTTTTGGCATACTCTAACATTGTGCCGTCATAAAAAACATGCCTGGAGTAACATTTAGTTTGATTTGTGTTTGTTTGATGAATACAAGGTTGAAAATCCTCTCAACACTCAACATCTGAACTCCTTCGGTGACGTAGATGATGCTGACGTCATTTCTCCCAGAATCTCTTACTGTTTCAAGTCCTTAAACCATTACCTCTGCAGCCAGCAGATGGAGCTACAGCAAAGTCAAAATGGCATCTCCCAACGCAGTGATACGGTTATATTTTTCTTTGTAAAAGCAGTTTATTTTTAGTTCTAAAACAATGTCAAACTGAAGACACTCAAGAGCAGGTTTAAAGGCTTAAAACAATACAATTAATGCATGAAATGTGTCCTTTAAAAAGATTTGTCTAGTTGACAGAATGTATTTAGCTTTTTCTATAGTTTTAACAACAAACGGATTATGGTGGCAGAATGGATAGCGCACACGTCAGGCTCCATGTGCAGTCTGCCGAGTTTGAATCTGACAATTTGCTGAGTGCCCTCCCTCTCTCCTCCCCATTTCACAAAACACTATCCTATCTTTTAAAAAATTAAAACAAACACATTCTGAATGATACCAGAGCTTGAAATCAAGTCACTTGTTGAATGTACAGTGACTTTTATACATGAATCACGTATAGTTTTACTGATAAATTATAATAAATCAATAGTTTCCTTCACGGGTCAATTAAATAAGCCAAATACGTTTTTTGTTTTTCAAGATCAAACGGCTAAGAACTCATTCATAATATTTGTATACAGCTTATAGTCCGCAAAACCTGATTCAGTGCTGACTAATACTACCCGAAACATCCTCGTCCAGTCTTTTCCAAACAAAACCACTTCCTTGTTTTCTGCCTGACAAAACTGCTAACTTAACCATGTAAACTGTGCTTTGTGCAAACACTGCTTCCCACACCAAAGTTATACACCACCACTGTCCTGCACGAATGTCAGAACATCTGAAGAGGAAAACAGAAAGCACAATTTGCAGTAAAGTACAGGGAAGCAGACGGTTAAGTACAAGCTCAAAAATACAGATACAGTACACAAAAATATCCTGTTGCTCTTGTAAAATCATAAATATTTGGTAAACTTCATGTGGGTTTATGTGGGAGGTCTTCACCGAGGAGCAACTCTTGGATCAGCCTGAATGAATGAACTGAAGTACATTCTCACTCAATGCTCACACGCTTCAATAGTAAAGACGGAGATATCGCAACCCTCTTCACTTGTATAGATTCTTCCATTCAGAACCAGAACTATCCCGGGGAGGTTTCTCAAGCATTCATGTGTTTTGGTTGGCAGTGTCAAATGAAACATGTCTTTTTGCAGTCAGATCTCCGTGTGTGGGCCCCATGTGCAGCGTAATGTAGACAAACAGACCCACACGCCAAAATATTCGCCCAAAAACAAAAATATGCAATTACCAGAAATGCACTGACAAAGTCTTCCAAAGCTTGTAAAGTTATGAGATTTGTGTTCGGGACATGCAATAATATCAGTCCAGTTTTTGAGTTTGTATACAGGATAACATTTTAAAGAACATAATGATCATTCAGTCTCTTAGAAAACGTGTGGTTTGTTGCAGTTAGAGTCCAAGAATAACAATTAGAGACTCTATAAGAAATTGAATCTGCTGACCACTCACTTCCAAGGAGCACATTAGATTCTCTGGCCACCCAGCGATATTTATAGGTGTTTATGGGGCATTAAAGGAGTCCATAGAGAATAAATGTGAGAGTGAAGAAATGCTTGTCTAAATGTGTACTATGAAATCAAATCATTCTTGCAATAATCTGGCAATTGTTCAAAACTTTAAAAGCGATTTCGATTGCAAAACCACATATACAAAATACACACACTCTTATACAGAATAGGGCTGCACAATATATCGCAAAAGTACAGAGATCGCACTATACGCAATAATCGGTATTACAATACACGAAATGTATCGCAGTAACATCAAGGATCTGACATAAATGTACTGTTTTATTATGGAAAATGTGTGTTTTAAGTGAAAAAGTCAGATTTGGTTTATTATTTTCCTAAAGTCCTAAATTAGCTTTGATTCAATTTTGGTTTTGTCGGTGTTAAACTTTTGTTTGGACAGAATGTGATCAGCAAATAAAGGCATGCACATTTTAGTCTCAATATAACTAAAATGATTGTGTAAAATGACATACATATCACAATCGTGTCGATATTGCAATGATTAACAGCCTTATTAGCCATACGCCATACTTATGAATACTATCTCTAGACAATATCAGTACAAAATACATAAGTAAATGACTGAGTACATTTGGAATGTATTATGTGGAATCAGAAATCTGACATTTGTGAAAATGTTGATGTGTTCAACAAAATGTGAATCATATTAGAAACAGGCAACAGTGATTAATGATAGAAAATGAAAAGAGTATGCAACTATTTTTGAAATTGAGGATCCAGAATTGTGTTTTGTTTAGACTTTTCAAGCCAAAATATAGACCCTTTAAAATGACACTTATAGAAAGGGGGTAAAATTGAGTAGATTATAATTTATTTTCAATGATTAACTGACTTCAGCTCAACAACAAATTATTGTATGTGTTTGTAGGAAAAAATTCTAGCCCCTAATTGTATTTTAAAGTGTGTAATACATCTCTAGATAAAATGAGCATCTATAGTATTTATCTATAACATTTATCTATATTTGTCTGTACAGCCTTTAAGTATCTATCAAAATGTTGTATTACATGAACAAGTAATGCTCCACTTTTTCTGCTGCCATTCTGGAATTTGAATGTTTTGGTTTACTTTTTAACAGATCTATACTCCAACAAAATCTCCCTTAAGCCTGACTCATTATCACCAGTGTGCCTCTTTCAGATAAAATCACTGACTCCAAGTTAAGTATGTCTCTCCATCGACTTAGTGACTCCTTTTGCAGATGTAAGATGTCCTGATATAACCATTTGCAGTGATAAAAACAGGCCTCAAAGTTTGAAAACACTCCTAAACGTCTCCAGTCCACAACATAGACAAAACAAGCGACGTCTGAGCTTGTAAAAAGTCAGTGGGCAGAGCATCGTGTCTGCCAACCTTAGCAGAGAAGATTCATTTTCACGACCTCTCTTTCTGTTTGAGTCTAGGTTCACTCTGCTCATATGAAACCCTAGTCTGGTAGAGTGAGTTATTCATTTAACAGAGCGGAGGTGGAATTATAGTCCAAATATGTAATAGAAAACTGCCCGAGCGTGGCGTAACAAGTGTCATTGAGAAAAGGAAAAGAGTCATCACGGTAGAGTTAAAGTACTTTCTGCTACTACCACATTAGTTGCTAGTCTGCTACTTCTACTAGTACTAGGACCGCTACGGCAAAAGGATTATCACAATTATTTGACTCATAATTGAAATCATCATCATAGACTGAATATATTTTTAACTAGTTATGATTTTGAGGCAGGTTTTACAGGAGATCGAGTGCTCATATTATTCTAACATCACAAATACAACATTTGTGTAGTTGATTAGAGCATTAACTGTGTAAATCACAACTAATTAATTGCACAGCCCTAACTACTACTACTTCAACTGCTACAACTACTTACAGGCAAGTACGTAACTTTCTGGAAGTGGAAAGTCACCTGAATAATTCCATGGAAATAGAAACCAGACCAAAACCATACTTCGGAACATTCTAAATAACGGATAGATGTGTGAAATATTATTCACCTTATTCCGGACGTTGCCGTGGGCGCCGCCATCTTGTTTCCGTTGTAATCGTTTACACGGGGCAGACGAGTTCAACAGAAAATAAGTTCTACATGGACCGTTTTCAAGCCGCCCAGGAAACCGGTGAATTATGACTTGCTGTTGCACGTGTACTTTAAACATTTTACACAAATCAATCGACTTTGTATAACATTTTGGCGGCGAGACCTCATTCGCCATTAGCTTTAACGGAGTTCAAGTCAAACGGAAGTGTGTTTATAACAGATGTGCATATCTGTGGCAAAAAGAGGCAAAAGTAGGCGGGCGGAATAAGGTGGATAGCCAAAGGAACAACATTTCCATGGAGGAGGAGCGAAGTAAGAGCCATTTTATGAAGATGTAAGCCCACTCACGCACATTTAGGACAGCATTTAAAAAAAAAAAAAAATTGTGCAATAAAAACATCCAAAAAGGAAAAAAAAAGCTTTTGTTTTAGTCTGTTTTTGGCTAAAAAAGTATGTACTGTGCCTTTAATTAGAGTGGTTAGAGAGGGTTTACCACCACAGAATACAGAATACTATTATATTATTACAATCAAAAGGGACTATTATTTCTTGTATTGTGGAATGGAAGAACTACAAAATAATAAATAAACTTCAGTTCAATCTACACACCAAAAACGTCAAACTACATGTAAAGTAATTTTTTATCTGGGTGTTTATGTGGCAATCTCATCACTTTTTTTTCTTTCAGAATGTTTAATTTCATAAAGCTGGATTTGTGAAAGAAAGTAAATTAAGAATGTCAATGTTGTTTGGTCATATAGTGCCAATAATCATGAATAATCGTAGAAATCATGATGTTTCTTCTCACTATAACCGTAACATAAAAACTTCATGACATCCTTAGTGCATATTCAAAACCTAGAGGCTATAGTTAGAATAGTTGCGTTTAACTCGACAGCCTCATAAACCTGCTGTTTTAGTGCAGCCGTGCCACAGACACGGGATAAATCTACATGACTAACAGGGCTATAGGGTTACCCGGCCTGTAAAGTGCAATTCATCTTTATTGAGCTGCTGCTGCGACGCTGATAAAGCTCTGAAAACAGTCATACGTCACTAATGGAGCACAACACAACCTTTTGACCTGGGCCTGAGCTTGTGAGGTTAAATTAAGAACAGCTTAGGTAATTTGTAAGCTTTGACCTTACCACACAGGGAAAGAATGTGGAATATCTACAAGTGTAAGGAGTAAGTAAGAATAGTCCTCTTAAACTTTTGCGTTAATGTGTAAACAAATGTCTATAACCAAAGTTGCACATGTTCAGCTGAATATTGGGCGGTCTCCAACAGATATAAGGGGACAATGGTGGTGCTGTAAGAATTTGGTCATTTATTTGATTAATGAGTCAACAGAGCTGACCAAACTTTGTATTAGTGAGTTATTATTTCATTGGGATTATAAACTTTTGGTTAATAATCACAGTGGAAAGGAGAAGAAGGCGGTGAGTTAAGTGAAGCTTTTGGAGTGACTGATCAATTTATTCTGCTATCTGCCCAGTTTTTGGTATTTGTCCGCATGCAAAGTTGTTATTGAGTGAGCGTCTGCATTATTATGATTTCTTGTGTGCATTTTGGGGCAGATATAGTCAGATTATGGACATTCTTTACTTTTGAGAGCTGTTCTAGCTCTATGTCTTGCAAAGTCGACTAATCAATGTAATTGTGTGTCTTTGATTGATTACAGCCCTTGCCGTTGCCACTACAGAAGAAATAAGCACTTGACTAAAGAAATTCTTGGTCGACTAAAAGGGGGTGTGGCGAAAGCTATTAAAACTATCAATTATCTCTATGTATCTGACCCAAACTGCACTCAAAAGACTACAGCTGCACAAGGGATCATGCAAAAATAACAATTTATAAAGAAAGGTACTAGCAAACAGTGTATTTATACGTTAAGAGAAAACAAGTTAGATTAAATTCATGATTCACTCAAACATTCAGCAGACTCACTCAGCAGAAAAGGTTTCAAAGGTCTTCATCTGGACGCCGTTTTGAAAATCGACACGTTTCGACTCCTCCCTCACTCCATATCTTTGCTGCTGTCCCTTATAATTCCTTTCAATCTAAATAAAATGATCATTCAACTAATAAAAATGTTGGTCGACAAAGACACCATTGACCAATTAATCAGCTAAACAGCATTTTTTACGTGCAAATGTTTCACCTTTTTATGCTCATAGTATGCCGTTTATTCCTTAAGCAGATATTAAATACACAAGCAAACTATTTAAAATGATTACCCAAACTTCTTCTTCTCTCACCATTAGCCAACATAGATTCCTTTACTGTAGACTGTAGCAAAAAAAATCCATAAAATCAATCCTTTGCCTCAAGTGAACAATGTGTGTTTTATTTGGCGGACATCTCTGATAAAAATGTGACCGTCTTCCAAGAAACCAAGATAGGAATGGAGAGCAATCATCTATTTCTGTAGATTTTAGATAAAATGACGAAGACCTTAACAATGCAGCTTTGCAAACATTGACTTATTGGTTGCTGCAATTGCAAAATGTTTAAGTTAAAAGCTAACTATGCATGAAGGTTTTACTGGCAGAGGTGAGTAGACATGATACACCAAGATACTGTCTCTTCAAGTTGAGTAAAACTATTTTGAAATAATACTTTTTGCTTGAGTACAACTTTGTCTATTCCTCTGGAGCAGCTGTTAAAGTGTTTAATTCAACCACCGCTTTCACTGACTTCAATCTCTTTTTTTCCCTGTTATTTCGTGTGTAGGAGAAGAGGTCCAAGTACGTCACCGATCGTGTGGAGGAGGAAAGTGTCATTAACTAGGCTTGGGATGGTTCCTGAAGGGGCCATAATGTAAGCTGAGAGCTGTATGCTGCTGTTGTTACTCTGAGGAAACTCGCCGCTACTGTGCACCATCTGGTGCCGTGGCTAATAAAGACGTTTGATAAATATCTGAGTTTTTAACCTTTTAGCTCCCTGGCAAGTGTTGAGTGTCTGGACTGAGTCAGAAATACTGCCCAAATCCCATCTGTGCTAGCGGGGTTGGACTATGGGAAGCTGAAGATCACTTCTTAAGATATCATAGGTGAAGAGGTTATCAAAGTATCCTCACAATATAATGTTATGCAGATTTTGCAAGTTCACTCTTGATGGATTTACAGTTTCAATCTAATAAAACAGGTCCAGTAACCTGAAGCTCTTCCAGGTAGAGACTCCTGAGACTCCTGACCAAGATCTGGAGAAGAGTCCTCATGGCAGCCTCAACAAAGACTTGTACAGACTGGTTTCCTATTATACTTTTGACTTGTGTGAACAGAGCGGTTGTCAAAAAAGATACTTATCAATACTAAAACAAGCATCAAAGCTAGTCCGGTTAGGTCGATTAGGTCTTCACGTTTTAACAAGTTTAGGACATGTTTTGGATGCACGTTTTGTCGTTTTTCTCAGAAGACACCACATGAAACATGAGGACGACAGCAGAATACAGCGAAACATGCCAAGGTACAACACTACAATACAGGTCTGATATATTCGACTGTAGATATTGATACTTGACTTTATTATTCTGTAGCGCTACAAATTTTATTGCAATTGTATTGAAATTTAATTTTAATGGCAATCACCAAATCGCAAAGACTGCCATTATTTAAGTGACAGAATTTATTGTGCAACAACAAACTATCCTGTCAGGCTGTGTAAACGCTGCTGCTAACTCTGTAGTTTAGACCTCTACAAACATTCTGAACAAATATGACTCTTGTATTAATGTACCATGCTGGACATGTAAACAATTAAATTTTTTTCCCAAAATTGTTGAGTTCCGTTTTTCTGCATGAAAACATTTGTAGAGTTCACAGTAGTTTCTGTTTCCTGTCATTGGGCTGTTTAGAGGACCATTCAAAAAGATAGAAGATTTGAATTGTTGACTAAAATATAAAGGCAACGGTCTAAATTTTTCATCGTTCTGAAACCCATGGATGGACTTGTACATTATTGCATCTCATTTCAGTTAAAGTGGGATAGTTTTAGTTAGTAGTTTTATTATTTACTGATATTGATTATCGAGCTTTTTCCATAAAGTCAAAATCATGTTTGAAATAGTACTGCCGCAACAACGGAGTCAAATTTCCTAAATGATCGGATAACATCTTGACATCAGCGTTTCTACATTCTACATAGTGATTTCAAAATTTAAACGCCCTTTTGATGAAAATTCTCTTTCTCTGTCTGTGTTTCTTTGGTGTCTATTTTCATTGCAATCAATACAACCCATTCGTCAACATTAAATTCAGCTGAAACAATAGGACTCACTTTGAATCCTTTTAATTATGTCCGGGAAATGACCTATAACAGAGATATTCAAAGCCCACGTGAACTGCTTATTCAACTCCAATGCAAACACAACACGGGGCTCTTGTCAAGAAGACTTATGCATACCATCTTGAAAGCTGTTGACATCTGATCTTCTGAAATACCTTCTCACCACTTTTTCTCGTCTTTAAAAAACTCGAGCAGGAACTTAAAAGACCGTTTATCACTGCTACACAGGAAAGACGGCTATGAGGCGTTCAAATGGCTGAAAAAAGAACTGGAAATATGTGCGCCACGCAGAATGAAGCTGGGTTCAGGGTCAGCGAAACGGTAGCTTGGGTTTCATTGTGTAGTTTCAGGTGTGCTGAGCATTATGGGAAAATGAGTTTCAGCGCAGTTTCTATGAGAACCTTTGCTACGTTTTGACATTTCCTGTGCCTCCCGGGGGTGCAGAGGTTTTACGTTTCCAGGCCATAACAACATACTTACAATCTGTGAGTCTGAAAACATGACACACCTCATTCCTTCAATATTTTGACAATCCTGATTTAAGAGCATTTTGACAGGAGGGAGGTTCCGGTGGTGCATGGGTACTGAAATACCTAAAACTTTCACTTGCGCAAATGTTCAATGAAGTACTGCAAGGTTTCCCCATCAACTAAAATCAAGATCGAGATTCAGTCATTTCTAAGCGTCAATGATCAGCTTGGGTCTTTTTAATCGAGATGTCTATTATAGGGTTGTCAAAAGCATCAAAAATCAGATACTAATCAATATTAAAACTAGTATTGAACCCTGACACTTAAGTATTGCTGCTAAAGAAATCACATTAACAAGACAAAATTTTACCTTTAGTGAACCCTTAAGAAATTATCTTTAGCTTTATCAGAACTAGTAGAAGACCACAACGTTGAATAAAGAAAGGATTTTGTGTTGAAAATGTCAATCAATTGTCTAAAACATTCACAGAAAAAATAACATTTTTATTTATAATTCTGTTATCAACATCGGTACTGAGAATACAGTATTTTCCTTAGAATCCAAATCGACTTTGACATTTTCATATTGTGACAACACTAGTCTACAGGAAATCCTCTGTGGTTTAGGTTTGAGTTCAGACTTTGAAGGAAGAAATTTGTTGCACTGATTGAAGTTTGTATAGTTCTTTGTTATTGAAAGTCCTGTTGATTTGTTTTTATTATGAACAAAATCAATTACAAGAAAACATTACCATTGATCAAAATTAGAGAAAGTTATTCATTGCTTTGTCATGTCGCCCCAACAAACCTTACAACTTATTGCCAATTCTAGGCTAAACAAGAGATTACTGTATGAATAACAGATTGGGGTGATTGGGAGAAGGTTTAGTTAGCACTTTTATGCATAGCCTACCAGTGCAATTAATCAAAGTTCAATCGCAATTACGATTATTGCTCAAATCAAGTACAAAAATTGTGTAATCGAGATTAACTTTTCAATGTGCAAGTGCATGTTTTCTTCAGAGGAAAAGTTGCTTGTGAATTCTACCTTTACAACATTTACAACAGTCTGTTACAATGAGATACATCAGCTTATTTCATTTCATCTTTTCGGTTCTCTGCATTATAGGTGTGTTGATACGCAACCCATTTAAACGATTTCATTTGTGATATTTTTTTCCCAGATCAAGCAGCCCCAAGTCATCGTCAAATCATAAAAAGGTTGCCTGCCACTGTCGATATAAAGAACTAGTCCAAATGTTCATCCATAACAATTGTTGGAGATATCGTAGTTAGAGAGAAATGGACCTTCAGTTTACTCTGTGACAATGATACCGAGATCCTTAGCACAATAATAAGAGTAGACAACTGGCAAAAGGCAGTTCAGAGCCACATAACTGGCTCAGCGGGACACTCGCCTCTCCCCCTCTGGCCCTGAAAGTTATCCTCCACTTCCAATGTCTTCCCAAACTCTGTCCTAATCCGACTTGGACATAATCCCTTCATTCCTCCGTGTTTATCTGTCCGTGCTACATTCCCACTGGTTTTCTCGAGTTCCCTCCGGCACCTCCGCCTTCATCCAACCCTCTGAACGCTTCAAGTGAGCGATACAAAGCAAAAGAGTGGAGATGGAGCCGAGCCAAGAGACCTGGACTAATATGGTCAGGACTCAAGACTGATAGTAGAGTAAGATGTACAGTATATGCTTCACGTTAAGGAGAGGTTACCAGGTCTTTTAAGGACTAAACGTTTGGATATAAAGCAAAAGGTTCAATACATAGTACACAATCTAGACTACATCTTCAAGACATACTGGTTGAAAATGCTGTATATTTCTGTTCTGGATGTACAAATTTCAGAAACTTCAAATGGTCCAATCTCAAATCAATGCTTTGGCAAATGATTCACATTAACAAGAATGTTTAAATTGAACTTAATGACATTCTTCTTGTGATGGTAAAATGATTAACTCAATGCAATGGGTTTGTCAAGGGCATCTGACATAAATCCTGTGTGAAATTATCACAAACACAAACTAATAAGTGATTCATTAGTGCATATTCACAGCAAGAAACCATGTTCAGAAATAGTGATGTGTTTGGTAAACTTGTAAAACTTGTTGGTTTTCTTTCTCACAATGCAACACCCAATGTATGTATTTCTGGACTCCTTCTCCAAATGGGCATTACCCAAACAGTGGCTTGGAAAAAGTAAAAATAGATAATGTGAGAAAGACAGTCAGTTCCAACGTTTACATGCACAGATAAATCTGTCACACTTCTTCAGAACACCACTCAGACTGCTCTTTTACCAAACTACATGCAGTTCAAAGAACCAGATAGGTGCTGAGGAGACATTCAGGGGAGTATGGTAAAACTTTGTAGTTATAATTGCTAACAAAGACAGCTATCATTCAAATCAACACATTTTTGGCAAACATAGAAAAGCACGACATCTCAATTATGTTGAGCATTCAATTTTCAGTCATGCTAGGAACTTGTTAGTTGCTCTCTGTAGCAAAAATAAACACACCAAACTGTGGAAGTTATTACTTTCATTTTAATGTAGCAGATAAAAACAATCAATGTGTCATCTCTACTGATCTAAAACAAGTGCACGTCCACCATCTTGGCACATTTATACAGTTGAAATGCCTCTCCTATAGCATGATTGGACTGCACTTGTACACACAGAATTCTCTGAGTGTCTTTATGGGATTTTGATGATCTGAATAAAGACACCTCAACCATAGTTCCCATGCATTTTGAAAATTGGTTTGAATTGGAGTTGGTCATTAAACAGTTTTCCTGTGTGTAAATGTTTAGTGATAGCTAATTACCATGGTTTGCTGCAGAGCTGGGTGATTGCCCAACTCTGGTTGATATGATTGGTTTGTTAGTTTGCAATGTATGTATCTTTTCATCTGGCATTTAGAAATAACTCAAGCCACCTGCTGCTTCTGAGAGTTCACACTTCACACCTCAGAGCATGACAGAGACTAACTAATTGGAGGAGTGGGTGGGGGAAAGTGTTTGTGTTTGAATTATATATATGTTTAGTGGGCCTGTATGTTGTATGTTATTCATTATGTGACACAAAAAAAAACAAAAAACATCACTTTTTGGAATGGAAATGCCTTGTTTAGTGAAGACTCCAAAACAAATGACCAGTTCATCCACTATCACAATATTAATTTCATTTCTTAGTTTGAGTTTAGTTAAGTCATTGAACGAAAGAGTATTAGAAAATATACATTGGAGGGACAGCTCTTGTTTTGGAGTTACATTTAGTTTAGTCAGATCAGGGTTGTTTAGACAGAGGGAAGGCGTGCACTACCTGAAAAGCAAATAGGAGATATACAAATGTACAGGACAGATAGTAGTGGTAGCTGGGTCAAATGCAGGGGCCAAATTTCCCTACAGGGACAACAAAGTGTACCTTAAAAGTTCTTTACAAACAATTACTTTCCAATAGTCCTCAACATATCCCATAAGCAATTAACTAAAAAAATCTAACTAGTGACTGCCACAATATTTCGAGAACCACTTCCAGGTCTCCCAAAAACACACTTGACCCTAAATGGGACATGCTTGGTCACGACGCACCCTCTCCAGAGTCATGGGCTCGAGATTCCCTGGAAGAGGAAGGAAGAGGGAGCCTTCCTGGGACGTCCCATTGAGCGGATGGTTATCGACTTCAATTCAAAGCAAACAAAGAGAGAAAAGCCGTGCTGTTTGGATAAGCGCGATGTCAAGCTGCTCCAGGGGCTGCATGTGAGGAGCAAGAGAAGCTATGGTGCTAGAATAACACAGTGGAAACAGTACCGAAATAAAAGTACAGAAAGAAATACTCAAATAAAGTACTAAAATAATAAAGCAATCGTCTTACTGGATTAGTGTTGTTGTCATGATACTAATACTTCAAACTTGATTTCAATACTAAGGAAATAAGAATGACCCAAAAAAAACAATAGAAGGTCATTTGCAACACAAAATAATAGTAGTTTGTATAGTATTTGCCTTTGGTCTTATACTAGTTCAGATTTAGATCAAGGCCTTCCTAAAGTTATTCAGGGAAGGTCCATATTCAGTTTATTTGTTCAAGTGACTACTTTTTGTATCAGTTATGCCGTTTAAGAGCTATTAAGGTTAAAGGTCATCAGTAGAGTGATGGATTGGCTGAATAAAGTTCAGACTGGCTGGAAGTGTTTTCATCTGGGGGAATTTTATGTTTTTTAGATCGTCCTTTTCTATGTTAAAACGTTTGTTCTGATTTAAAGTAGACCAATAAGCTACAATAATGACAACAGATAATGGAGTGTTTATCAGGGCTTCACGATTTGGGAGAGATTTTAAAAAACAAAAAGACAGAAACATGAACTGACACACTAATAAAAGAATCTCTTTTTGTCACATTTTGTGGCTTGTAGTAGCGTTTTTGATGCTTTAAACTGCGATTTTGGTGCTTTTAGTCACGTTTTTGACGCTTTTAATTGTATTTTTGTCACTTTTGGTTGTGTTTTTGTCACATTTAGTCATGTGTTTGTCGCTTTTAGTCGTGTTTTTGTCACTTTTAGGCATGTCTTTGCCGGTTGTTTCAGAAAATCTTTTGACAAATCTTAAACAACAGGGTTAGCAATTTTGATGCAGAATAAAACAGGACAGTTTGTTATAGAGGAAATTATTGCACTTCAAAAATTGTAGCCCTTGTGAAATTGCGATTTCGATTCGACTCGGATTAATCATGCATTTGTTATTTCCTATATTCTTCACCACACTTTTGAAATGAATATGAGGAGAGAGTTTTGCTCTGTGTGTGCGTGTGTGTGTGGGGGGTGTGATGGGGGCATGTGGGTGAGTGGGCGGTGGTTTGTATGTAAAGTGGAGAGCATGTCCGTGCATGTGCTGTCCGATGTCTATTTGTGATTCGTACAATGCAGCAGGACCACACAGTCCTTCTGGTATGTGGGATTTCCAGGTTGAAAATAGCTGTGCCGAGCAGTGGGCGAGAGCAGGGCAGGAACAGGCAGCCGGCACAGGGGCAAGAGGGCAAGAGGAGGGGAAGAGGCAGGGTATCGACATGAGCTGCAACACGGGAGGTGTAAAGTTACGCTGAAAGAGTGCGGTGTGCCGAGGATTAGCCAATTTCACTAATGCGGTAATTGGAAGTTAATATCCACTTAGCCACTTGTTTCTATTGCATGGTAACACATCTACACTTTATAGTTGCTGTATTACTTGTTTGTATGCTAAATAAGAAACTAAATGCTGCTAAGAGACTATGATATACTCCCCATAACCATATCAATATTTATGGTGCTCTGACTCTCATTCGACAATGTTTTGCCATTTCCAAAGAAAGCAATACTAAGGGTGTTGAGATGAGAAAAAAGATGCAGTGACAGTTTGTTTATGACTAGTCTCCGTGAAGTTTTTTACTGTGAAATACTATTCTCGGTCTGGTGCATAATTCAATCATTACTGACTCATAAACACATCACAGGAAAAAACAATCCTGGACGCATGAATGAATGTAAGCATTAAAAAGCATACGTTTGATCTGACAATCTGAACGATACAGTCACGCCTGGAGGCCCAATGTATGATTATTTAGAAAAAGAACAAGTGACATTGAATAAAACCCAACAAAAGGATTAATACAACTTTAAATTATACATCTTAACACGTGTTGTCCTTCTAAAATCCTTCTGTAACTTGCTGGATCGCTCAAATCATTACGCAAAAACGTCACCGGTGTAAACAAGCATAAACACTCACACAGAAGTCACAAATAAACAATAAAGTCCTACACACTACAATCATGACAACAACATAGGTGTGCAAAGGATGTCTTTTCAATCCGCGCAGTGTAGCGTCATGAGCTCGTCTGCTGCAGGTGTCCAGGTGTGTGCCATCTTTTCTAGCTGCTCGTTCCCATATGCTGCTCTTTAAACAGACTACTACAGTGTGAGCTCAGAGGTGCGCGCATACTTGAACCCTGCATCAGCGCCTGAATGAGTCACCTGTTGCGCCTTGCTGCTCCACAGAGCCCGTGCGTAACGCTGCGAGAGCAAAGTCTCCAAAGCACGTGAAATACCAACACCATATTCGTTCTGGCGGCGTATAAGTCAAGAGGAGAAGCTTTGGATGACTTACCGGCGCTCCCACGCTCCAGCAGCGACGTTAACAAGAGGAAAGACACAGCTCCTCGTACGGATAGCGAACAGTGCCGTGGCTCCATATTTCTCTATCCTCCGCACCAGTCTTCGCATTCAGCTGCTGTGTTTGCGAAGCTAGCTCTGTGCGTAAAGTCCGGCGGATAGAAACGGCTCGTTGTTTTCCACTCGTGTGCGCTCCCGTCTCCGCTCCACACCGCTCAGCAGCTGGACAGTCACTGCGGAGACATCCATAGACACAGACCGTTGTATATACAGTGACAGGAAACCGGAGGAGGGAGAGAGGAGGACCCGGGCTCGCGCGCTCTCAGTGGGCTGGTTGTTGTGTGTGTCTTCGTGACGCGATGGGGGCGTGTGTGTTTTTACGCACCAACTTCAGAGGTCTTGGCGCTTCTTGAGTGGGCAAAGAGGGAGAGAAAGTTTTGGTTTAGAGTGACACGTTTTGTGAAGATTGTATCAGTTTGGGGTGGTGGTGGAAACTGAACAGTAGGAAGGTATTCTTCTGATATGTCAACTCAAATATTGAAAACTCCCACCTACTGTAGACCAATTTGGGCGTAATCAAAGAAATACTTATCTTTAGAATATGGAAATTTGTCGACAAGAAAAACAACCTGAAGTTGGAAAAACTGAAAGACTGTACTGCTGACTCATGATTTATTGCATTGTATGTAAATGTTAACATTTGCTATGCCCAGAAGAATACTTTGAAAATGTATTCAGTTACAGAATACTGAATACAAAAAGTGCATTTTGTAACATATTATGTTACTCTGTCTAATCAGAGTATTCTGAATACTTACTGTAATGTTGAGTTGTGTTATATTTTATTGCGATTAAAACAGCTTTTTTGTTTTTGTTTTAACTCCATTTATTTATAAGGTAAGATAACCTTTATCACAAAATAGCACATACACTCACTATACGTCTAATCTATTTTTCTCACTTATTCAGTGCAGATGGAAGGCTAAATTTCATGATCAAATTGTTTTATTTCTCTTCAGTGGCAAACAGCAGTACTTTGCCATCATAATTATTCCACAGGCAATTATTATGATTTTACATTCTCAACAGGGCAATGATACAGCACATGCAGGGCAAAGTGTTAATCGTAAAGATAAACAATCAAGATAATTCTAGGGAAATGGCATATTCCTTTTTACAAACAAACTTGGTGAATGACAACATAATGGTAAGAACAACTGTAAGTGTTTGTAATTGAGTCTCTGTGTCTTGAGAGGAGAGTCCTGAGTGGAGTCGGTCTAAATCATTATGTTGTGGTTTTGGGTTAGCCTCCAGGAAATTTATGTTGGTCAAAGAGAAGTTCCCTTAAAGCATGGAAACACCACCAGCATGTGTGTGAGCGCTTAATGCTGCCTCTCTGCCAAAGTTAAGTCATTTGGAAAGAAGACGTTTAAGATTTACCGAATATTCATTTTGACGCTTAAAGGCTGATGTTTTTTGTGCGTTAGATTCAAGATAGCATTCACACACCTACTTGCTGATCAAACACAGTTGTTCATCTATTATCATTATTACTTACACGTTTTCTACAGCTAGACCACCGCAAATCTCAAACTGCAACTACGAAGCTACAGATTTCTTGTAAATCACTCTCATTTTTACTTCTTTCTTCTCATCACCACTGCTGCTTCTACTATTGCTAACTCTAAATACAAATCTCCTCACAGATAGGCGAGGACATGGCCTGGTGTGCGCAATTACTTGTCCAAATACTGTAATTCTCCACAGTAAACAGCTGTATTTACGTTCACATCAGAGAGGAGGCTGCTGCCAGATCTGGGGTACAGCGCTGCTTTTACACATTCATAAAGAGGGGACTTGGATAAATGCACAAACAGCCAGTGTGACAGAGCTGGCCAGCACGCCACAGTTTACAGTAATGCAGAATAATGACCTCACAGTGTCAGGGCCAAGATAGACTGGAATCACTGTGTATTCTCTGTTTAAAGCAACAGTGTGTAACTTTCGGGAGGTGGAAAGTCACCTGCGTGATTCCATGGAAATCAGAACACTGGATAGAAAAGATATACTGTGGAATTCTAGCTAAAGGACGCTAGTTTTTCAATGTTTTTCAGTGAAATAAACACATAAAAAGTGACAGTTACTTTAACTATATTTTAAATGCTTACTGTACAGCTTTATGTACCGTTAAGTCATCATGTTCTTCAAGTGTTTCTCTATTAATTGACCATTTGCTGTGTGAGTGAAAGGTGGCAGTGCAGTTAACTTTTAACCTGTTTGAAATGTTGGGCTCTTGGGCCAGACACTTCAAACATTGCCTGTGCGAAAATGGTCTCATTTCCATCTGAATAAAATGAATAATCCTGATGGGTAACAATAGTTTGATTGACATGTGCTGGACTGAATCCCATTTCCGTCATCTCTGCGTGTCAGGAGTACATTTCGGCCTATTCACCTTATACCGGAAGTGACTGTGGACGCCGCCATCTTTTTCTGTTGTAGTTTACATGGAGCAGACGAGCTCAACAGAAAATAAGTTCTACACGGACTAAAAAGCCGTTTTCAGGACGCCCAGGAAATCGGTGCTTGCTGACTTGTTTTTGCACGTGTACATTAAACATTTTACACAAATCAATCTATTTTATATAATGTTTTATCGAGATCTTTCCCTCGTTCGCAATTTGCACGAACACCGCTAGCGTCAAACCGGAAGTCCCTTTACTACAAGAGTGAGGATCATAGACATAAAAAGAGGCAAAAGTGGGCGGATTGGAAATAGATAAAGTGAAACATTCTAACCAATATAACCATCTAAACAAACACATGATAAATAAAACAAATATTCTCACCATACCCCGAATCACCTGTAAGAAAAGCTCTGCACATAGTGACTGTATCTCAGTGTTGTTTATTGTGCCAACGTATTAACCTTAGAGGCGTTGACTTGTGGAGGTGACACAAGCATCCAGGACACTGCTAAGTGCTGAGTGACAGAGTTGGCAGAGTGAACAGTAGAAGTCTCAACTGCAGTGACAAACCCTGATCTATTTTTTCCAGGGAGTTCACATGATCAAACAGGTCCAAACAGGCTATTGGAGCTGAGCCGGGAATGTACCTCTGCATCAATGTAAATTTAAATCTGTTTTTTAATAGATATTTGAAAATAATCAGTAACGTATATTAAAAAAAAATCTAGCTATATAATCAAGGCCATGCTAATCCTTAATAGCTTTCTTGCAAAACAAATGACTCTGGAATGGAGCAACCCTTAATTTGAAAGCGATGGATTGTCATTATTGATTATTCACGATGACAATATGTGTAAAATATTTGTCTGAGAAGCCAAAACCACATGCTTTGACAATACTTTACGGAGACATTTTGGTCTGGAATCCCATCCTGTCTCCCCAATTTCAGATGAGTGTGATTAACAGGCGGATTAACCAATCAGAGAAACCCATGATCTTTTGTGTCTAAACAAACACAGACGTTTGTAATTTCTGTAGAATCAACAAGCGATGCACTAGACGGTTAGGTATCTGAGGTAAATTAAAGTATTGTTTTGAATTATACGGGAATATTCAGAGATTTAAGGATTTAAAACAGCCGAAGATTCTCGGATTAATGACGTCTAAAATCGGAAAAAAACGTCACACATCGAGGGAGTTCAGCTGAAAGTCCAGCATAACTCAAACTTCCGTGAATGCAGCTAAATACAACTCCAGTTTTTGATGACGGAACATTGTTAGAACATGGTTTTAAGCTCAAAAAAGCGGCATAATATGTGCCCTTTAAATTAGGCGAATGTTTTTTGACATCCTTTATGGTTCGATTCCAGACCTTTCTGTAGAATTGACTGGCTGGTCGGACAATGAAAATACTAATCTCGATAATGGACCTAACAGAACAGGTTACTCAGCAGCAACACAAAGCAAAGCCAGAGCAGAGAGAATTGAACCATCAGTTTGTTTACAGGAGTGACTCTGAATAATAGAAGCTGTGAACTGAAAAGGTTTAATCACAGAGCTGTGTCCCATATGACCACCAAATCCAAATCTGTTTTTATTGTGTCCAACTGCAAATAAACTCGGTTTGGCACCACGTTCAAAAAGACCAGATCGCTTTTAAGTACCAAACATTTCAGGGATTAAAGGCCTATTGTGGGATTAAAATAACACACTATGCTCCTCTCGAGTGACTCAACAATCACACTGGAATAATACAAATAATGGGCTGAACAAACTGTTTATGAGCGTGTGTAGTCACAAATGTTGGTGCTTTCAGGGGACAGAATGATGCATTGAATTACTTAAAGGAAATTATTTTTGTTTCAGACGTATTACCGATTTCTTATTGCGAGCGACCAAATCTTTATTCATGTGCCACGCTTTAATTGGATGAGCCCAAAGTCCTAACATGCATAGTTTGAGCTTCGAGCGGTTCAGCTGTTTCGCCTGTTTACATTTGAATCAATAAAAAACATATTTTCTTAAACTTTTATTTATACAGACCGGCTCCATGTGGAATAAAACAATCACTGCAATCTTTCTGTCTCTGGTCAACATCTAAAGAGAATAAATTCATGACACATTTGAGTTAATTGAAAACAGTCAAACAGTCAAGATTTTATGGACGCTCGTGGTTTAGCCACTTAAATATAATGCAACAATATGATAATCCCAATATAGTGACAAGTGTTTAAGGAAAAAGCACAACATTTGCAAAACTATCCTCATTTAAAACTTGGTGGAACTATTTGTCGGTTTGTTCCAGTTTCAAATAAACACACTCAATTATTTTCCATTATGACTTATGATCATGTTTTGCAGCACTGTCTTAAAATAAACAATTTGTGCTTGGGGTATTCGACTATTTAAAACTCTTGACTAAAAGCAAGTGGCGCTTTTCTTAAAGATTATAGAGACCTGACAAAAACAACCGTAAGAACACAATTGAAACTCGAATCGCAATTCTACATTTACACTTTCGGCATGACACAGGTTGCGTTTCTTAAATACATGTGACAAACCAAACATTTTACTTATCAAAGGCATTTCCTGTCATACTTTCAGCTCCCATGACAGCTAAACGTCTATAAAACGCACATTTTCCCAATCAGAACCTGGCCGAGAGGTTGTTTGACTTGGACGGGAGACACAGATTGTCTTGATTTTGTTGTTGCACGAGAGACGGTGAACACGGCTAGCCCTGTGCTCGATTGTGTGAGAAAGACTGTTCCAGAGTGTTTCACAACCAGAGCGGTTTGCAGTCGCTCCGGCTCTACAAGCTGTTAACCGAGGAGCTAACGGATGTGCTGGGATTGGTTCATTCCACTGCCCCTGGACATGGATACATTTTACTACCGCGCTTCCTGTTTGTCAGTCAATCTTCACGCAGCTCGTTCGTATCAGAGTCTGAAGAAGGAGCAGCGTCCGAACGAAATTAAGCGTGAAGTGTGTTATATTATAAGCCAATTTTTAAAAACTAACAAAAAACAAACAGTGTTCCAGATGTAACTCCATGTCAGGAAGGATGTGACTTCATATGATCACAATAAGAACGTGGAACTTCAATCAAAGAATCATTTGTTTTTGATATATCATCTTTTTTGCATTTGTGTGGTGATTTCTCTTCTAATAGATGTCAGGTTAAGGACACATTTGGTCTGAATGAACTGCATTGTTTTTTTGGTTTATGTCTCGTCTTTAATCTCTTTTTTTCTTTTGTTTGAGTCAATTACACTCTTGATTTTTTAGTCTGGGCCTGTAATACAGATGTGTGTATTTCCTAATTTCCTTATTTACTTTCCGAGTATTATTACCCATATGGATGATATGAAAACATACGCTTATTTTTGTAAAAGTGACTTGCTGTCAGCTGATTATGCAACATGGGAGTAACCACTAAAACTGCGGGAGCACATACTGCCTCAGCTCAAGCCAAATGTCAACAACTTTCAAATCGGGTTTTCATGAGACGTGAAAGAATATGTTGTCGGCCAAGAGAGCCACAATTATTTTCCATTTTGACAACAATTTAAAACTGAGAATTAAATCTTTTGAACAGGAAAAAGTCTTTAAAATGCTGCCCGTCTTTGTTACGTTTTGATACATACCATAACCTATCCTCTTAAATAGCTGGATTCAAATTGAGAGTTACTGTACGTCCACCACTTTCTCTCATGTTTTCTTTTTTTCCTGTCCAAAGCTCCCCGTGGGTGACATCATAGCAGGATGCTGTTTGCTTAGCTGTGGAATGAGTTCGAGCCACTGGCCAAAGGGGTTTCCCATTGAAGGCAAGATAATAGCAGGGCTCACACTAATCGGACAATTAAAAGTCAACCACTCATTTTATCAGTAATCCTTCAGCGTTTTATTACAGCTGGTCCCTGTGGACAGTTAAGTGACTGTTGAGTACTACTGCGAAGTGGATGGAGGGGTGTGGTTGTGGTAAAGAGGATTTTCAATGATGAGAAAAACAGAAAAATGCCACAGTATAAATGAATCAAAAGCAGATTTTACATGACATAAAAAGTATTGGTCTAAATATCTGTACTCCCTGGAAGTGGATGACAGCGGCTCTGTATCATCATCCAAAACAAATATAACAGGCCCAAGTACAGACCCTTGGAGCGCCCCATTTCTATGAGACAAGTGCAAAGCCAAAAACTGCCCATTTTTGCCATGCACAATAGATTTTATTCATCTTAATCATTAGGATTGTACTCTATCCATGTCTTCTACCCTCTGCTATACCTGCAAAACAAGTAGGAAAAAAGCATTTGATTTAATGTAAAGTGTGAAATTATGATAACAGGTGTTTTATTTGCAAAATGCATTCATGTTCCGACAGTTCCATTGATCGTTGTAAGTGATCATAGGGCAAGTTAATTTTTACACCCACAGACAGACCACACACATTTAGGCATCAAGCATTGTTGTTATGGTTTGAAAAAAAGAACTATTAGTCCCATGTAACACACATTTTGAAATAATAATAATAATTTACTCATTTGTTTTCACCCTCTAAAATAAAATGTCCTTATCCAGGCTTGGGACCTATGCAAGCAGTACATGTGCAGCTGGCTTCTACCCGAGGGTACCTGCAATGAAAACTGTGAATGAAGAAAACATCTTTCAACAACAAGCTATACCTCTTAAAGTACTCGCTGGTATCACAGTTTGGTTTCTGGGAGTGTGCAGAAGTGGGTTAAGTTGTGCGTTTGTGTGCGTCCGCTCCTGAGGTCCAGCAGACTCCAGAGAGGAATGTAGAGAACAGCTGTGGACATGACTGAAAGAATTTACACAGAAACTTAAGCCTGGAGCAGAATCACACACTCACACACACATACTCTGGGCCAGGGAAAGGTCCAGTGTGTCCGCATAAGGAAGCGGTCCATAAACAACACTCTCACCAACACGGCTTTGGTTTAGAGTAAGTTGTAATCGGTGAATCAGATGCTTAGAGAATTACTTTTTTTCAGCTTTTTCATTTATCCTGTAGTCATCGTGTGCAAAACTGTACATCGTGTGCAAAACAGTTATATTTTACACAGTAATTTTTAGATTTATAGTTTTACTCTACTTGCGGTGTTGAATTTTGAATGTCTTTTTCTATCTTGACTAAAGAGTATTCTAATATTAGAAGTTAAATGATTAGATTTAAGATTAATTTTATAATTGATTTCATAGATTGTGTGTTATTTTGCATTGCAACACTGGAATATCCTCATTGTTGGTGAAACTACGGTAGGACTAACTTGTAACGATCTTGTCACCACAAAAACATTTTAACAATTTCTTTTGAAGAGGTTGCCGCCTTTCAAATAAATAAAATCTCTCCACTGTTTCAACTTTATAACAGACATATAATAATACAACTTGACAATATTTTTTACAAAGTTGATACATCATTTGACATGAGAAGCACAATATTATGTCTGATCACATTGCAGATGTGAAGTCTGCAAACTGAGCCAAATAATGTACTGTAGACTAAACAATGAACATTCTAAAATGGTTTGATAGATTGTGGAATTGAAGCATTTTAAAGATGCACTGTCCAATTTTCTGTCACCCACTCAAGTAAACTGAACACATCTGCAATAATGTACTCAATCAATCTGTCTTTGTGTGAAGATGATGCTTCAGGGGGAAATGAGGCGAACGGTTCACTCACACATTTTATATAAGCTGTATTAACTCCTAACAAAAGTTCATTTACTATTGTTTCAGATCTAGAGGGGGCAGAGGCACATAACGTTTAAGTGCTGGTGTTGCGTCAGTCTGTGATATGAGACCAGCAATGACAGATATTTACCCTGAGGACATGGCAAGGAGTCTCTGTGTAACAACATATTTGACAATTTAATTCACAGTCATAAATGCAAGTGTGTGCATTACAAATGTTGAGCAATCTTCACTGGATGTATATGAGCCACTTAGTGGGACGTAGCATTACATGGTACTAAAGTTGACATCAAATAAAAAAAAAACATGTATGGGGATTTGAATAGGAAATTTGTATGTAAATTCACCATATTAAAGGGGCTGTACCCGATTTTTTTTTTTTCATGTAATAAAGTAAAGTCTGTTTTGTCCCAGTAAAGATCTAATGTCATAGCTAATTGGATCAAAATGAGACCAGAGAATGCTAATGCTTGTTAGCTTTTTATAGTGAGAGAGTTGTGAACAGTGCTTACAAACTTATTATGGTGAATGGAGCGCACCAGTCCGTCCCGCCCACATGTAAGCTGATGTTCCGGAAGTAAATTTCTTATTAATTTTTGCTATTGGGATTTAGAAAAAATCAAATATTACGAGTTTAAGAGCATGACTGAAGCTAACCAGCTACTGTATGTGGTGAGTCCATAACGCCAGCCCAAAAAATCCAAGTAAAACTTAAAATTTGACATAATGTTTTAATAACTTTGCAGTTTATAATGTTTCAGAAACAGATTTTAAACAAAATTATAGATTGTATGCTCATTATATTGTCCATACAGCTGATTAGCTAAGCATTCAAAAATGAATGGAAAATTTACTTACAGAACCAAAGAGTGGGCGGTCACTGGTGAGCTCCATAGTTAGGATGCTGAGAATGCTTTAGTTGAGTGAGCAATATGTGAGACTTATTTATTTATTTGTAATTCGGACCAAAAAATCAGGTACAGCGCCTTTAAGGAGTATTTAAAGCTGGGTACCTGATTTTCACACCGCAAAGTAGGTTTTTTAAATCTGTGTAACTCATCCCTAGCTCTCACAAATCCTTTTAAACATTGTTTGTATATTCATATGCATTCATTTTCAGGCTTGTGCACAGCTTTAAAACAGTTTCTTTCAGATGGTGAAGTGTAGTTTCAGCTCTTACTTTCAGCTTGACAAAACATAAGATACTTTATTATTAGATGTAGATACAGTCATCTCATTTAGTCACAAAGTGCAGCCTTTACAAGATACTCATAAAATGCACAAATTTACAAACGAAAAAAGTTGAGCACCCCAGCTTTAACAGGTGCTGTCTCGTTTCTCAAAATCATCTGGGGGTCAGAAGATACATACAGAAGATACGTGCTGGATTTGGCCTGTCATTGCCTACATTATATTAGAAAATCAGGTGCACTTATTTATTAACTAGTTATTGAGTTAGTTATTGGTTAATTTGTTTTTTTTTGCATACTACTATGTACCATTTTCTTCGGCTCATAGAGTCATGACTTTTCCTTACAGTGTCTGGACTCATGTTGACTCCTTGAGCTGCTCTTTTTGGGACATGTCCAAACATGCTCTGAGATCTCCGAGGGCAAAGCTTTTGGTTCCTGTTTGGAGAGGATTTAGAAACCTGTGGGGTCTTTCAGGCATTAAACTGTGGAAAGAACGATGACATGTTTCTTTATGTATCCAAACTTCGCGCATTCATACACTCCATTCATTGTTTTATATGATACACCATTCACTTCTTATTCATACCTTTGCATGATGAGTCAGTCGAACAACAGTCTCCCACACAACACAATTAAGGTAAAGTGTTTTAAACACGCACAGTATACAATCTGAGGCTGATGTGGAAAAGAGACATACTGGCTGCGATCACATGCACATTCAAAATCAGCTTATCATCAGGTTACAGAGTTGAAATGGTATGCAAACAGCTAAATTATCTGCTTTCTTTTTGATTATGATTCCTCTGATTACTCACATCAGAGCACCACATCTGGTTTGCATGTCATTTAAATAAACGTCCAGTCCAAAAATCAGATAATTATCATATTTTGGTGTGCATGTGACCATAGATGTCTCAATCCAGTTCAAATACTGACAATTATATCACTACCAAGACAATAAAACTGTATTTTGACAGTGGGCTGCATCTCCACTATGGGAAAAGATAATAATGATATACTAATGCTATTCTAAACATCCTAAGTCACACAAACTTGATCGTGACTGTTTGTAATCGGCACATCCTGATACCATTAGTCCCAGGACACAGGGTTAGGGCACTGTGAGTGGGCGGTTCCTTTCCTAACCCCCAAGAGCAGAGATTTTCACAGGGCTAATTGAAAGCTGCTGCTGGTTTAGTGTTGAAAAGAGTGCAGGTCCACCTGTTGTGTCGAGGAGTGAGCGAGAGCTAAAGGACAAACTGATGGTTCTGAGCCGAGCTGTTCAATGTAAGAAATACACTGTGGAAAAGATGAAGGAATGTGTTTTTATCAAGACTGAATTAATGAGCTGGTGCTGACAGATGACCTGCAAAGTAATGATTTATTAATTATAACGCTATCGCTTGGGATCCAGGCTAAGGATTTAATAATGTTACAGGAACAGATTTTTTGCCATGTTTCCACTCACAGACACACGTATTGTAGCAAAAATACTAAGTTATAAAAGCATCTTATTAGGCCACAGTATCATAAGGCAATACATTATTAGGCTGCTCTTCTGCTTAATGATGCTGAAATTATATTTTACAGTATTACTAAATCCAAAATAAAAATGTCATATAGTGACATGTTCTGGGTACCAAATCTGAACCAGATCCACAGCTAAACTGGGTCAGTATGAATACACTAGTTTTAAAGCAGATCTGAAACAGGACTACACCATGACCTTAGTGGTCCAGAGCAAACAGGGCTGCCATATTTTTAGACAGAGACAAGCGACCAAAGTGGCAACCCATAGAATGTCATGAGAGATTGTTCAGCACTGATTAGCTACCTGTGCATATTTTAATGACAGGTAAAATGTCATTTACTTCTATAAAAATGTTAACAGGTTGTGTTAAAATAACGTATGGGTTAAATTAACATGAAAAAAAAAATGACAAAAAGCACCAAAACATAGATTATGACATTAAAGTGAAACAAAGAAACAAACACCAGCAACTCCTAAAGTGTTCAAAAGACTTTCTAAAAAAAGCATGCAAAGAAGCAGATTTGGCAACTGTGAGAGCAAACCAAATATGAATTGTCCTCAGATGCATGACATAATGTTGGGCAGTCTTTTTGTTTTTTACAAACAAGGGATTCCCAAAATTGTTGCGCACAAAGCTAGAAACAAATTTTCCTTCGAAACACTACCACATTGTACGTGATGTGTGGCTCGCATGAGTTGTGCCATGAGTATTTAAATGATGTAAGAAAGCATCGTAGACCATCACTGTGTTCCAATGATCCTAATTGAAACGCACTCTGTGACATTTTAACAATTGATGGCCATTACAGTCTCTTAAACTGGACATTTATTACTGTCAGCTGACATTTGCCATCAGCTCTTCCTCCCTGACTCTCCATTGTGTGTGCCGTTGAAGGAGCAGATTGTGTTGAGAAAGCAGCCATTCTCTGTGTGGATACAGAGTCCATTCAGCGCACATAGAGCCATTTCATCATGTCCTCACTCAGCACTTATTAATGCCCTGGGAAGTACCCCACACCCCTGATCCCCACGCCCAAATCTACTGTCCTCCACCCTGCATTGCAAAGGGTAGAAGCATTGTTGTAAACCGACTTGGCAACTTGGCAGGAGAAACTGAAACAAATATCAAATCTGAGTAAGCTGTCAGTGATTATTCAAGACAGCATGTAAAGAAACTCCCAATTTACAAGAAACAACCAAATGGATAACTATTCCAGGGCATTCCTGGGATGTCCATAGACCCTCCCTCTCAGCAAGGAAAAAAACTCAAGAAATCCAGACGGGGAAAAAAAAACCTTAAGGAGAATCCCAGCATACGAGACAGGACTGCGAGGCTGCAGATGTGACCAGGACTGATGTGCTTTCATGTACAGATACAGTTCAAGTTTAAAGAGTCAAGATCTACTCAAGGCAGAGAGAGAAATGGTGGCTCATCCAGGATAGGATTAGGGGGGTTGAGGGATCCTCCACGCAGATGAGAGAATGGAAGGACTCCTGTTGAATTTGTGAAGTTAGCTGTTAGCGGTTAAGTTGGAGTGGTCAGACGATGCTCACTTTGTGTTTAGTTTGGCTGCTCCGGGTCCTGCTGTGCGCTCTGTGCTCGACCGCTTGTCTCCTCCACTTCCCCTTGTGTCCTTTCTGTTGGCTGCCTCATCACAGGGGTGTGTTGCTTGCAATCACAGGTCACTGGCCTGAAGTGTCTCAAGCGTTGGAGAAGTTATGAGGCTCAGTAACACATAAAAAAAGTACAAAATTAAGCACAGCAACTAGCGTTAAATAAAAACAACTTGTACAGAATAACAAATACATTCTAAACCCCCACTCCACTTATCCTTCCTCTGAAACTCATCAAGAAGTTAAAAAAAAAAAAATAATTCATTAAACTCACTATAGATTCCATTAACCTTATCACATATTTGTCATTTTCTGCTTTTTGCATTTTTGCTTCTGCTCCTCTGTGCCTATAACTTATCTGACAGTGGTCCGCTGACATCCTCACACAGACAACCAGAAGGAGGGACAGGAAAGACTGAAGTTTCCCCAGACAGAGAGAGGTATGTGGGCTGCAGTGTCGCCGTCACAGGGTATGGATGATGGATGGTCCGGGAGGCGCAAAGGAAGAGAAAAAAAGCAGTCTATCAGGGTTAGTCCTATCAGAAAGACCACCCTTTGTACAAGCTCCTGTCTAAATCATACAAAACTGTAGAAATAGTTAAGGAAGGCAAACACAGAGGTCAAAGGTCAAGGATGTCATGTATGTGAATGGGAAATTCCAGATTTATGTAAGACCACTGGATGTTTGTCTGAAGGATCCGAGAGGTCATATCTCACAGTAACGACACATTGTGTGTTTGTTTTTTCAGGTACAGACATAAGTGGATCATTATTTTATAGTTTGTTGTTGTTTGTAAACCATAATATTGATCCTGAATGACATAAAAGTAGAGATAGGATCATTGACTTGAAGCACTGCAAACTGTTTTGAGTATTGACGTTCCACTTGACTTCAAAGCTACGTATCTGGGCCTCAAAACTCCTGCTTTGAAGAAAATTATGATATAAACTGCACCAACAATCAAAGACCTGACCAAAACTTTAACTCTTTACCATACGGGCCTGCTTTTTGTCTAAAACGTCTAAAACTCCAATTCAAACTGGAGCTGTCTATAAAGCACACACTTTTGGCTGGACTCTTTGTGAAGCTGATACTCTGTAGTTTCGGCTTCTCATTTCTGATTTACTCTAATTACACTTGGAAACAATCTCTGCTCAGATGAATATCAGATTTGAAATTACGTCTAGATTTTCTTTGTTAAACTTATGAAGAGGTAAAGCTGGTGTTGGTAGCAGGGCCTAATTGACTCTAGTTTGGGCGTTTGTTGGGTTTTTAACAATTTCTGAAGATAATTTGACTAAAAATTAGTTTTAGGGACTTAAAAAAAAAGAAAGAAAGAAAAAAAAGTCCAGGCAGAATCCATGTAAAAGTCCTATTAAATTTTCTGAATTTTAGTGTCATTGTTTTATTTGTGCTTTTGGAGTAAAAACTGACTCATCCCGAATGGTTAATTTGACTGGAAATAAGAGGGTTACAGCTTTCTTTTCATATTTATGTCGAGCTTGATTGTTTCCTTTTATCAGATGGTGGATAAAAAGGAATAAATTAAGAGAAAGTCCAGTGTTCCACCGGTGAAACGCCTGCATCGTTTAACTGACAGAAAATGTACTGAATGATTGAAAATGTACTTATTTGACTGGATTTAGACTATATTGTGTGCTGTAGTTTTATTTCATTGGACGTTTTGTGTTACTTTTATTGTTTGTTTGCTCTCTCTTTGCGTCACGCTCCATGTTCTGTGTTTTATGTGTTTGGATTTTTAAAAAAGTAAAGAAAATAAAGAAAAGATTTAAAGAAACATGCAACATTTTGTGCATGACTGGCATTCTTAATGGTCTTGTTACTGTCTTACTTCATGAGATCTAGACAGTTTGAGTCACCATTAGTCACACTGTGCTCAAGATATTTTTGTTTTGTACATCTGTGTTGTGAGTTTAAAATATTTACTGTTCAAATTGACAGTGAACATTAAGAACTCACGCTGCACAGAGTGAGGTATAATATTTGAAATACAGTAATGTTGCGTGGATTGTCTGCAGACAGGGATGTGACTGTCGGGAAACGGTGGAAAACTTGTTTGTTCATTTGTGGTCACCTCCCGGCTGATGGTTTGTCTAGACATTTTTCTGCTTAACATGTTTTTTATGTTTCTCTTTTTTTTTTCTTTTTTTTTTACACGAAATGAGACATGGGAGTAAAGACAATGTTGCAAACAGGAAGGGGGAAAGACAGACATTTTCGCAAAAACTGCTCCATTTCCAGACAGCTCTTTCCCAGAACTCATAACAGAATGTAATATATTTGCCAAAAAAATCAAAGATGCAACTATCACTAAACAATCTGCATACTCTTTCATTCAACTTGTTTACGGACTGATATGAGAAGTGCAATTATCCAGCTATAATTCTGCATAGCATTTCCGGCACACAGTGTTTGTTCCTGACATGTAACACTTCCTTTTTGCCCGTAATTGTTGTTTTAGTGCGAGTCCATCAAACCCTTCAGAGGAAGATGCAGTGATCCCGGATTAGTGCTAAAGCTTTTGTGTGGAGACAGCTGCACCACTGAAGTTATCAGGGAATTTCTCTCATACTGGAAGAACACACCGGAGAGTAGAAAGTTATTATGTCTGGTAATCTATATCATAAATTGTACATGAAATTTAAATTAATCTTAAAGTTGAGCGGAATATTGACCTCTGAGGAAAGGTGTATATTGGTGCAAATTGGATTACACTTTCACTTACAAATGGATCTGTTCTTGAGGGATTGAAGCAAAAGATCCAATTGAACCACGAAATAAGCCCTTTTGTAGATCGACTATGTTGCAATGGGTTGATCGGGTCAAGCTGACATGGAAAACAGTTACAATGGGTGGAGATTCAGACCTACTTTTCTGCAAAGGTGAATGGGATTCGATTGTACTGCCTTGATCTAGAAAAGTTTAATATTAACGGTGCAATGTCATTCTTTCGTCAAACCTTGATGATGAACAATTTGCTGTTCTAACCATTTGCAAGGATAAATCTTGTCCATTCCAACAGTTCAATCTTCCAAGAATTCTTGAGCCGGTTTATAGTTTTGCTCGTGATAGAAATTCTGGCAAAAGCACAAATCATTTTCAATAGTTCCTCACAGATATTCACACAAATGTCTTTAATAATCCCTTAAAGCTGTTCTCAATAAGAAACCTTTTGTTTTGGTCCACTGGGTATTAACTCATGATAATTCATCGAGAGTGTCAGGTGTTATTCTGTGTAAGATATTACAGAGAGAGGAGTGAATCTGAAAACAAACTATAGCGATAAGATGAGTGGAGAGGAGGAGTCTCTGTGAACACAAGTGTCTCTTGACAGCAGCACAGAACAGAGCACATAATGTGACATAACAGTTGGTTTCATGATTATGTTATTTGTTTCCCCTGCCGTTTCTCTGGCTGCTTCTGTTTCCTCCATCTGCCTATATCATGCATGTGTGCTAATGGTCCAGATACTCTTGGCCGTGATCCAAGCTCAAAATGAGGAGAAGGGACCAGGGCAGCTCCTGACATTGAAGAAGATCCATTCTTTGGCAGATGTAACTCAAAGTAATGTGCTGGTTTGTCTAGAAATATTTCTTCTTAAAACTGTACTTACAAGAAAAAGTTTTATGACTCATGCAAAGCAGCAATTACAACAAACAAGACAGGAATTTAGTCATGTAAAATTCAGACTATAAACCGCTACTTTTTTCACATGCTTTGAACCCTGCAGCCTATACAGCGATGCGGCTAATTTATGGGTGCGCACGCGATCATCACGGAAAACACACAAAGAAATGCATATGATGCAGTTTTTAAGTTAAAAGCAATCGATGTGGAGCCAAAGAAGGAAATAGAGCTGTTGCACGTGAGCTTGTCATCAATGAATCGATGGTGAGTCGGAGGCGCCGAGTGAAGAACGGACTCAATGCACTGCTGTGTTACAGGTACTGCTTGGAAAAAAGCATGTGTTCAATTAAAGATTTGCATGTTCCATCCTCCTGTGTAAAAGTCTGAATGTTAAAACATGGACACCTGCGGCTTGTAGTCATGTTTTTATTAGTAAATATGGCTGGTGCGGCTTATACTCAAGTGCGCTCAATAGTCCAAATTTTACGGTACATGTGTTTTTAATGAAATCTTATTCTCTTATCTTTACAGACATTTCACGACTGAAACAGTAAAAAGATTAATAAAAAGAATAATTACCAGATTAACAATAGCAAAATAATTGTAAGTTGCAACCCTGGAGACAATTTGTTGCAATCAAAATAGACAAGCAACTTTTTCTTTTGTTCATTTTGCATGGTTTTGCTGCACTAAAAATGTATAAAAAACCTTTGTCTTTACTGTGAGCAAGCTTGCATCTCCACAAACCTGACATGTACTTGGCCTGAAGAAGCCTGCTTGTTTCTATGGAAATGTTGTTCATTTAGTGATAATATTCAACAGCATGGCATGAAACTTATTGATCAGCATAAGGAATGTGTGTGTAAGGAAAGTGTGATTCTAACTTTCTATTTCTGTGGAATCATGCATGTGACTGCCAGAAAGTCACATACTGTGCCTTTAAATTAGACATTAGGCATCAGACAGTGAGACATTTTCACAGAAATTGATGTGACAACGCAATATTTCAACATATATCTGCAAAATTAAAACATTTCCCATCACCACTGAGTAGTTCCTGGAAAACATCTCTGTTTCACTCAACATGCCCGTGAACTGATGAAGAAATGGCCATCGTACATAATAATAGTAATAAATAAATAAATAATAATAGTAATAATAAAAGTATTTCTGGTGAATTATATATTTCCAAATCCAACTTAGCCACAGAATACTGTCAACTTTTTCTTAATGTCCTCTTGAATCCACCCTGTGCAACCCTTGTTTTTGGGAATTTTGGAATCACTTGAGACTATGCTTGAGACATGTATTTCTGGTAAAAGCCTTCTGTAAATCCCCAAACATAATGGAGACCCCGGTGAAACTTGCTCGACATCGAAAACACCATTTAAGCATGAATCCCTGTTATCTTTGCTATTGTTTCATTCTGTCACTTTGGGTGCAGCTTGCCACTAAAGAAAACAGACTTTTCTCCTTAATCTCCCGTAGCTTCCTGCACTTCCTCATCTAATTCATCACTTATCTGGCTTTTCCTGGCTCGGATACAGGAAAGACGGACATAAGCACAAGGCGTTGTTGGGAAACTCGAGCAGAGGGCAGGGCAAATTATTTGAAGAATACACTGCCAAAAACCGCCGCAGTATGAATAAGCAGGCATGAGATTTGGAAGTGAAGAGCAGTTCTGATTATGTTTAATTTGTTGGAATGGCTATAAAATATGGTGGAATTGTCCAAATCGTTTACTGTCAGTGCAGATGTAGATTTTAAGCAGGGATGGGACAAGATCTTGCGAGATAAAATAACACAAAGAAAGTGTTGGTTGTCCACGTTTTGAGAAGCTCGAGTTAAAAATTGAGTGCAGCAATGTTGGCAAAATGGTGAACTGAACCACACAATGTTTTATAAAATATATCAAACTCTTGTCTGGTTGTCATGTACCCCACATTTCTTGCCTCATCTCGTCTTGTGGGAATTGTGTCATGTCCTACTTCAACATTAAATCTTGCTTGCTGCTTAAATGTCTGGACAAAATAAAGGATTTTAGAGAGCATGGCTTTCCTGTGTACTTTAAATCGAGCACCTGAAGACAGAAACTAGTTCATCCCAAGGACAAGATGGCCACGATTCAATATTGAAGAAGGTTGTAGTGAGCGTCACATCGATGAGAAACAACCACTGCACAAGAGACTGTATCAACACAGAAGACACTCAAACTCTGGATATCAATCAACCGTGCAACCTCACATTAAAGCCTAAAACCACTCATTTGAAGACAGGGAGAAGAGAGGGTTTGAAAGAGAAGGGAAGGAAGAAGTCAATTTTTGTAAAAAGAGAAAATCCTTCTTTAAACACAAATGGTTTTACAGCGTTGTCCTTTCACCCGTGTCAAGAGAAAACAATCAAATGCTAATCTGGTGCTTAATAGGAGTGAAGCAAAGGCAGTCAAATTAGAATCAATAGGATAATGTGCCAAAACAGGTTTAACAGATTCTCAGACCAACTCCTTCAGAATGAAAATGACTTTCAGATGGACGCTGAAACGGGTTGATTTCTTTAAACATTGCCCAGATGACTATCGTTTTCTACCCTGCTTACATGGCTTATTGAGTGTTTGTCTAAGCAGAAAGTCAGCGATCATTGCTTGGACCAGCGCATACTGTTGTTGTGTCCTTGAGCAGGACACTTCACCCACATTACCAAAGATTAATGTGGCGTGTGAGGCAGTGGTGATGATTGAATGGCTCAAACGGCCTCACTTCCATCGTTCTACGTCAAAGCAGGGGAGACTAAGCAAAGACCAGTGTAAATAATAAAATTCAGGGCAAAGTCTTAATGCAAGGTCATGTTTTGTTTCTACACTTTTAGAGACAGATAATGAAAATAAACATGCACTAAAAGTAATGATTCACTTTTTTAATATCTCTACAACTGTACTGCATTTCAGATCATTTCTCTGCTGTGGTCCAGTATTATTCACAGGGCGGGTTTGTGTGTAACTGGGAGCAGATGTGATGCTAACTCTTGACCGGTGCCGATTTGACCGTTGGATTACAGTAAGGTGGAAGGCCACACTTGTTCATGTGAAAGTCTGAAAAATGAAAAACACTCGCCCACTCTGTAGGAACTCCACCAAACTCACTGTCCACTTTCTGAATCATAAGAAACCGCAATTTCCAGGTCGCCTTCCTGGCCTCAGCTTGACCTGCTCTGTAACTGTAAGAATTTTGTTGTTTTTCATTGGGTTTGAAATACTTTCTAGATTTGTCATCATCATCAAACATTCAATGTCGTTCAAAAGAACAACATGCACTATATAGTTGCATTTAGTTGTTTGTCTTGTTTAAATATGCTCTCGAGTACCGTTGCTTTGGCTCCCTGTAGTGGGATTTGGTGTTAGTATGTCATCTACTGGCAGTCAAGTTGATAATTTTGCAAACTTTTGCATTTTTGAATGGTTCCAAAAAACAATATCTAGCAGTATAAGCAATCTGACTGGCATGCTAATGTAAACATGCAGTTGTAATGGATACAATTTAACTGTATCAAAGTTTGTAATTAGTCTGACAAGGATTTATGTACTGAAAACTGCCCAGGATTTCTACTTTTGATGTCATAACCCAGGGACACGTGGTACATTTGGAGTGATTTCTGGGGCCAAGACAATACAGGATTAATGAAAAAGTATGAAGGAAGAAAAAACAATTCCAATGTTTTGATGTTAGGACATCACTGTGAAACATGTAATATAACAAAAGGAAATTTAGTGTAATATGTGTCCTTTGAGGAGAGTGAGGTGTCTTGCCGAAAAATACAGCAACAATGGCTGTGGTGAGATTTGTGGTGAGATTTGTGGCCAGTCTTTGGAACAGTTGCCGAACTTCTACTGAAATGAATCTATGTGTTTTGGCGTTGTTTGTCTGACACATTTGGGTTTTATTACCAAGCTGTAGCTCAGAATCATTTCACTGCACTGAACTGGACATGTGTGTTGGACCTCAGACCTGAATGCCACTGCAGTGTGCAGCGGTTATGATAAAGGTGATTTATGGAGCTGATAGCACATGATTTAATTTAATGCTTATGAAAGTGTTGACAAATGGAGGTAGTAAAAATAACCACATGTGGCCGGTCGGCTCACAGCCTGAAGCATGTGTCAGTGCACGGGTCAGATTGTGACAAAAGACACACTGTCGACAGGAAATTATTCATTAATCAGTTCTGTCAGTTTGCTTTGAAAGTTTTTTTGTTTTGTTTTTGGATTTATCATCATAACTTTGGTTTTGGTTTCGGATCATAATACATGGATTATGTACAGAGGTTTGAGAAGAACAAAATTTTGTTAAAATAAAAAGTTCAGTTACAAGTCAATTATTACATTATTAGGTCGGTTCATCTTTTCCTGTGTAATATTTCAAAGTGCTTTGAATGTTTTTCATTGGGGATGAATTGTAACTTTTTACTCCTAGCTTGCACAGCTGCTAAATGATTTTTTTGAATCCCATTGTCAAATACATTTCTTGAACTATGAAAGAGTGTGCGTAATGTCTCCTATGAAATACAATTGGTAACAGGAACTTTTTGTTTTTATGATAATCTGCTTTAAATATCAATTTGCTGTTATTAAGCCCCTTGAATTCTCGTGAAACTATAAAACACAATATTTCAGACATAATGAATCATATAAAAGCGTAGCGTTTTCAACTGTGAATTTGTTGGAGGAGGTTAAAAAATGGAGGTTAGTGCGTACAAGAGCTGGGCTTGTAAAGTGTTTCCTCTCGTTTCTCATGCGCTGAAGTTGGACAGACAGGAGCTCAGCTGCTAAAGCCATCTCCACCGAATCAAACTCCAGGACATCTGCTGCAGCGCTCAGCAACAAGCGAAAATCAAGACGTGTTTTGATCCGAGGGAAAGAGGAAACCAGGTGCTTTAGGGGGACAAAAAGGGACTAATGACTACTGTGTATTTACATGCTTTATTAAATGCCTAGCAATAGAGAAGAGTGACCCTAACTGAGAAGGAAAACTACTGTAAACAGGGCCATTTCTAACTTTTTCTACTCACTCAAGTGCAGTGGAGGGATTCACAATGTAGAGATGAATCAAACATAAATAGATGCCACATTAGGAGCCAAACATTTCTCAGCTGACATTGCAATGTCATGTTGTCAAGTAACTTCTACAACCAATAATAAACTGTAATTTAAAGGAGACCTAATATGTAAAATCAACTTTCAGGGGCTTGTATTTCGTTGTATTTAGAGTGATTCATGCATAAATGAGTAATCTTTACTTTTCTGTGGACAAAACGCCATTGCTCTGTCAGTTCAGGTCTTCACTGCTCTTTACTTCGTTCAGCAATTTTATTTCTTTAAATGGCGACACTTCACATAGCCATTTTGACAATACTGAAAAAAAATCCTGTAGTTCTCTAAGGGCGACGTAATGTAAAGGGGCGGTGGGTTTAGATCAATATTGCAATCCAAAATATAACATAATAATCCATGGATGTCTCAGGAGGAACAGTGCAAAGACTCAACCTGAAGATCTGGACACAATTTTCCGAGGGCCGTCCTATTCTCTCAAGACATTCATACATATTTACATGTACAGTACTTGGAGATAAAGTTATGCTTTTGTTTGGGATTGGAGTATAATTTGTGTGATTAGGAATCTTGAACTTCATGGTTGGAATGTGAGTAGGAAAGAATTGAGTAAAACTGAATCCAATTGAAGCTGTGTTTGTATGCGGAATAATACTGGAGACAACCCCGTTTATATAAATCAAATACTACAGTTGCCTGAACAGCCAAGTAGATGTAATCCCTCATTCATCCCAGAAATCAAGATCAATCTTAAATCAATCTCCTGAGCTCAGGCGAGTGTAAATGCTAGCTTCTCAAATCATTTCCTTCACATTGAAAATGACTTTTGGATGGAAGTCAAACTGTCTTGATTTCTACAAACTGTGTCCAGATTATTTTGAAACCTTTTCTACCAGGCCAGCCAAGAATGACCTCTTGTCCAACACTTTACAAAGATGTGTTGCCTGGACACTGGTTTCATGTCCCTGAATTTAGATTGGCAGGTGAAGTAGCCAATCAGGAACATGCATGACCCGAATATTGGTAATTCAATTAATTATGGACCACTGAAAGCTTTTACAACATACATCTGAGCCTTGTTATCATTATCAGAATAACAGACACCACAATGAAATATACTGTACTTGATTGCACACTTAAGATTATTTGGAATTTTTGACACTGTCATCAATTCAAACCAGCGCTGATGTAGCTCCAGTCTCTCTGAATTGAGTGCTAAAGGGTAAACAGACCCATATAAAGGGTTTCAGTGTGGGATTTATGACACGCGACTGTATTTAGACATAAACACTACACATATAACTCAGATCACATGGGTCTGTATCTGACTCAGGGCTGGTGTTTTATAGGAGATATTTATGACACTCTGTTCAGCTGCAGAGCCAACAATCTCACTGTTACGGCCTGAGGACGCTGCATTAAATCAACGCAATTTCTTAAGGTTTTGATATTTTTATGAATCCATATTTCTGTCATATTAATATTTAGGCTGTTCATTTGTCATTTGTACACTTCTGTGCTCAGTAAGAACATTGGTCACAGTTTTAAAATAGAAATTACTTGCAACAGGCGTGGTTCTGTAGAGAAGGTCAGGATTACAGCACTGAGGTTGCTCCAGCCAGGTTCTCCTTGTGGTTATGATTGGATGAAAATGAAAATGAAAATGAGGGAATTTTTTTTTTTTTCATATTGTTATTAGCCTTTAAGCATGCTCTTGAGTACCTTAAATTTGCCATCTCAGCACTTTAAGACACACAAAAGTTTAGCCTAGCAGTAACAGTTATCGTGTTTGGACGGCAGAAATGCTCAGAACGAGTCTGGCAATTGTTTAAAGACTTAAAACAGCAAAAGATTCTTGGATAACTGATGTGTGAAACCTGAAAAGAGTTTTTGATGCTCAGAGGGAAAGGATTTTCTAAAGAACATTCCTCAAAACAGTGTGACTGCAGTTGAATGCAACTTCAGGTATGTTTTTGATGACAGAACATTGTTAGAACATGGTTAAAAGCTCAAATAAGTCACTGTAGCAGAAGATGTGGCCATACCTGCAGCCAATGCCCAATCCTGTCAGATCTTGGAAACTAAGCAGGTCATGGACTGGTCAGTACTTGGATGGGAGACCGCTGGAACATCAGATGCCACAGTGGAGTGACTGGAGGAGGAAATGTCATTGCGTCCTTAGGCAAGACACTTCACCAACCTTGCCTAGTATGAGAGTAGTGTGTGTGAATGGTTGGTGGTTGTTGCACTAATGATGCAGATTGGCAGCCTTGCTTCCGACCCAGGGCAGCTGTGGCTATAATATCTTACCACCAACGAGTGTGGAGTGAATGAATAATGTAATGTGAAGCATCTTTGAGTGTCCAGAAAAGCACTATATAAGTATAATGCATTATTATTATTATTATTATTAATATGTGTCCTTTAAAGGGCCTGTACCTGATTTTGAATCCTGAGCCAGGAACATGTTTTTGTTTGAACTTGATTTTGAATCCTGAGCCAGGAACATGTTTTTGTTTGTGCCCCGCCCACATAGTCCTTCCTTTTACTCAATATAGCACCATGACTTAAAATCGACTGTCTGGAATAGTCTTATGCAGCTGTTTCCGTATAGTTCCTTTAACTCTCCAAACAATTTGCTTTTAACACTTTTCCCATGATTCATAGTGCGCAATATACCTGACTGGCCGAAAAGAGGTGACCTTGGCAAATGCTTCTGCACTATTTTTTTCGTAACAAAGCGTGTTTATAATATGCACAGATTATACATCACAAACCCAATGTCTTTCCATGAAGTTGCGTCTATCAAATGATGTGTAATGTAAAGAGAATAACTAGAGTAAGTAAAACTCAGGTACAGCCCCTTTAAAGCGCGTATGACAGGTTTTTATGATTTTCTAGTTTTGACTTTAAATATATATATGATAAATATATATGATTGTAAATATATATGATACATTATGCCAATTAAGAATCAGTTTGTGAAGAAAAGATGAAAAATATGTTGACATTTACAGGAAGTAGAGCAGAGTTCCAAAACAAGAATGGTTGCTAGGTAACAGATACAGAATTTCCCAGTTTGATATCATGAGTAACAACCAGGAAGTAAAAATATAAACCTAAAATAGCCAAACTGGGATTAAAATGGTTTACCATAATCCTAAACATTACTATCTTAACTGTGCTTCAGTAAAATGAGTACTTCAACCTTTCATGCTGTCATGGACACTTTGCATTGGGTTTTGGTCGCCCCGGTCCTACCTAGAGCTCCACCAGCAAGAATAATATTAACTATTATTAAGAACACTCATTTTTTAATTGAACTCTGTGTATGAGAGAGCCAAATGAATTACTATCTGTCCACAAACAAATTTACTCAGTGTCTCTTTGTTAATCAATACGGACCTGTGTTGGCTTTGTTGTAGTATTTATTTTCCTCTGACATGCAGGTGGCGTTGTCGGTAAAGCAGACTAAAATTATCAGTCTATTTGGTAAATTTACCATTGCGTAATTCACCATTTAGTCACAACATTATCTAGCATTTATTTAAATGCAGGTGATCCAAAATACACTGAAAAACATGCATTCTCACTGTGAGCAGGCTCGACTCTCCACAGATCTGACTTGTAACTTGACCTGATGGTGTCACTGGCTTGTCTCTACTGAAATAGATAAGTTTAATGTAATACTGTGGACAATAACATCTTCATGGAGACAGGCATGTGGCAGACTGTCCATCTGAATTTACACAGTGCATCTTTAAGTCATGGTCTGACTTGTGTGAAAAACACAATACAAGAAAAACATTTCTTTTCACAACAGAAATGAAAAAAAAACAAAACAACAACACATTTCTTAGTTGGCATCGTATAATTTATCACTTAAAAGGAAATGAAAACAGAGAAGGAGTCATTGGGGAAGTACTTTGAGTAAAGCTTGCGGTTATAATGCCTGGAAGTCAGCGACCAACAAAACAGGAAAACATTTGAATTTCTCTTTCTTACATATTCACTGCTCGAGCCTCTGCGTTATTCTGCCTCAAGGAAAGGCCCATCCCAAGCACGGGAAGTGGAGATTTCTTCCCTGTCGGTCCGGAGCGCTAGTGACCGACCGCGGGACCTGTTTATTTTGGGAGAGAAAACGGTTCCTAATGAAAAGCAGAGGAGGGCGTTTCAGCGAGACTTTTTCTCTCAAAACAAATGAATGAGCGTTACCTGATCTGCGCCGCCGGACCCGCTTACTTAATAACGCCGCCATGTTGGATTTTTCTTTGCCCACCTTTGAGTAATGATCCGTGTCATTACAGGCGAGACATATGTATTTTGTTACATTCTAAACAGGAAGTCACATTTGGTTTCGCTTGCTTCAGTTAGTCAGCGATTTTGACTAAACGTTGACATGTTCTTCCAGCGTGTGCTTGTTGTTCCAGTAGTGCAAATTATATGTTTAATTATATGTAGGCCATATGGTTCTGGGTTGTTGTAAAGACATTTTTGGGAAAGTGCTTTGTCATGGATTGTAAATTGCCTGTGAATACTTGGAGTAGATGAACAGATCGCAGACGGAGGAAGAATTTTAGCGATAGTGATGACAGTGATGAATATCTGTCTGTTAGACTCTGGTGGTGGTGTTTTTCATACGCCGTCTAGACTGTGTGGTCACATGTTTCACAAACATAAACACGGTGATAAATCAGATAAATAAAAGAGGAACACGGGCAGACTGCAGAGGATGACACAGTGTGAAATGGAACACAACTCTTCAATATGTGCAGCTAATGTTTGGGTATTTTAGGAACACAACTTGGCCTCATAGTGTTATCTGATCAAATTTGCATTCAATATTAGTAGGTATGTAATTTCCCAAACAAACTCTTTTTCATACCGTGAGATTTGTTACTGTTTTATCATGTTATATGAAAGGGTCACAGTGAAGAGTTTGCATCAAGAGCCCCTGACAGTGGTGTAAAATAACAAATCTGTGTCTTGTTAAAGGAGACGTATTGTAAAATCAACTCATATGGGCTTTCGATCATGCCTGAACAGTGTTAGCTTCCTCAAAGTTGGATTTCAATTGATTCATATATGTTTGGGTACTGTGCTAACTTGTGATTAGGTTATTAAAAAATAAATAAAAGAAACAGACTTCGGGTTATGTGTGTAGGATTAAAAAAGTTATTTAAAAACATGTAAATGAAAATCTGCTGCTTGCTACAGTGAAAGTTGGGGGTCTACTTGTCTTATGTTATTGCATTGCCTGCAGAATTCCAGCATGGCATGAAACAAATGGTTTTATTGCTGATATAGTGTCGTGAAAAAGTCACATTTTAAATTTGAGCGACGTTGCCTCACCACAGAACTGACCTGTAACCTGGTCTGGTGGCATCGTCTGCTTGTCTCACAATAACTTTAATTTGGTCACATACTTTTGGAACAGTAATGTAACAGAATAAAAGCAAAATTAAGAATTTCACTTTTGTTTTGTTGTGTATTAATAATTGGGAATAATCATTCTTCTCACAATTATTGTAGTTGCAATACTTAACTTCAATATTGTGAAACACAAGAAGGATGATTTCTGTCAATTGGACAATGTTTTGTTTTGTTTTTTAAGTGAACTTTGTCCAGTTGACAAGAAGTCAACTTTCTTTTGCTATGTACCTGACCTTGATGACAATGATTGCACCTAATACCACCATGTAGAACATTCCAGGTAATGCTATCATCTCCATGGTGACAAGCATATGGCAGACCCTCCACCAGAAAAGTGACTCTGCACCTTTAAGTTTCTAGCCGGACCATTGTTAGGAGAATGACTTCTTTGAGTCCTAGAGTAATGTGCAGCAGGTGGTTTTGGAGAGAGGAGGGTTATCCCCTTTATGGAATTTTGGCTCTGTTTTGGTCCCAAAGTGATGTTTTGTTCTAACTTCAGCCTGAGGCACTTTATCCCAAGACTAACTCCTAAGGGAGACTATACAAATAGAGTACTCGTAAACATTGCGGTATAAATAGTGCGTAGTAACCACACAGTGCAGTGAATGAAATTACCTTGTATGGCCTGTAATTTTGCAGACGGTCTTATGCTGTCCGATGATCCTGGTTTTGGCAGTGAGCCGTGGCAGTGGTCAAAGGCTTAGAGGAGATCAAACACTGGATTTAACCAAAGACGACAAACCACAGTCAATTAGGCCTGTGAACATAGGCATCAGCTGACTAGGATCACACCACAATCACACCACTCGGGCCGAGGCAGAGCAGCAGCAACTATGGGATTAGATCTCATCCTGCACAGAGATAAGATTTGATAGATGGGATTATGCTCTGTATCGTAACTGATAAAACACTTGCAAGAAAAATGTCAGAGAAAAGTAAATGACATCAACCTTTCGACTGAAATCTGACATTAATACTATAGATTTGATATTGTCCACCAAACATTTGTGCGAAATATTTAGTGGTTAGGCATGATCAACACCAACCAAAGCTCAGTGTTTCGTTCTCGTCGAGCTAAGTGCATGCTGTTGTGTTCTTGGGTCAGACACTTCACCAATGTGTGTGCATTAATGTCTAGTGGTGGTTAAAGGGGCTGATGGTGCAGTTTGGCAGGCTCACAGTCTAACCCAGGGCAGCTTTTGCACTGAAGTATCTTATAATTAGTTGTGGAATATTTAGGTGTCCAGAAAAGCTGTTATTAGTGTGAAAGAATGCATTTTTATTTTACCATAAGGACTGAAAAAGTCATAGTAGTACTCCACTATTCAGTATTCACAAAGGCAGCGGTTCTCAACCTTTTCGGCCCTGAGGCACCCCTACACGCACCTTCCCTAAGCCGAGGCACCCCTTGTGTTGTATATAATATGTTACACTTCATTATAAATAAATCTCCGGTGATGAAACACATATTATAAAGCAGGCAAGGTTATTTTGAAATGCGTACCATCACAGACTTTTGCATTTATTCAGAGAGGCAATTGTACACTTAGTTTTACTGATTACACTGTTAAATGTATTACGGTTTAATGTTTTAAATTTCTATGTATTGGAAAGCTTTTGGTTACCTTGAGTGTTGTAAAAAGTTTTATAATGGTTTTCATCTGGACATTTCCGTCATGTCTTTTAACAAATCTAAATTAAACTTAACTTTGCTTTGGTTAAACAATTAATATTAACACATTTTAGACACATATTTTTCTTTTGAGGTGGAAATGCAATATTTTGTCATATTCTATTGCTTTTCATATTATTTTTGTTATATTTTTCTCCCTTAGAGTCCTAGCATTCCAATGAACCTGGAGCTCTGACATCATCACATGTTTTTCTTGGTCTGCATGACAGTAATTCATAATTCGTTTGAACTGGACACGAACAGCCACATTTTAGGAAAGCTCAAGAGATAAGACTTTCAATACTTTCCCAAACTAATTGTTGTGATAAAACAAACATCTTTCGATTTCGAGATGAAGTTTTTCTAGAGAAACGCCGCCCTGAAAGAACTCAAAGGCCAGCTCAGTACAGCAGAGGAGAAAAACCAGGCTCTCCAAACTGTTTTAACTTGTGTTCTATGTTATTTTCTCAAAACAAAACAAAACAAATTGTTGGGCTGTCATTCATAAATGTCACCCTCTTGTTTTTGAGATCCCCTATAAGAGGTTTTCAGCCCAAAATTCTCCAAAATATGTTGGTATAATCCCTCATTCGTGGTGGTAATCCAGATGAAAACAGACGGATTTTAGGATTTTTCATGATTATAGATTATAAACACCTTACATTATGTTTACTGTGATTTAAAGTACTAAACCAGAAATAAATCCCCATTAATGTGAGAAGCAAGACAACCAGGTAAACTACTCTTTGAATAGAAATGGAATTATCTTGATATTTCTTGTTGAAATGACATTGAATTTAGAATATTAATCTTAATTTGAGTGGTTTTAATCAGGTTAGAATTGATTGCTGAAGTGATGTGTCATTTCTCTCTGGTTCCAAGATCATTTTTGCTTTAATTAAGAAAATAAATTTGCCATTGAGGTAAAGAAACATGTCTTACCCCATTGGTGAATATTTTGGCTTCAAATAAGAACGATTTTTATTGAAACAAAGTAGAAACATCTTGAAAAGAGTCAAATAGTCTAGGTCTATGAAGTAAATACACCTTAAATTATGAACACTACAAAACAAACTATAACTAATCTAGAATTGCCTGAACTACGCTTCTGGATTAGAGGTAATTTAGCGATATGAAGCTGGATCATTTTCTACCAGGGTAGATCTCAATGGCAACAGGCCCTGAACTCAGAACCTGCTCCAGACCTAGTTAAATTCCAGAAAAAGATCAGAAGAAGCCGACTGTATGACCAATCAGCGACAAGAATCCAGCTGCTGTGAGCCGGACGATACCTGTAGCCTACACTAAGGTAACGTATTAGGTAGGCTAAAGGCAATTTTCACTGTCTTAAAAGTGTGAAAAACACAATTCTAAACAGTTTGCAGTGGTCAAAATGTATTCCTCACTTTCTAACATATCCCTGGTATCCTAATTATTCACAGCAATGAGTTTTAAGTGCTTTTCACAACTTTCAGAGGCGATAGCGTAATTTTGCCAACATCATGATGCTAAGGACAACTAACATGGTAAGAGAGCAGCACAGGGGCAGCTTCACAGACAGCGGGTGGACAAGAGAGGACAACTAAATATAAAACAACACAAGTACTATTACTGCTACTTATTTTAACTGTTGGATGCAAAACTTTATACAAACACAGGGTGCAGCCATGTTGGATTGGCTAACTTTGATAAACTTTGGGTTGTGAAATGCTGCATTTCTAAGTAATGTGAAGTTACAAGTTGGAATTCGGAAAATCTGACAGCTCACAGCGATAACATTTTGACCCAAGAGCTGCTTTTTTTTAAAGATATCTAACTGGGGCGAAACACAGTTTACTTTATGACATGAAAAAGGTAATGTGTACAGCCCCTTTAAACCATAATATCATTATCTATCATTTTATATTGTATTGTATTGTATCGTATTGATTTACTTTTACTCAGATTTGCCTGACGCCATTCAAGGATATGCATAATCACTACATAATGACACCACTATTAACACTGAGAAAAGTAGGTCTCATTGCTTTCACATTTTTTCCAAACCCAAAACAAGCAGAATTTTTGGCAGTGCCGCTGAGGAGGGCTGTTGTGGTCCATTACGTTTGCGTTGGCACTTCCACTGGATGCTTACTGTGTCAAACATGTTTCCTCCCTTTAACATGAGCTTGTTTTATAAGTACAACCAGCCCAACACTTTGGACCAGAGACAAGCTAGCTTTTCCCACCATCTGTAAAAAGGCATCACTGAACAAAGACTATTTATTTCATGTTTGGGTTGCTTATGCGTGTTGGCTGCACTTTAATTGTTCCAGTCTGTGGTGGACGTTCATATTTGCAGCTCAAGGCTTTGTGTTAAGATTTTGCTGTGAACACGCTAATGAAATATAGGCATTGGCAAAGCGAGATGCGTGTTATCTCAAGTGCAGTGGACAATGTGGTGAGTGGGTGGTCTGAGCATCAGGAGGGAGGGAGGCAGAAGGGAAATAAACAGGGGAATGGATGGTCGTCATGTTGGGATTGGGCAGAGGCACAAAGCTTTGGTCATTCTGGGTGGGGTGGGTGTCGTTTGTAAAGATGTAACTGTTCAAAAGTGCATCAAAATGTATCGAACAGTTACCGATATTTGTAGGGCTCTATCTCTCTCCTGCGAGTCAGAACACACACTTCTCCAATTCTTTACGAAGAGTGAATCTGGTAAGCACTCCTTCTACTGTGCCTCGAGTCAAACACAAACACAACTGTGCAATCAGATTTGTTTGTTTGTGAAATAAAGGCTCATTGGTCATCTATAATTTAGAATAAAATCAAACTTTTATTTTCTTTTATCCTCGTAAACAGCCATATATACAGCCAGCATACAAAGGAATAACAACAAATGGAACTTTTTGTTGGGGAAACAATCCATTCATTTTAATGTGTTAGAGCTGCTCTTTCACCCACTGTTCAACAACTGCAAGAGCAAACACAGTGAGTTATATTGTGCTAAATACAGACACAAAGACATGGAGAAGAATAAAGTGGTTGCCTGCTGTATTTTAAACTAATCTAATCTACAGAGCAATCCATTTATTTTTTCTCCAGGTTAACAAGGTTGGTTAAGACACAGTTGTTGGTCATCTTGAATTAGTTGTGCTTAAAATAGATATCATTTGGCGGGAAATATATTCACTTTATACCGCCCGGCACACTTTTGTATCTGTTTGCTACGGATCCACACTTCCGTTGTATTGATACTTCCGGTCAAGCGGGAACTCCCTTCATGCAAGTGCTAAACGGGGAAAAAGTATTGCCGCTAAAACATGTTGAAGATTGATTTGTACAAAATGTTCAACGTCCATGTGCAGCAATATGTCAACATTGCACCGATTCTCTGGGCGGCCTGAAAACGGCTTTGTAGTCCGTATAGAATTTATTTGAATCAACTGAGTGCTTCCCCATGGTTTCCCCCCACAGCAGACCACGCGTTGCTGACTGTATCTATGTTTGTTTTCAAATGGACCATGCATGTCCCTGATTGTCTAATCCACCTGTGTATCACACCCATTTGAACTTGTCATGGTCATGGGCACAAGGACCAGACTAATATTGATGTGTAAAAAAAATAAAAATAAATACTTTATACCTATATATGTTATATCATTATGGATCCATTGTGTTTCCAGCCAAATCAAGAGTGTGCTTTCTAACCCCTTGCTCACTCACAAACCCTTTGGCATATCAATAGTTTTCACATTGGGCCACTTTTGGGCCACACTCTTGGGCACAGCTTTAGAACAGATCAAATGCAAAAGTGAAGCAGGGTATCTTGTACAGCATTCTTACAAGTTTGAAAAGCTGAAGAAAGTGGATGACGTGTGTAGAGTTCAAATTTTTTCACAATCTTCTACTTAGCTTTAAGAGAAGATATTGGAGATGTTGCATCTGTTTCTTCTATTGGAGGTGGTTATGATGTAACTCAGGGGTGTCCAAACTTTTTCCATCGAGGGCCACATATTGAAATATGGACCAAGCGGAGGGCCACAAATCAATCGTGAAACGTGCATTTATCTGATTTTTTAAGCGCCGCCACATCTACATTCAGTCTCAGTGCCTTAATATCAGGTCTGTATTGCACCAAAATGTTAGTTATTCAGGTTGGAATTGTAGAAAATCTGAAATGTGCTGTAAAAAGTAAATATTTTGACTAAAAAAATGTGTGGGCCAATTCACTAGGAAGTCTAAGGGCCAAGAAAAATTGGTCTGAGGGCCGCATTTGGCCCCCTGGGCCTTAGTTTGGACATGCCTGATGTAACTGAAACAGGGAAAGGGAATAAAAAGTATGTTTATATTTGTGAGGAATGAGGGCTGATTGTTGGTCAGCATGGCAAGAGGCAAGGAAATCATTGGTCTATATGGAGATTTATGCTTAAACTTGATTAATCCACTTCATTAGACACATGTTTGGATTATTGGAGAAGGTTCCATCGACAATTACATTCAGATGTCCGCTGGAACTGCACTCAGGCATTAGATTCAACGGTGCAAAAGCTCAAGAAACGGGAACATCCAAAATAAAATGCAAAGCTGTATTTATTGTCTTATGAAGCATGGATGCAGCACCAGTGTTTATTTGCACACTTATTCCAGGAAATATATGCTATTTATATGTTCTTAATTATAACTGGAACATTGAAGTCAGACTGAGTGGAAGAAAGACAGTGACTAAACCAACAGAATACAAAACATTTGTGGAACAATAATTGGAAGAGAATGTGAACAAATTCAGAGCAGATGTTTCTTTGATTTGTGATTAATTACAGCGACGAGAATACGATTTGGCAAACTGTCCTTGAAGGAACGAGGGGAATATTACTAGAGTTGAATATGAATTAAATTGTGTTTCAGAAGTAACCAAAAAGACGAACTAAAGGCGTCTCCTAAAATGACAAAATTGCAGCTTTGAGGCTATTTTGTCAGAGTTTGCCATTTGACAACCACAAATTCTTCACGGAATGGAATCCCTGAAGTCACTAAAGACCCACTGAGTTAGATTATGTCTTGAAACCGTTGAAATCGAGTCTTTGAGCTCACACAAACTCACATATTCCAACACATAGCTCAGTCTTGCGGCTCATCTGCCACCTTTTTTTCTTCATCAAACTACACACAGCTGTTGACAGTCTGTGGTTTGACTCATCTTCCTGTCACCGCTCTACACATGTCTTCTCCTCCTCATTACAAACCAGGAGACCCATGTCAGTTTACGCACAAATAGGATTTCCAAAGAGTGTTTTGGAGCGTATAAGAGTCATCAGTTATGTGTAAATCCTTCAACCAAAGCTGAGACGTCCAGGCTCTGTGTGCTGGAGAGTCTGATGTCTAGACTGCCTTTGCAAAGATGTCATCGCCTCACAAACAGCTGTGTGTAACTGTTCTCTATGTAGTCATTTATTATTTTCTTATCAAGCAGTCTTAAATATATTTTTGCTTGACTGTAGTTAAAAATGTGAAAGAAGACATGTTTTTTTTAACTGCTATAACGTGCTTATATCATTATTTTCTCTTGGTTTATTGTAAGTCACAAACAGCATAACAATAGAAACAGCTCCTTTGATTTCATGTTATAAACTAACAGAACATTTGACCGTGGAAAGCGGCAGGTTGTCATTTACATGTTATTATTGTTGAAAAATATTTGTATACCCAGAAAGAATTGGGTAGAGATATGGGGTGAGTGAAAACAGACATTTTCTGAGCGCTCGAGCCTTGAATGCTGAACAAGTCAGGATTACCCAAACAGGCATGAATCAAAATACTTTGTTTGATCACTGTCACAAACATAGTTAAAAGCTAATAAAGTAGATTTTACATGGTATGTCCCCTTTAAGGTTATTGCATAATGTTTATTTTTGATATGACAGTTGTCGTCATCAACTACTTGCTATAAACATGTTAAAGTTTATACTGGTCGGAATATAATAACTTTTATTCATAAACAGCAATTTCTTTCAGAAAGGATAGTTTGTTGTGACAAAAAGAAGTTGTCATTTATTAGCTAAATCAGTAGACAGAATGAACCAAAGGCTTTTCTTCATACCTCTCCTTTTAGAGCTGAAATTGGAAACTAAATTGTTTAGGCATTTTGTGTTTTGAAGACATGCATGCTCACTTTGTTCTTGTATTTATGGACTTGCTCTAAATAAATAAATACATAAATGACATGAATAAAAATAGTTTATACTCACCAAATGACTCTCATTAACAGTGTACATGCCAGCCTCATTCAAATAGTCATTTCCAGTGTTATTCCTACAAAACTTTCCAGTTCCCAGTGCAGTGTGGGCTGGCCAATTGTCAAAGCAATGAACACAATTTTGGACTGCATTGCAATACGCTTGAAATTATGTTTTCCTTCGCACCAGCCATGAAATAATCCTAGATACAGTATTTTGGTGAAATAGTGCCAGTGGTTCACTAAATATGTGGCAAGTCGTACATTTCTTTTGAGTATCCTTTCAATTTTAACCATAATCTGATTTTGATCGAAACATAACAACACCAAGTCCAAACTTCTGGAAATGTGTGCGGGACTGCTCATGACAAAACAAAACAAACAAAGGCTTGTGCATCATTTTAAAACAAGAAACCACAAATATGTACAAGGCAATGTGGAACTGAGTAATGAACTGCTACAAATACAAAAGGCATTTGTTGGAAAGTGCTGGATAGTGTGTCTTTTTAATCGGAGAGTAGTTTTTCCTTTGCACCTCGCATTTCTTATTAAATGAATCCTGTCTCTTTTATAATAATTAGTTTTGTATCTGTCCCTGATCAGCGGTGCAGTAAATGTACAGTGAGCTTCAACAGTTCTCGTACATCTTTAATAAGGCCTTTGTCTGTCCCACCACACTTGGCTCGTATCCACAACACCCCCCCCCTTCACTCCTGGGTAACTTTCATGTGCCAACCCCCTCCTCCGCCCTCTGCCCTCTGGTTCTTTCCCACTTGCCCTTTGACCTTTCCTCTCCAATCCACATTTCTCCTCCTCTGTGAGTGTCTGTTTACATCTTGTTTGGTCAGGTCCCCACGGCAACCAAATCTGGGCCTTTCAGAGCAGGAGCGAGTGGAAAGGCAGATGAGTCCGAGCCAAAGAAAGAAGAAAGAAAAGAGTTTGCAGATCCAGAACACTCTCCAGGCACTGTGCGGAGAAGCATGTGTCTGGGAAAGCCACAGCGCCGGTCTCCATTTTGATTTTTGAGGTTTTAAATGCACTCATGAGAGAAGAGGGATGATCAGAAACACAGGGATGAGGACAGGGGCCAAGGATTCATGCTGGAGATTCCAACAGCTCAAGTTTCAATATTAAACTATGTCTGGAGGGAAGGAGAGACACACTTTTTGACTCAAACTTCTGCGGTAATTAGTCACGTTTGGGAAACAAATCCACGCTTTCACTTGGTGGTATCAACATTGCAGATTAATTTTGAGATGTGCCATGTGGAGACCCTTTTGTTGTGCATGTGAAGGGCAAGAAAAACTACAGAGAACAAAAAAGATAAGATACAAACATGCAAAACAGTAGATATTAAAACGGGAGCTCAAGTGGAAAAAGGGGTGCTTCTTTAGGAGAAAAACAGATGCGCCTTTGGGGGTAAAATGTGTGTCTGGGTGCACAGAGGAAGGAAATGCTAAGATGAAACGCATAGTGCATGTTTTATATATGTGAGAGTCAGGTTTTAGTCATTCAATTTCTTGTTTTTGTTTGTTTTTTTGATGGAATAATTGTAAAATATACCATTATTTAACCCAAAAGACAGAGCTAGTTTTCCAGTTTTTCCAGTTTCCAGTGGACAGTTCCTAATTCATAATAATGAGCAGAGAGAAAGAAACTAAAGAGTGCAAAAAAGGTAAAATAATCTTACAATCTTAAGGACTGAAATCCTGGACTGGAGCACTCTGACGTCAGTGTTCTTCCACAGAGCTCGGTTCTGCAGCGGTGGAGCTCTGTGGTGGGTCCTCGTTCACGTTTACTGCACTTTCCAATGTTTCTGCTCCACACAGGAATAAACTGTTTAAATCAAAAGGAGGAAACACAAGTGCCTATTACTGCAAAGGTCAGGGGACAGTGACGTGATGTTTGAATGAAGGCTGTTACACATGTCTATTTTACAAGTGCTAGTTTCAATATACAGTTATATACTGTGTGTGCGGCGCCAAAGCGGACCGTACCTTTGAAGTGAAATGCTTTCTGAGAGTTGTAATGTGCTTTTTTGATGGATTTGAATCAGCGGCTAAGTTCAGACTTAAACACACCACATCAAAATTGGAACTAAATTGGAATAAATCCGGAGCTAAACCGGGACTAGAAAATCAACTTGTCAAGTCTACATCAGGAGTAAACCATTATACAACCAGGACCAAACCAAAAATTTGAAAAGACCATGGACCAGAACTGCTTTATTATAAAATTGCAAAGTTCCACTGACCTTAAACTAGAGATAGACGGATTGAAACTTAATACCAATATATCTATACAGAAAGAAGTATCGAAAAGTACTGCTACTCGTGTAAAAATACTTTAAATTTTCCCCTAAACGAATGTCTTTTTAATACATTTTTTACAGTTTAAAGATGAATATGTTTCAAATTTTGCTATCATTCTAGTCTAACAAAGCTTTAGGTTTTTAATTTCCCTCCCTCTAGTCGATCACAAAGCAACCACACTGGGACAAAATTCAAATAAACATATGTGAACATATTTATTTGGTTGAATTAATGTATAAAGTATCAAAAAAGTAGTTTATTTTTTGTAAATGATGCATAACCTTTGTCTCCCTAGTGTGATGTCATCAGTGTTATCTTGTCATTTTCAACAGATATAAAAAAATTTCTCCACAAACAGATACCAGACTGGTTTAAAACTATAATTTATATTTACAACAGGTATGTTTACGCCAAATAAAGTCAAACTCAGAAAATCATTCAAACCTGTCACATGCACTTTAAGTTTTTTTTTAATTACATTTGTACTTTTCATATTAGATCAAGTAGAGGTTAAAAGAAAATAATGATGGCTGAGGTCAAATTGTTCATAGACAAGGAGTTTCAATGCATTTTGGCGCAAAACTCAGATTGATATTGAGATATTTGCCATAGTAATGATTGCAACTTCCACATGTTCTACCTGTACACATTCCATTTACATTCTAATGGCATGTTAAGGTATTACTACTGAAAAATGTGTGAAAGCAGTAAAGGTCTTTAGCCTCATTTGTGTGTGATATAAATCATTGCTGAAACTTGGTCTATATCAAATTGTATACATTTCAGCAGGTCTGACCATTTATAAACCCAGTAAAACTTCAGACGACTATAATACATCATCGTGTCTGTCTGAGTGGAAAATGAAAGACGCACAGGCGGGTTGGCAACAGTGATCCAAAACTTAAACAACCCAAATAACCCAAAGAATTATTTTCCCCAGTCCTGCTTTTCTTCCTCGCTGTGGGATAAGCACTATACGTTGCATTATGTTCAGGCGCTCGTGTTTCCTTTGGGAGCGTGTCTCATTGCTCTCTGTCACCGTGTGAAGTTGACCAGGTTTCTTTAAGTGGATTTTAATTCTTGCACAACAGCTCTGTAATGGTTTAAGTATAACACATGTGAAGGATCTGCAGAATTATACCTGCTTCAGATTACACCCGACCAAATGAGCCCGATCTGGGACACATGCTGATTTATTTAATGTGCCTTTGTATCAAGAATAAAGATGTCGAACGGTCACTGAGCTGGAGATAAACTCAGGTAATAAAGCTTTTTTTTTTATTTTGAGTTTCACAAATCAGCATTTTTTTTTTTTTTTATGCAACAGTTTGGGTATTTGCAGAGAAATCGGATGAATTTTACATTTTGCGGAATTACTTTATTACTTTAGGTGAAATAATCTATTACAGTATAACGTTATGTGTATTCATTAATACCAAGAAATTCATTAAGACCATTGTAAAATTTAGCCAAAATAATGGCTCAAACACAATTTTAATTAACTTTTATCAAATACATTGTATTGTTTTATGAGCTTAAGTGTTCCTCATTTATTAGTTGTTTTTATTCCCGGTACATACTTCTGGCACGACATTATTTCACAATTTTGAGTAGAAAATTGATGGACAAAACAGCAGAATCAGCACATATATATTATGGTATAAAATATTAGTATCAAGAGTCACATTTTCATGACTCTTTTGATTAAATTATCATCGCTCACTCTGAACATCTCACTGAGGATGAAGCCAAGACAGTGTAATCGCCCCCTTGTGGCTGGGTGCAGTATTCATCTTTACGCCAATGAGCGTCATGTGATTCTTTTGGATGGAAGTCAAGCATAAATTCAATACACATCCAATAAATGTTTGCCAAATATGAGTGATTATCGCTGGTATATCTGCTCAGAACATGATTAAGATTGGCATTTATAATGACAAACTGCTGTGACTGCAGGCACTGGGCCAGTCTAAGCACATATTGCCAAGATGTGTGTGTACAGATCGTTGCAAAATGTTGTGCAAAAGCAAATGAATTTCAGATTGTCAAAGTGGATTGTATAAGAGATGGAGGATAAACTTATACCAACTTTCCCAAATATAACCGTTTAGAGAAGATGATATGAAGTGCAATACATGGTTAAAGGGGCTCTATTCTGGTGAAGGCTCTGATACCTGTTTTTCCATAGGATGGCATTAAACTTGCTTAAGCAGGTGATGCCTCAAGGTCCAGTCAGATCTGTGGAGAAGCGACCTCACTCACAGTAAACGTGGATGTGGCATAATGAAGACACTGAAATATATGCAAGGATAGATGAGTCTAATACCAATACCAAAAAGTTACACAGTGCACAAAGAGAATGTGATGGTCAGTTCATTCATTAGCGACACCCCCTGAGTGAAATATGTTTAAAACGAGAAAATAAAGTCTGAAACTTACCTCAATCTAGGCTGAAAATGTTCTTGTTACTTTATACTTTCTTGTTTTAACTGAAAAGCCTGAAAATAATGTTTACACCACACTGACAGTTCTACATTTCTGTAAATATGATTGTATGCTATTTTAGTTTTGTTTTATAAGGCAAAACATTATTATTATCATCATATATAGAACTTTTTTTTCTTTTTATTTACAGTGATGGCCCAGTCTTACATTTAAATAGATAATGAAAGACCCAAGCTGTCATATGTGTAACTGTTTGGAATTTCATAAGAGATGACAACAAATCCTACGTTAGTCTGTTTCTGTGTTTTTGGTGAAATCATGTAGAATTATACGGTAAACAACCATCCGATGTATCCTGCCTCGTCTTCATCACAACAGCAGAATAGGAAGTGCCGTGGCCCGCTGAGTTTGGCTGCGGTGAGCTGTGAGCTGACGCTGTCCAGAGCTCCGCTAATGCTTGTTTACGCTCAGTGTTGTGGCTTCGAGGCTGCTGGTCATAATTCAGCGCGTTATAAAATAGCCCCGGTCGTTGGTACTGCCATATTTCATTATTGTATGAAGAAAAGAAACATGGAATATCGAATCGTTGCCCAGTTTGCGATGAAGAACTCAAAAAATGCACCACCAAGTGAACACGCAAACATTTAAATGCCTGAAAGAGCTGAAAAATGTTGGAAATAAAAGGGTCAATCTTTGCATTCATTGATGTTTTTGTTTACTGTGGATCTCATTGTCAGCCAGTGCAGTAAACTCCCTACAAAGCTTTTATGATGCCACCCGTTTTACCCATGATGCTCTTGTTTCATTTTATACGAGTCCCACCAACGTTTGGGAGACACAGCTCACAGTGTTACGCAAGGGCTTTACTGCAGCTGGCTCAAACGAAAAGTGCAGAAACTCCCTGATGCCTCTGAGCCGACGCCCACCATAAACCTCCAGCTCCGAGATAACACACCAGGCCTTGTGTTCAAACTGTATCAGAGAAAGTTTTTTGTACTGTATTTGTTATAGGTTTGGGGGAAATACCTTTTCCCACACACCTCTACTCCTCTGCTGAAGAAAATGTTTTTGCGTAGTGAGCGTACAACGCAAAACATTTATCAATCTTGTATAGACCCTTTAAAATGTGTAAACAAAGCATTCTAAATTCCAGAATGGAGGTAAAAAAGTAAGAGGAACATACTGCGATTTTAATGGGGAAACCTCAGAATAAAAGATGTAAAGTCAGAGCTTGGTTTAAAGACATTTGGTGTTGGATTTAACATTATTGTTTGAGTTATTAAGAGATTATGACCAGAATTTAGCTTTTTTCATGAAGGTCAAATCATATCTTTAGGTTTACTGAGCATATACAATTCACCATTTTCTTTTTTTTCATTCTGTTGTAATAAGAAAGCAAACTAACTGTCATTTGTACCTCATTATTTGTTATAAAGACATAATCATTCAGGTTTGATGCCAGTTATTAATTGAAAATAGGTCATGGTGGTGTGCATGATCGAATGAATGGCTAGCACACATACCTGCCGTGTGGAGCAGGCCGCCGCGAATCTGGCTCTCAACAATTTGCCACATGTTGCTCCCCGTCATCCTTGTTTCACGCTCCTCTGTCTGATCGAAGGAAGTGGTAAAATAGAAAAAAGAAATGTGTTATTTTACCTCCAATTTCTCCTATTCCAGAATTTTGATTATTCTTTTGACAGAGCAATTTAAAAGCTAAAGATTTTTGTACTTTTCTCGATGGGGACATTAAGGAGGCGTTGTTGTCTTGTATGGAATGTTCAACGGGATATGGTTTTAAACTTTAAAGGTCCCATATTTTGACGTATTTCACTGTGGGAGCAGGTGTTGGCTCTCCAAAAACCTGGGCACCCCTTTCAAATGATAGCGTTAATAAAGGCAAATAAGCACTCTGGAGGTGGTTTTGGGGTAAATGTGTAAAAAAAAAAGTTTATCTCGAAGAATATATTGTAAAAGCAGGACGTTGTGATAAAAACGAGACCGCTGCACACTGTCTGCATCCAATAATGAAATACTTTATGTCGTGTCAACCAGGAAATAGGAGCTGACAGCAGAGCTCTGATTGGCTGTTCTTGGGGCGGTAGCACGAGTTTCACTTTACTGTTTGAGAAAAGCTGCTCTAAAACTGACCCCGCCCCTAAAAATGAATGCTTGTGGAAGAGTTTGCGAGAGCTAGGAACCAGTTAGACATATTTTGAAATACCTACTTACGGTTTTGCTGCGGGAAATTTAGGTACCTCAGCTTTAAAGGTGCATGATTGTGCATAATATGGGACCTTTAAAGTATGTATTCATTCAGTTACAGATGTTGCGCACAGATATTTCGGAAAACATGCCTTCTTACAGTGAGCAGGGTCACCTCTCCACAAATCTGGCCTGAAACTGTTGGCGTCACATGCTTCCCTGAACAGCACTGAATCATAATCTTCATAGGTCAATCATTTCACACTCACAAGTACGAACGTTGGGTACCTGAAGTGTCACACAATAACATTAGAGATGGCTTCATGTGACATTTTAGTGCCACCAAATTATAAAAAAAAACTTTGCTACAAAAAGAGTGGAGGAAAGTTGGACAGAGTTAATGATCATACAGATGTGATTAAACATTTCTATGCTTCTAATTGACGCTGTGCACACTGAATTATCTTATTTAAACTTTCCAATCTGCTGACCGTGTACAGTTGAGTTTCCCCTGGAACAAAGACATTTCTGTTTCCCAGGAGCCATCTATCTCTCTACTTCTATCTCCCATACGGTGTGAATGGAACAACACTGAAACACATGCAGACATACATAACATGCTCCACAATGTGAAAAATGGCTTCTTGTAGCTATGGTTTAAAGGGCCTTTTATGTGTCTGAAAGAGGCTGTGTGCGCAGAGTCACTGGGGTGAGAGGGGTGAAAGGTCACGGGGAGTAAAATGAAGTGGTGATTGTATAGTGGACTGAGGAATGAGGGAGTAGGAGGATTGGAGAGGAGAGATGTCAGAGAGCAGAGGAGATGGACGAGCCCACTTTGACTTCAGCCTTTGTCCCTTTGTGGATTCTTTCAGCAGCTCAAGAGGCTTTGGATCTGACTGCAACAGACACTGCTGACCCCTAGTGGTGGTTATGAACACTTGCAGTATTTGACATCAAGTCTCAGTTGAGATAGAACTATAAAATGCTTGAAATCATTTAAAAGCGCACGTCCTTAGCTGAGTCTTGGTGTGTGATCATCTGGCTTGGTCTTGGTTTGAGTCTAGTTCTGGTGTTAGTCTAGTCCTGGGCTAGTCCTTTCCTTGTTTATTTTGAAGTGGGGCGTGTGCAAGTGTGAATGCGACTGATTACATATCTATATATTTTCAAAATGTCGGTATAGGATCTTAGCTTATTCCAAAATTGTGTTTATTAGTTTGGTATGTATATCATTGTTGTCAATTCATTTAGTAACGTAGTTTTTGTAATGTTAATATGTCTTTCTTTCTTTGTTATTTGTTTGGCCTTATCTATTGTTATTCCTAGCACTTTTTGGATTTAGTTTGGTCCTTGGGCGCCCAGGGTGATCATTGCAGGTAGGCCAGACGTGCACCTGGGTAGGCCTATGGTTTTTCACCAGTGAGAGGCAGCATAGGCCTTGATCGTGTTTCTTGTTCTTTTCCTAACTATTTTGGAAAAAAAAGAAAAGAAACTGAAGACATTTTATTTGCACTGTGTAAGACAGACTGAAGACATTTTATTTGCACATTACTTAAGTTATAGTTTTATGGTTTTAAGTTTGGTCACGTTTAAGTTTGTTGTTATATACTGTATTTGACAAATGGTCACTGCAAATTTGAAAAGATTTAAGAAAAAGTGAATACTGCCACCTCCTGGGCTCTGGTGCACAGCACATCTACTATAGGCTTGCTTTCTATCCCCTATCGCGGTAATGACGTCTGTGTAACGCCTCAGGCGTCCAGGTAGGTTCTGTCGCAAAATACATTTTAATTGTGTCAACTGACAGCTAACAAAAATGAAGTGAAAGTCATGCAAGCTCTGCAGTTCCTCTCACAGGCGTCTGGTAAGTCACTACCATCAAACTTTTGTCCAGTGGACAGATTTCACTTTTCTATTATGGTCATCGGATCTGCTGTGTCCTTCCAGTATCTGTGCTCTGTTTGTTTGTACGAGATCGTCATAGACCGACGTTTGGTCCCAAATGGTCTCACAAAGTAAATTAAATATACTGCCAGCATACCAGATATGTCTATAAAATGTGACTCAAAAGGGACATTAACTCACTGCATGAGGGAACACTTACATTTGAAAAGAAGTGATACAAACTATCTTCTCAAAGTTATCTGTCTAACCTGCCGATGGAAAAAAAAAAAAAAGACTGTATCTGCGACTGTATCATACATACTTCACTTAATTATAACCGGGAGAAATATCCTCATTTTACAGACATCATGAATTAATTATCAATGCGCTATACTTTTTACACGTAATACATTTAATTGAAACGCTGATTAACATACTGGACACAAGAGGGCAGTAGACTACTATTAGTTGAATTCAAATAATCCCTGTTCTCTGCTGTGGGAACAGCTATTCAAATCACACCTTCATTATGCATTTATGATAATGGACTGAGACATTATTTTCTCTTGTGGGTCATTATATTAGCTGCACATGAACATTTAATGTTTCCTATAGGGTCAAAATGACAATGGCTGATTAATAAAACCTTTACGATGTGCTAAATGTCAGAGTTAAAACCTGCTTGCAGCTTCACAAACCTCTTCCTTCAGCTGCTCAGTTTTGCTGCTCAGGAATGAAATGGAGCATGTTAAGTGTCCATTAGCTTGTGTGGTGTGCTTGTGTCATAACAAACCTTCATATGATAAGATTCATTTTCTATATAAATCTGTAACAGTGAGTATCATCTTCGCAGGAATAGTGTCTCCAGCCCCCATCTGGGAGAGTAACATGAAAACAGCCCATACAATCATAATGTGGAGGAGTGATGACAGAGAGAGCAGGAGCAGCTGGAGGTCAAAGGGCAAACTCAGAGCTACCTTTTAGAAACAGATGAGACAGACAGATGAGCGGCCGTATAGATTTACTGCAGCTGCTTGATGAGAACAACAGACCAATGTGCCTTTAGTTTCCCACACACAAGCCAGAGCAGACAGTGTGTGCTTTTTACTTTACACTCGATACTTTTTGAAGTACTTGAGTATGCATGTTGAGAACATGTTTTATTAAAATGAGTGAAGGCATACAGTTTGCAGATGTGGGTAACGGGGCACATTTGGTACACATTTGCCCTCGCAGAATCCATAGTAAATAAACTATATCTTCTTTTTGTTACTGTTACACAAACTGGAATAACCCCTTTTCCAATGAGGACAACATAAACAGCATTTCTTTCCGTTTTCCAGACACCGGGGCATGAACGAGAACTATTTGAAATACATAAAACATGTATAAGGCAGGAGATGTTTAGTAACGGCTCAAATATAACTTACTAAAAGGACATTTGCAGACTCTTTATGCAACATGTGGTCTGATCTCGACAGCTAATCGGGTTTGGCTTTTTTCAGCACCTACACCACGATCTGGAATGATGTCCTCCTCCATTTGAGGTCAAGCAGCCCTGATGATAATTTTAAAAGGCATTCAGACTTTTCTTTGCTGAAGGCTACACTTGCACGGCCACTGACTGTGAACGTTTGAGTGTGTAGGTTGTGTGCTCTTGATGTGAATGTTGCTGTATCTCTGTACTTTAGAATAAACTAAATAAATATATGACTATATAGAAAATAAGGGTGGGTCGGCAGTGGTAATGTAAACTGTGCTTGTGTCCTTACCTTGCTTGTTTGAACGTGGCGTGAGTGAGTTGTGACGGACCGATGCTGCAGGTCGGCAGCCTCATTTCCATCAGTCTTTCCAAGGCAGCGGTGAATACCGTAGTAGCTTCCCACCACAGAGTAAGGAATGAATAATGCACAAAACTGTAGAGTAAATTTGAGGGTCAAGAAAACCGTTATTGTATTATTATTAATATTATAAGTGTTGTCCCACTTACTGTCATGAGTATAAACTATACCTATAGCTAATTAAACAATATTAAAAACAAAACAAAGCATAAGTACAGTGCAAAAATGAATTTCAAGATGAGTTAAATGTCTTGATTTCTGGATATTAACCTTCATTTCTGACGTTTTGACCAGTTAAGATGAGTAAAGACTATATTTGATGGAACTAGATTATTTGAGTTGCTTCAAAATGTGAATGGTCTCTTTCAGTAAACGTTAGTTCTTACTTCAAACCAAATGATCTGACATTGGGTCAAGGTAATTTCACTTACTCCATTGGCAAATTTATCTTTATGTTATTTTAAGATAAGTTATCACATGCCCAGTCAAATTTACCTTGAAACTAGTGAAATATTCTGCAAGCAATTAAATCTCACATAGACCAAACTACTCAGACAGAAAAAAAATATATTATTTCAAGATAGATTTACATTTTTGCTGTATAGACCTATTTTATATTGTGAGCGTGAAACGAAATAATACCAGAAATTTGACTTTAAACTTAAACGGTTCGTGAAGTCAAATCAGTGGAACTCATTTATCCCAAACCACGTTATATATTTATCCGTGTGCCTTCAGAAACGTTTCTCCATTTACAGCAAATTAAGGTGACATTTTCATATGCGTCTGTCCTCGTTATCCTCCCCGGTGCAGACGCTCCAGTCTCCAGCCCGGCACAGTCTTCTCAAATTTCACTGTGCGCAGACCTTACCTCCTTAAAAACTTTGAAGAGCGCAGTTTCCCAGACGCAGAAAAGCGCCCGGCTCCCTGGAGACAGACTCCGGCACTCTTTGCACACAAAAAAGATAAAACCCGAAGTAGAAATACACATTTCCTGCTCATTAGACTAAACCTTCTTAAAGCGTGGTTGAATGTAGTGGATTTTGGATCAACACTTGGTCGTGACGCGAGGATGGAACTTCAGGACCGGCGTTTATCCAAAGCAATCGGACATATGGCTTTTACGCACAACAACTGACCGTTTTGTCAAGCTGAAAGTGGGATGACCGTGCCAAAGGAGACCAAGCATGGTAAGATCTGCTGATATTTGTCGATTACTTACTTCGTGCATGAAGTTGAAACAGGTCATGCAGAGTTTTGCGCTGAAAAGGCACATCCAGGACGCGCACGCGTGACACTTGTGAGTTACGACCCAAGTGCTGGAGGTTAGAGGAATTTGTCAAAAGCACAATGTGGGCCAATAAACGCGCCGTATTTCATGTCACTGCCCGCGTTTTCACACCTTGACCCATACATCATGAGTTTAAGAAAGACTGCAAGGGATGTTGGCTCCGTGGACGCACACCTGACGAAAGTGCGTAAAGTTTGTTATTCTAGTCCGGACATGATAATTGGTATCACTGATTCTACCTGAGTATTGCTTTTGAAGTAGAATAGGGCTGTATGGTGGAAGAAGTACTCAGTTTTGTAGGAATAAAACAGTTACTGAAGTAAAACGATACTAATAAAAAGTACTTTAAGAGTAAAAAGTATTGGTACAGGTTTTGATAACTGTTAAAACGTTAAAGGTGGTCATTTTGGTAATGATGATCTTGAGTGCTGATCTTTAGTCAACAGTAGCAATTCAAATCAATTTTAATTTTTTTTTTTCCTATGAATTTTATTTAGATTTTGTTTGCGTAAAGCCGGGACTTAAGGTTTCAGAAGGATGTCACCGTGAAACTACTTGTTGTGTTTCAGTCCAGTTTTAAAACGTGGTGGAGTAGAAAGTACAGTCACTGATCTCAGATAGAAAAGTAAAAAGTACTCCCACTGTAAAAAAGTAAAGTAAAGTACAGATATCTAAAATGTTACTGAAGAACAGTAAATTACTTTTGTATAGAGCTAGTCAACCAAAGAAAACCCCCTATCAACTGATTAGTCGACTAAAAGGAGGAATATATGAGAACTATGAAGTATCACAACGTATCTAACCAAATCTGACCTCAAAACACAACAATCACAAAGGAGTTCATGAAAAAATAAGTATGTATACAGAAAAGTAAAGGTAAACAGTGTATTTATGTCAGAGATAGGTGAGTTAAATTGAATTCATGATTCGCTCCATCATCTTCCGCTAACTCACTCCAGATCTTCTCCTTTTTTTTGCCACATGAATCCTTTTATCCTATCGACTAATAAAAATGTAAAAATGCAGACTAATCGACAAAAAGACAACAGCCAAACTTCTGTACTTTGTTACTTTCCTCCATTTTTTATATAAATTAATGATTATTGTATTCGTTTACAAAGCAATAATTAGCCTAGTTTAACTCAACTTTTTATTTATTACTGTGCTTCTTTAACTGCTTTTCTTACATCTTTGCTTGTTGGGTTTTTATGTCCATCCAAAGAAAAGTTCAAGCACTTCCTAACTATGGGTGTGCTCTTATAGAAAAGCATGTCCTGTCAGATCCTATACAGCCTTCATACTATTCACATGGACCTGTGCCAATATTAATACAAATGCTGTAACTGCAAAGGCATGTCTGCATAAACCAAGGAGAACCGCTTTAGAAATGACATCTTTGTGACTGCAGTAATGACTGGTATTTGTCGAAATGACTGTTTATCTCAAAGCAATATGTCAAAGTAATTGTAGACTGGCCGTGTATCTACTAAGACATGGTTCTGTTGGCGGTTTCTCTGTGAAGTGGCACATGCGCCGGTCCTTCTGCATGGTTCATTCGTCCTCCAAGAAATGTAGCGTTCTGATGTATGTGGGCCTCAAAACTCTGGTCATGGACACAATAAATGGATACCTTTGGAGCATTCTTTCAGCCAACAGGGATACAAACTGAACTGAAATTAATCTAAATCAAACTGAAATCACAAATTGAATGGCTGCAAAAACTGCATTTTTTGAAGAGCAATCATTTCCTCCACAAGCAACAAAATGTCTGCATAAAAAGTACTCACTCTGTATAGTTTAGATGTGTTAAAACATGTCCTGACACTTTTATGATAATCGTAATCCTTATCTGCACCATACAGACTCTAAAATGACCCTTTACAACAAAGACAGTAGCGTTATTAAATCACAATGTCAAACAAGAATAAACAATTACAGTGTCATCAATAATAATTAAGCTTTACTGGTACATTTTCTCTAAGCCTTCAGTCACCATTTTTCAACCGTTATTTGCCTCAATGTACAAAGTAAATAATTGTTTGAAATAACTATTTGTTGCAGCCCTACTTCTGTTATTGTGCCACTGTAGAGCCGCCCAAAAGTATCCAAAATCAGATACTATTCCATAGTATCGAAAGTAGATACTGATTTGACCAAGTATCGAGACTAAAAAATGTCCTTTACAAGACAAAATTTAACAGTTTTAGAATGATTTTGAGCTTCATCTGAACTTAATAAGACCACAGTGTTTAATAAAGAAAGAACTTTTTTATTTTGTATTGATGTCAGTATATTGTCCAAAACTTTGACCTAAAAAGATTCTATTTTAAGTGATTGCTGTGTTATCGAAACAGGTATTGAGAATATACTATATTCCTTAGTATCAAAATCAACTTTTTAGTATTGTGTCAACACTGCCCGTAACGATCCAAACCTTACCACCCAGGTAGAGGGAAACATAGGCTATCTTTTGGTAAGTGTCTCTCTCAAAACAGCATTTTAAAGTGATTACACGGCAGCATAAGTGCCATAGCATCTCAGGTTAATGTTCCCCGAGGGGGAAATTAAAATGCCATGTTTTTAATTTCTTAATGTTTCTTCTAATACTTGGTGATTTTGAGTTTTTAGACCTCTATACATTAAATGTTGAGGATGATTTCAATATATTTTTACCACATAAATACTCCAGATGCTCCAATTAAGCTTGTGGTTTTCCTCTTTTTGTAAAACTGTGTAAGGCATACCATGTAAACAGGCGTCTTAAAAGTAACATTGCTGCTTGCTACTGGTGTGGGCTTTTTGCACTCTTATCTGTCCCACTTATCAACCTCAGTTTTTTTTGTATTATTGATTGGACGTGTTTTTGTTATGGTAACGATTAGCCTGGGTGTTGCTCTGTTTGTGTGGGGATAAAGTTGGCCAGCCTGGACTAACAGTGCTTTCCTATCTGGTGCGGGTGATCATCAGTCTTTCATGCAGTCCCCACAGTCTCGCGTTTCAAATCGGTTCCAGATGTGGCAGAGACACAGGCTCCTGGGTCTGAACTGCCACAAGAAACCTAAAGGAAACTCTGCCCATTCTTCTGCACACAGCCACCACTGCTGTTCTGCTAATAAGAAGTCAGCACTTTGGTTAAAGCTGTTTGGTTCTGATGGTTTTGATAGTCATGCCACTCCCCATCTATTCACTCAGCGGTTTTATATGTAGTTTATTGTGTCAGAGATGAATACAGGTTGAAACAAAACATTTACTTTTACCATGTTTATATTGCTTATATTGCTTATTGTTTATATTGTTCTTCACTAATTGTTTTTTACTTTTCCAGAGTTGGTTACTCAGTTTTCAATATATTTCAGTAGCAGTTGTAGGGAGAGTATCATCAGCCTTTCTCTCATTAGATCTCTGAACTGTATGGTTGGATCCAGTTAATCGGAATACCTGATTCTTATCCTGAGAGATACTGGACCGGTTTGAGGCCCTAAACAAGGCTTTCTTTGTGGCCCACTAAACAAATGGAATGGAAAATAATAAAGTAAAGACAAAAAATCAGAAGCAGACTGGGAGAAAAAGTGATTCCTTTTGTCACTTTTAACAATTAGGAATAGGCCTATGTAAAGAGGGATTTGAGGGTTCTCCCCCAAGAAATGTTGAATAAATAAATACAGTATCATCTCCTGTATTCAGCTGCAATTTAGATATATTTTATTTTAACTAATAACTAGTGGTGGGCCGGTAACGGCGTTAACTTGCTGCGTTAACGTGAGACTCTTATCGAGCGATAAAAAAAATATCGCCGTTAATCTATTCTCAAAATTGGGTTGGGAGCTGGGCCTACATTACATTATACGAACATTTTTGCGCGGATGTATACCTAGCCGAATTGCACTGTAGGGGGCGAGAACGAGTCTTCGAACCTGTGTGTAGGCCTACTGTGAAATTACCACATCAAACGTGACGTGCTAACATGGATGTAGCTATGAAGCCGCCGGGTTTGCTTCAGGGAAAATTTATTTTTAAGAAGCTTCCCAATGGAAATCTCGACAAGACAAAGGTTGTTTGCACCTTGTGCAATGCGGAATTAGTTTACTGTAGGAGTTCTTCCAGTCTCAAGTACCACCTAAACGCAAAGCATCCCTTAGCTAATGCCGGGCCAAGCACTGATGTAGCGCAGGGGAAGAGTCGTCGTCAAACTACTATGTTTGAGTGCAACCGAGGCAAGCCCGTCAGCACAGCTCTATCAGCCAAGCTAACTAATCTCCTCGCTCAGTGGATTACCACCAGCTGCCGGCCCATCAGCGTGGTTGAAGATGATGGGCTCGAGCTTGTTCTCCAGGCGGCCACAGGTGACCCATCTTACAAACTACCTGCGAGGCGAACTAACACACATATTCTGAATGTCTTCGTCAGAATTCAAATGAGCCATTTTAATCTAGATTAATCTAGATTAATTCCAAGATTACAATGAGATTAATCTAGATTAAAAAAATTAATCTATGCCCACCACTACTAATAACCCATTTGGATAGTTTTAATTTCACATTTTAACTTGTGCTTATGGTGTCTTTCTGATCCAGATAAAGCCCACCAGAGCGTGTGCCCCCCTATTGGTTGTAGCCCTAAACATTTGCTTCGATTGTTCGTTCCACTGAACCGGTCCTGGGAAATTCCTTTAAACAGCACTATTGGGTCGACCTGTCAGGAGCAGTCCAGCGCTCGGAGGCACTTCTCCAGATCATTAGCTCGGATTGGTCAGGACCACCTTAACTGAAGGATGTTACATTTGGTTATAGTTGCATCAGATGGAGACCACAAGTAATACCTGGTTACATAATGTCGCAGCAGTGGCTTGTGTCCCTGGGCAAGACACTTCACTCATCAGGTGTATGAATGAGAGACTGTTTGTGAGAGCGAATAAGAGACAATGAATGGATACTAGCCCGTGAATCCGACGTGTTTACAGCATTTTTCCATGCATGTCATTAATATGCATTGTTGCGCCAAATAAACAATTAAATAAAAGTAGCGGCAGCACAGGAAGTAATGAAGTATGTTGTGTAGTCAGTGTATTGTTGCAGTACAGGTTTACACTCAGTTATTTCAGTGTTTTCTTTGTTATTTTATATATTTAGACATCTAGATTCCACAAGGACTTGTCTTTTCCTAAGCCATAGTTCAATGCAGAAGTGAGAATACAGTGCACTCCCAAAGTAAAGCTTTGTGACTTAGAGACACTGGGGACTTTTGCTCTGCTGCTGTGTGGTGAAAGCTTAACAGTGCTTTGCTGGTTCAACACTTTTACTTGTTTCATTAGACTTTTGTATTCATATAATATCCGCACTAATTCTTTCCATTGTTCAACCATCCTATTATGCAGCGTTTATTGAACAGAGAAATAGTTCAGGGGTAGATCCTTGCTCCATGTGTTCCCCTCACTGCAGCTCTTTGACAATCACTTTAATGAAGAACCATTCAAACATTCTCTTTTCCTCAAATGCAATCCAAATCCAAATGAGCTCATGTATTCTATAAGAGAGAATGCTGGGAAACCCATTTTCATCCGAAAATGACTATTGTGGTTTAGTCTGAGTCAACCACTAGCTTTAAACCCGGAGCGCTAGGACCCTGGTGTTTTAAGTCTGTGGTCCATCCATTCCTTCTTTAACAGGGGTCTGTCGGGCCAGATTTTACTAGAGCTGTGTCCCGGAGCACAGGCACATGCTGAGACCATAGCTGCGTGCACTTATTAAACTTCACCAAACCATGCAGACTAACAGAGACTATTAACTAAAAACACTTCGAATCTAGAATTTAAAAACTTGAAAGAGATCAACAATGCCTGCGGGTATGTTTATTTTGCATGCTTCCCTTGAGAACAGAAGGTGGCAAATGAGGCTTATGCTGTTACTTATTTAGAGTAACAGTGTGGAACTTTCTGGAGGTAGAAAGTAAACTGCATGATTCCATGGAAATCGATATGTTTTATGCCATACTGTGGAAGAGTATAGTCAAAAGAGCATTGGCTTCTATGGAAACAAGCAGGTGGAGGCTCCTCCAGGCAGAACACAAGTCCACTCACAGTAAGGACTCCAATAAAACCATAAAAATAAAGAACATTTTTTTGTTTCAGTCTATTTTTATGTACTTGGGCTTTGACTTATAGTTTTCTAAATATGTATGTCTTTGGGCCTAAACAATGACCATTTCTCGACTTTGTTTCAGTCATGGCTCTATTCAGTTAATTGGATAAGGCACAACCCCTGTGTACGCAGGCCAGATTGATTAGTGGCTGTGTGAGGTATTACAACCCCTTGGGCCAAACCTTTTTGTATGGTTCTAAATCATAATTGCAGACAGTGCTTAATTATTTTCAGTATTAAAATAAAATAGAAGCAAATTTTCTTTTTAACCCTTTCTAAAGTCACTGACATTACACTTTTTATATTAAGTGACGTCACTGTACATGTGTGAGCCACGTGCAAGTGCAAGAGCAAATGGACATGGTTAGACTAGTGATATCTCTAAGACACTTTCACATTTGATCTAATATGAAGAATACAATTACAATTGGATTCATCTTCCAGACTTTATGGTTTTATGGTTTCACTTTAGGTGCCAGATTGAATGGTCAAACCAGTGGTGGAAACATTACTGAAATCAGAAACTACGTTATCTTTAAATCTGTTCTTAAAACTTGGTTGAAAACAAACCAGTCATGCACCGATACATGATCTTGTGCTTTTTTCTAAGGAGACTTTCAACTTGTGACATGTTTTAGAGTAAATAATCTGTTTTCTCTGTAAAGTCTGGTGTGGAAAGATGTGGTGATATACTGTCTGCTCTCTAGGCTTAACGTTTAGTGTCTTGTAATGTCAAGTTATGTGTGTTGTTGTCTAATTGAATGTTTAATGTTTTTAACTGCCTCAGGACAATGGATGAAATTTAGCTATTGTGCCAACTACAGTAAATGGAAAGAAAATACTACTCAGATTATAGTGACAATTTTTTACATTTTTAGCATTATTCTGTCTTTTATACTTTTATACACCTCTTCCAATATGATCATTTTGTGATCATTCGTTTTTGTGAATAACAGGTTTAGTTTTGCCTGGCACCTCACACTTTCAAGCCATAATTATACCAGAAAATAAGCAAAGAAGGCGGACAGACCATACTGCAGTGCATTTGAACCAGCCCTGAACCTTAGCTCATATGTGTAAGTATGTGTCGTGTGCCTAAAGTCTGGAGCCGCAGCAGCTGTGAGTCCATCTGATAACCATCTATCCTCCGACTAATCACAGAACAGGCTCACAGCAGGCCGGAGCTCAGGTGTGACGTGACTGCATGGAACAGCACACGGCAAACGTATAGTATTCAGACAAGAACTTATGTGAAATAATAGCACCATTTCACTACTTTCTTTTAACAATAATGGAGTATCGTTGTCAAAAACATACCTGGAGTTGTGTTTTGTTTCACTCACACGTTTCCGCCGTTTCATCAGACTTCGGATCATGTCAGTGCCACGATGAAAATCTGATAATTATCCGATTTCTGGACCTGTGGGATTATTTAAATGACATACAAATTGCAAATCTAATGTGACTAATGAATGGGATCGTGATCAGAAAGAAATCCAACGTTTTTTGCTGTTTGCGTATCCTTATAATAATCTCAAACTTTACTTTTCAAAACAGCAGCAAAAGCAGTGTGTGTTCCTGACGACGTGTACGGAAAAAGTTCTACAGTATGGCATTAAATGTATTCTGACTAATATTTATTCAAATGTAGGTGTTTTTGATTGTTATTTGTTGTTACCTACAGATATGACCTGTAACTTGCCTCATGGCGTCACTTTCTTGTCTGATAGATAAGTATAAAGCTCTACAGTGGAATATTTATAACAGGAAGAAGCATTTGGCGGCCCTAAACAAGATTTTGGTTGTGGTCCACCATTTGACAAACCCTGTTTAATAATTAGAAGTGGACTGGGCTGGAAAAGTTATTTAGAATCTCTAGAGCCATTTATGAGCATGTATATGTTTTTTAAAGTGAGTAGTCAACTCGTATGTAAAGGGGGGTTTGGGGGTCCTCACCCGAGAAAACTTCAATGAATCGCATAAAACGTCCGGTGTTCTGGTGTATTTTATTGTACTCATTATTTGAATAGGTGTCATAGATTATATAGGCTAATGACTTATTCTACCAGGCTTCATGTTGTATTTAAAGATTAACGTAGAGTTTTAGAGTGGAGCATAGAGTTTGACAGTACATTTTAACTATGGGCATGAGTTTTAACTTGACCTGGTGTAGTTTATATCAGTTGTTGAGACAGATTCTATTGCTGTGGTTTGGAAACAGCCCACCAGAGCATTCAAACCCCCTCGCGGTTGTGGCCCCAAACAATCTCTTAGTTGGTTGTTGACACTGGCCGTCCCTGATTTTACACAAAGCAACACCTCTGTCAATGTTTACTCCTCCACAAAAGTTACGCAGTGCACCTTTACAGCTATTTCCATCTCAAACATACAATCATTTAGTTTAGTTTTGGAAATTCCACGGCTATTGTACAAGCAAATGCAATTATTTTTGATTGAACGCACTGAAAACACTGACTTTAGTTGAGGCTTAAATGTCCCTAAATCAAGACATTCTAATCAGATTTCTCGGTGCCAACCAGGACATATTACACCATAAACAGCCAAAACTATCATTCTCCATTGGCCCTCTGCAGCACTCATCATGTCCAGGAAAGTGAACTAAATGATAGGAACATAACTTGCTGTGTTTTTGGCAGCGACTTTGGTTGGCAGTTTCATTGAGCCGAGCGAATTATGCTTTGTCTGGCGCTGCACAGTAAACGCAGCCAATAATGTTTACAAGGCTCTGTATAATGACCTGCCAAAAGGAGTGATAGATTTACTTATTATACCAGAAATTAATAGTGAGCAAGAAAGACAATGTTACCTTGTCAAAATCATTTTCTGTTTTGTAGTAGGCGCACACAACGCAGTAATCCTCATTGCCTATTAACAATGAATTGAGTTTATCCCACAGAGTAAAACTTCAGCCTGAAAACGTCTTTTTAGTCCATGTAGAACTTATTTTCTGTCTGCCCCGTGTAAACTACAACGAAATCAAGATGGCGGCGCCCACGACAACTTTCGGAATAAGGTGAATGGGCTCGCACCTCTTGTACAAGAAATCAGGGTGGAAAAAAACTATGACCTATAAATCAAAGGTCAAGAAAAACACCATAAATACAAGTTCAAAATAACTTCCGCTACAATACTAGTAATATGTTTCTAACTTAATAAGAACATTTCCAATAAATCAATTAGCTAATTCAATATTCACATTATACATTCAATATTCACATTATAAATTAAATTCACTGTTGCACAAAAATGATCATTCATAAATATCTAACAACGCCTGTAACGTGACCGTGGCAGAGGTCTTTTTTTTACTTATTTTTGTTTGTTCATTTTTGTTTTTACTTATTTTCTGCACAGCAACATGGAGTGACTGATGAAGATTGTGAGTGAGCAGTTGAAACTGTCCGGTAACGCTGGTCTGAAATAAGAACCTTTAAAATATCAAATATAGGAAAATAAAGGATGTCCGTCATTTACACAAAATAAACAACTTTTTTGAGCCTTTAAACATTGATTCAACAAAATAAAGGTGTTTGCATGCACTTTTCTTTGTCAAATAGAACAAATCTGACATTAAAGTAGTTTTGGTCCAGTTTACAGGATGGTTTTACGGTAATGTCCTACTGTGATGTCAGCATTTACAATCAGGAAGTAAAATTTAAAAGCTAAAAAACTGCTAAACTGGGGTAAAATTTGTAAAGATTTTAACAAATTTATCTCAACTGCATTTAAGTGAAATGAGTCGTCCAACCCTTCAGAGTTACTGTTAGAATTGTGTTCTCAAATCAAATGAAATCAATTTATTTTTATAATTTTTATAATTGTGTCAGCCCTGGGAAGAGTTGGCCACTGTCCAGGGTGTACCCCGCCTAAGGCCCAAAGTCACTGGGATAGGCTCCAGTCACCCGTGACCCCGGAAAAGGGAAAAAGCGGTAGAAAATGAATGAATGAATGAATAATTTTTATAATGCCCAAAATTACAACAGCAGTTGCCTCAATGGGCCACAGGTAAAAGCAGTTCAGATAACTGTCCCAGAATGCCCCTGTCCTTTGACCCTCCTTCGCGGCGAGGAAAAACTACAAAGAACCCAATGGGAAAAAGTAGAAACCTCGGGGAGAACCACAGTGAAGGAGAGATCCTACTCCCACGGACGGACAGGCTGCAGATGAACTAGGACTGACGCATCCACTTGGACTGTGGAGCCAGAACCACTCAAGAGGGAGGTGGCTTTAAAGAGTTCCTCCAGGCGGACGAGGAGCAGTCCACCCAGTGTAGAGAGATCCTCCAGCAGGAGATGAGGAACAGTTCATCTAAAGTAGATGGAGTTCGTCCAGGCAGACGAGGTGTGGCTAATCCAGCTGTCCAGGCGGGTGGCGCATAGATCCTCCAGTGTAGAGATCGATCCTCCAGACAGGTGGGGGTGGGGGGGTCGTCACTGGAGCAGCTGCCACAGTGCCTGAAACAGTCTCCACTCCCCGGGGGAAGTGGAGAGAAAGAGAAACATGTGAACAGCAATGAACAGACTACAGTTGAAGTAATATTAAATATTGTTGATAGGTAAAGTAGGAAGAACCAGAGGATAGTGTTCAAGCTCCATACTTCCCCCAGCAGAGTTGCTCCAAGGGCAGCATAGCTAAAACTGTAGGTTTTTATTTCTGTTACTAACTGGCCTGACCATAAGCTATTTCAGAGAGGAACGTTTTGAGCCTGGTCTTAAATGTAGAGACTGTGTCGGCCTCTTTTACATGAACAGGAGCTGGTTCCATAACATAGGAGCTTGGTAGCTAAATGCTCGACCTCCTACTGTGCTTTTAGAGACTCTGGGGACTAACAATAGTCCAGCATTTTGAGAACGAAGAGCTCTGTTTGGATGGTACGCTACTATTGCATCTTTGAGGTAGGATGGGGCCATATTGTTTATAGCTTTATAAGTCAGGAGGAGGATTTTAAATTTGATTCTAAACTCAACAGGAAGCCAGTGAAGAGACTCTAACACTGGTGAAATATGATCTCTTTTTCTAGTACCTGTTAATAATCTTGCTGCTGCGTTTTGAACCAGTTGAAAGCTTATTCTAGAGCTTTTAGGACACGCTGTAAGCAGGGCGTTACAATAGTCTAATCTGGATGTGACAAATGCATGGATGAGTTTTTCGGCATCATCTCTGGGCAGGATTTTTCTAATTTTGGCTGATGTTACGCAGATGAAAGTAGGCTGTTTTACAGGCTTGATTTATATGTGCTTTGAACGAGAGATCTTGGTCAAATAGGACCCCAAGGTTTCTTACAGTAGAGCTGGGGGCTACAGTGATATTGTCCAGAGAAACTATCTGGTCAGATAAAGAGTCTCGCAGGTGCTTAGGGCCCAGCAGAATGACCTCGGTTTTTTCAGGGTTAAGGAGCAGATAATTAAGAGTCATCCAAGTTTTATGTCTTTCACGCAGGCACTAAGTCTGTCTACTTGATGGGTCTGATCAGGTTTCATCGATAGATACAGCTGAGTGTCATCTGCATAGCAGTGGGAGTTAATGCCATGCTTTCTGATGATCATGCCTAAGGGCAGCATATACAGTGTGAACAGAACTGGACCGAGTACTGAACCCTGCGGCACACCGTAGGTTACTTTAGAACATGGGGAAGATCTCTGGTTTACATTAACAAACTGGTACCTATCAGATAGATAGGATTTAAACCAGCTAAATGATGACAATGGCAATGAAAACGTGAGGTTGCTTTACAAAAAATGTCATTCATTCAATCAAATTTTCCAAAACAATGTTAACCCCAGGGACCGGCCGGTCTTTTATTCGCTTTTATTTCACATTTCATTTATTCAAGTAAGTACATGACTTTGGAAAGCTTTCAGCAGGATTCACAGTGTAGCCGCAGATCACAGTTTTATGATTTTAGTCACAGTCGAGATCTTCTTTTATTTTGAAGTTCAGAGCTGAGTTTGGTTCCTGAAAAAAATAAAGAAAATGTAATTGAAAAAAACAGCCACAAAGTTAACAATAATACAATAATAACTATGGACTATGAGGTTATTACTGTTACGGCTATCACTGCCACTACTTTACTACGACTTTACACAACTGCAACACAACTACTACTACTACTACTACTACTACTACTACTACTACTACTACTACTACTACTACTACTACTACTACTACTACTAGTACTACTACTTACATAACCAAAAGTCCAAAAGTGTTACCTCTGAACGTCCTGGAGAATCTGTTGGATCCTATCCTTGTTGGGATCGACACACACCACACGTTTGTTTTTTAATGTGACTCTGCAAAAAACAAAATGGTTTATGTAAAAAAAAAAAAAAATACACTGCTTTTGTTCCCCTAATAAGATAATCTTCTTATTTTCATTAAGGTTTTTGGGAGGACGTTATCTGATCTGGAGCTGAAATAGTGAGTACTCCACTTTTTTGTTTTGCTTTATTTATACTGTAAAAGTATAAATAAATAAATAAAGTAAAAGTATGACATGAAAAAAATATTGAAGTATTTTTATTTATCTATAGCAATAGATAATGATGAAAGCAAATGTTCACATTTGTCTTTCACACAGCACCAACAGTAAGTCCAGTTTATAAATATTATAAAAAAGTCTGCTGCATTCTCAGATTTGTTGGCATAAAAGAATCTTCATACACCTTCTTTGTCGCTATTGAATCATTATAAAAATGTAATAATAGCATTTATAATATTTTAAAGACAGAGTATGTGTATTTGTAATGAATTGTTTTGTTTTGTCTAAAGTGTCACTATAATTGTAAAACTGTAACTCTGTGTGAACTATTGTGATGTGTAAAATGTGGGTACGATTTAATATACTACGCTTCCTCAAACACCTTATTATTATTTATATTTATTTCTTTAGTGATGTGGTGTTTTTTTTTTTTTGTGGAAAAATAAAGAGAACATGAACTTGAACCCAAATTTTGACATTTTAAAGTGTCTCTCCGACAGGTTGGATGACTTTTTTTTTACTAAAATGCAGGTAAGATCATTTACATTTTGGCTAAAAATTTACAATTTTTTCCCAGTTTAGCCATTGTAAAGCTTTGTAAATGATGACATCACACCGGGGAATTACCAAGCAACATTGTGCACTGAGCCAAAACTTTTTTTTAATGTAATTTGACAAATAAAAATATATTTGAACGCCTTTATTTTGTTGAAATAACGTTTAAAGGGTTAAAAAAAAAGCTTTGGATGGAGTGAGTCTGAGTGTTCCTAGTGTGACGTCATCAATTTGTCTTAATTTCCTGTAATTTTCAACAGATTTTTACACTTTTCTCCACAAACCACCACCTGATTGGTGTAAAACTATCATTTATATTTACAACAGGTATAAATACACCAAATAAAATCAAAATTTGAAAATCATAAAAACCTGTCATACACACTTTAAAGGTGTTCTTAGCAAAGGAAATTCTATATACTTTTTTCCTCTTCCCTTTTTAAAAGTTCAAATATTAAGTATAACATAACCTATGTGGTACATGTCAGTTTTTTTAGAGTAGCGTACAAATAAAGCCCTCTCAGTATGTTGACATTTGCTGATATCTTATTATATGAACCATTTTTTAATGACTTATCGTACTATTCCAACAACATTCACCCAAACTATCTAGTTAAAGAGAGACACTGCAGACAAAACTCACTTTTTTCAATTTTTTGTTTTTGGATAATTTGCTCTCTCAACATATCGGCTTTCATGTGGAAACAACAAACTTGTCCAAATTGGTCTTAAAATAATATATTCCTCCATTTAATCCACTTAAGATTTCTCTGGGATATTGTAACTTCAAAGACCCTTTTCTTAAAATGCATTTTTCTTCCACAGAGACACTGTACAATGCTGCGTTCAACAAGATTTTGAAAAAATTTACAAAACTGATTTATTTAAGTTTTAAGTCAAAAATAATGAGGCAAAATTTGAAATTTTAGGACAATTTTAAATGAATAATTAAGCTAATTTACTCATAAAATAAATAAGAAATCAAAAATCCCCACCGTAAAGTTTGTTGTAAATAAAATGAACAAAATTAATGAAAACATTAACCCTGGTTCTGAACCTTTTTCAGGTTTATATGTCCCAAATATGTGTATTTTTGGCAATTTTTGTATTTAAAACGCCTTATTTCTACATGAAAACATGACATGTCGACTTTATATATTTTCTTACATTTATGGGAGTAAACTACAAGAGAAGTTTCAAACTTATATCTTTAAATTTAAGATGTTTCTCTATTCACCTGCAAACTACATAGTGCACCTTTAAATGTATAATATACTAACAAAAAAAATTAAAACAAATAACTTTGAATGAAAGTGAGATCTTTTTGTTACCGTGGAGATTAGCGGACATCTTGGTGTGGTAGAGTCAGTCTGAGCTGTAGTCTGAGTGCGTCTGTGTCCGTCTTTATAAAGGAAACTGCACGTAAAAATAGCTCCGTGTGTGGGGTTTTTTGAAAGAGCACATTGTGACCACTCAGCAGAATTCACCACAGAATATCTAATGATGTACTTTTATGTCTAAATGCAATACTAGAACTCTTCTCTCTTTCATTGATAAAATACATGTTTAACTCAGCACTAAACTGTGGTTGTTGTTTTAATTGTTGCTTTATGGTTTAAAGTGCCTATAACAGGTTAGACAATACAAACTTCATTTAAACAAAGTAAACATGATATTTTTCCCCAGATTGACAATTTTATAATGTTTATAATGTTCCCGGTTGGACATGAGCAGCAGGAAATAGCAACTATACTGTAAACAAGGGCCAAATTCCATATAAATATCACAATAGCGATGATTTGACAATTTCTATTACTTGATAAGACCTTTATTTTGTAAAATAATAGTTTAAACAGTTAGAAAAATGTGTTAGTTATGTGAACATGGGCTCTGTGGACAGCAGCAGTTGGCTAAGCTAGCTGTTTCTCACTGCTAATGCTAACTTTTTATTAAAACGTAAAATGGAAAGAAACAACCAATTAAAATGTAAAGTAAAGACTGTTCTTATTTATAGATTATTAACTTTTTTTTAAATTTTCTTTTCATGATGCTTCAAAATTAGCATTAACGTTAGCCTTTCTGCCTCTAAACACGATAACTGCTGCAGCAAATCCACACAATGACGTCTTTTCAGCGCTAACTTCACTAGATTGCATATAGCTGCAGGCTGGATGCACTCAGTAAGTGTCATTTCATAGTGATGGATTTTTTTAAAACATGAGATGGCAAATTTAAGACACTCAAGAGCATGTTTAAAGGCTAATAAAAATATGAAAAATGAAGAATATTTTTCCTTTAAACGGGGAATTTGGAGGTCCTTCCCCTGAAGCATATTTAAGAAATGAGATCATATTTCCCGTTTGTTGGTGCATTGTAACTAGGGCCGTCAAAGTTAATGAGTGAACTTATGTGACTAATCATAGAAAATTGACAGATTAACGGATTAATCACACATGCCTGCCTCTTTTTATATATTTTATTCATGTTTTATGTTGCACCTTTCGCCGAAGCAAGGTCCTATGTTTGTGAATTTTGATCACTGACAATGGCAATAAACCGATTCTGAAAAACAGGCTCTTTTAAACCACGCAGGAGGCTTTATCTGAGCAAAGGAGGAAGGAACAGGAGCAGCTGCGATCACCCGGTTCATTCGCGTTTAATCGATCTATCCTCACGCAGACGAGCGCAGGTCACTCGGCGGCTGCTGTTCACGAGCGCGGAGCGGCGGGGAGAGGTTCCACGCAATAACGACCAAAGACGCGGCGGAGATCGTGTGTCGGACGCAAAACAGAACACGCAGCGCTGGAACTGGAGAAATGGACCAAAGGTTTCACCAAACTGTTAAACCAGCTCCATCTGTGTGACGTAGAACTGTATCCATCTTATTCTGCCCCACCCACTTTTGCCTCTTTTTGCGCTTCTGTTGTAAACGCACTGTTGTAACCCCGTTTCACGCAAATGACGAACGAGGGAAAAGTCTTGTCGCTAAAACATTATATAAAGTAGATTGATTTGTGTAATGAACACGAGCAACAGCAAGTCAACAACGCAATGATTTCCTGAGGCCTGAAAACGTCTTTTTAGTCCAAGTAGAACTTATTTTCTGTTGAGCTCATCTGCTTCATGTGAACTACAACGAAAACAAGACGGTAGCGCGTACGGCAACTTCAGGAATAAGGTGAATAGACCCTTTAAAAGTTTGTAAAAAAAACCTTCTAAATTCAGAGAAAAGAAAGTGAAACCAATCAATCAGTCAATCAATCAACATTTTTCATATTTTGTGATAGCCCCAAGAATATCACAAAATATGAAAAATGTTGATTGATTGATTGATTGGTGTTTTTTATTTCAAACATGCAAACATAATTCACAAGTCGTGCCACAAATACTGTCACAAAGAGAGCACAGGTCAAAAAATAATAATAGAAAAAATAAAAATAAAATGAAAAAGGAAGTGAACAGGCAGCGTTACATTCACGTGTCTAAAAAGGAGTGGGAAGAAGTATAACTGATCTAATCCCACCCCCTTTCCTAATTATAACTTACAGTATTCAGTTTCCTGTTACTTGTCAATACTGTATTTAATGCATCAAAAGAATAATATAAACAACTTAATACTTTTCATTATTTTTGTAGTTCATAAATATAATTTCTTTGTATTTGTATTATTTGATGATTTTGGAAAATAAAAACCACAGTCATAAATTCATGAGTGACATCAGAGCCTGTGATAAAGATGTTTAAACTGTTGTATTTTACATTTTCTAAGTACAGAACTTAGGTTTCTAAGAACATGACAAAGACACATAAATCAACACATAAATCAGGAGGCCCTTGCTTGCAATAGTTGGATGTGGATGGGTGTGGGGAACTTTAAGAAAATAACGGGATGTCTGAGGACGACACCATATAAGGCCACACCATATGTGAAGCCAGACATGGGTGACCTTTGCTCCCGAAGAAGAGCGTTTTCCCTCTGTGGTCTAAAACATGCTTACATTAACCTATTTATTGAATTGGAAGCTGTTACTGAGCCTTTGGAGGACGATGTGCCTGGACTGTTTGTCTGATTTACTCTGATTGTAAGTGTGAACACGATCTGCTCAGAGGAATATTACATTTTAAATCCTGAATGATTAAAGCCGGAGTCTGGAGGATGCACTCAGTGACACTGGTCTGTGCTTTTGTTGGGTTTTGACAATTCCTCTTTCAAATCTGAAACTACTTTAACAAAACTGAGATTTAGAAATGCAATAAAAGGTTTTTCCTGACTGTATTAACTTTTCAGTTCCTGGTCCCTTTTTTAGTTTTGATCTGTGTTCACACTAGAGCTGCAACAAGTAACTTGATCGAGATAATCGTCAACTAATTGAATTGATTCATCGTTAACTGGTCCAAACACATACGCTGCAGAGAAGAGGTTTTATGACTCATACCGAGCAGGACGTACATGAAAATGATACGTCCATTTAGTGTTCACTCTTTTGTCCGTAAATATTCACCTTATTGAGTTGAAGTTGCCGTTCGCGCCGCCGCCTTGTTTCCGTTGTAGTTCACACGGAGCAGACGAGCTCAACAGAAAATAAGTTCTACTCGACTAAAAAGCCGTTTTCAGGCCTCAGGAAATCGTTGCATTGTTGACTTGTTGTTGCTCGTGTTCATTAAACATTTTACACAAATCAATCTACTGTAACATTTTAGCGGCGAGACTTTTCCCTCGTTCGTCATTAGCTTTAACGGAGTTCTCATCAAACGGAAGTGCGTTTACAACAAAAGTGTGGATCTGTGGCAAAAAATGGCAAAAGTGGGCGGCGCAGAATAAGGTGAATATTCTTGACTTGTTAGGCTCCTGCTCAGGGGCAGGTACTTTCAGTCTCAGGAACCTTTCTGTTAAAATAAGTACTTTTACAACATTAGGTTTATTGGGGAAACTCTGGAACGCTCCGCCTTCCCACGTGCGAACGGCCCCCACTGTGGAGTGTTTGAAGTCTCGTCTTAAGACCCACTTTTATTCTCTGGCTTTTAACACCGTGTGTGGTCCTCTATGTTTTAGCATTTTTAAAATTTATTTATTCTAGAAGAAGAAGAATAATAATTTTTATTTATTGAGTGCTTTTCCACCTAATAGGCACCCAAAGAGCTTCTATTAATTTATTTCTATTTTATGGTTTTATCATTTGGCTTGGATTTGATTTGACTGGTTTTACAAGCAGTGAGATCAAACTGAGTTGTTATTATATATTTTGTTTTGCCGTTTTTATGTTTGTGTCAGCACTTTGGAAACAGGTCTGTTTATAAAATGTGCTGTACAAATAAAGTGGATTTGGATATTCTGACTTTGACTTTTTTATATTTAGACTTACAGGACAGTTGTAGCGTAAAAGGGGGAGGGATGCAATCTTTGAGCAAATCCCTCGTTGTACTGGCGGAGGTTACTGAAGCACTCCTCTTTGAAGTGCTTAGCGCACACAAACTGAACTTTCCCCACTGTCGGTGGTACATTACCACGAAAAATATAACGTAACCAGCCGATCTCAGTTGTTCGGATGCAGGCGGTCGGTGTAATGAGTTGTGCTGGTTAACACAACCAAGAACAGAGCATTTTAACTTGTCTACTCGCACCTTTGACATCTTTGCGCTTGGACTACAAAATCGCTACGAGGAAAATAAAGATGGCGGTCTCTGAGTGGTTAGCCGGAAGCTTGACCTTGTTTAGTAGTTCTGCTGTGACGTGATAGACAAAAATACGTAACAGATAATGCGGATATTCGAACGAACTGAGAAATATGTTGCAAAATGTATATAAATATATCTCTGCAGCTACTTAAGTGATTAATTTCAACTTTTAGCCACTACCAGACACCCAGAGTACACAATAAAAGGTATCTAAGGGCCAAAAAAGTAGATTTTGCATGATATGTCCCCTTTAATACTTAACTTTGTTACAATTATTTCTTTTAAAGTTTGTTTGATTTGATTTGTCACTGTACTGTAACCAGCACCGCCCCTTTTTCAATTCATTTCATTGACTTATGTCTTCTCCGTCTTTGCTGCAAAGATTAAAAAATAATAAAACACACAAAAGACATTCTGTTTTCCTCAAATTTCTTTTTTTTTTTTTTAAATTCATTTTTAATTAATCTCCAAAACAGCTTACACACCTCTCGTTTCCTTCCTTCGTTTTAAGCTGAAACCTCTGACTTTGATCAATACAATGTATTGATAACGAGTTCATGTACAATTTGTACATTTTTACAATCTGTTCACACTTTATATGCTGCCCTTAGGTCTGATCATCAGAAAGCATGGCATTAACTTCCACTGCTCTGCAGATGACACTCAGCTGTATTTATCAATGAAACCTGATCAGACCAATCAAGTAGACAGACTTAGTGCCTGCGTGAAAGACATAAAAACTTGGATGACTCTTAATTATCTGCTCCTTAACCCTGAAAAAACCGAGGTCATTCTGCTGGGCCCTAAGCACCTGCGAGACTCTTTCTCTGGACAGTATCACTGTAGCCCCCAGCTCTACTGTAAGAAACCTTGGGGTCCTATTTGACCAAGATCTCTCATTCAAAGCACATATAAATCAAGCCTGTAAAACAGCCGACTTTCATCTGCGTAACATCAGCCAAAATTAGAAAAATCCTGCCCAGAGATGATGCTGAAAAACTCATCCATGCATTTGTCACATCCAGATTAGACTATTGTAACGCCCTGCTTACAGCGTGTCCTAAAAGCTCTAGAAGAAGCTTTCAACTGGTTCAAAATGCAGCAGCAAGATTATTAACAGGTACTAGAAAAAGAGATCATATTTCACCAGTGTTAGAGTCTCTTCACTGGCTTCCTGTTGAGTTTAGAATCAGATTTAAAATCCTCCTCCTGACTTATAAAGCTATAAACAATATGGCCCCATCCTACCTCAAAGATGCAATAGTAGCGTACCATCCAAACAGAGCTCTTCGTTCTCAAAATGCTGGACTATTGTTAGTCCCCAGAGTCTCTAAAAGCACAGTAGGAGGTCGAGCATTTAGCTACCAAGCTCCTGTGTTATGGAACCAGCTCCCTGTTCATGTAAAAGAGGCCGACACAGTCTCTACATTTAAGACCAGGCTCAAAACGTTCCTCTTTGAAATAGCTTATGGTCAGGCCAGTTAGGAACAGAAATAAAACGTACAGTTTTAGCTATGCTGCCCTTGGAGCAACTCTGCTGGGGGAAGTATGGAGCTTGAACACTATCCTCTGGTTCTTCCTACTTTACCTATCAACAATATTTAATATTACTTCAACTGTAGTCTGTTCATTGCTGTTCACATGTTTCTCTTTCTCTCCACTTCCTCCGGGGAGTGGACACTGTTTCAGGCACTGTGGCGGCAGCTCCAGTGACGACCTCCCCCATCTGTCTGGAGGATCGATCTCTACACTGGAGGATCTATGCGCCACCCGCCTGGACAGCTGGATTAGCCACACCTCGTCTGCCGGGACGAACTCCTTTTACTTTAGATGAACTGTTCCTCATCTCCTGCTGGAGGATCTCTCTACACTGGGTGGACTGCTCCTCGTCCGCCTGGAGGAACTCTTTAAAGCCACCTCCCTCTTGAGTGGTTCTGGCTCCACAGTCCAAGTGGATGTCAGTCCTAGTTCATCTGCAGCCTGTCCGTCCGTGGGAGTACACTGTAAAAACTACAACTTGTGGTAATAAAAACAGAGAAATAATGTAACCGAGCGGTTTTACGTGTATTAATATATATTAAAAGGATCCGACAGGAGACATGACCTGGTTGCAGCCGTAACTCCGGCGCGCTCTTTATTCAATTCTCTCAACACCAACATCAGTCAACTGTAACGTAAACCAAATCGTAACTGTCGTAAAGGCAAACATAGGACTGTATGTTACACATGTCCCCCCCCACAAAAGAAACGTCCCGTTTCCAACAAGTTGACAATAACAAAAGAAAACAAAGCACAAAATTCAAGTGCCCCACAGCAACATGCAACAAAAGTAAAACCGCGGCAACACCCAGCGTACGGCAAAACCACCGTGGCAAAACTAAACGACGAAGTCCTTCAGGTGTGAAGGAGCCCGCACCACACGGCCCGATCTAGACTGCACTGGAAGAGGCAGAGCTGACCCCGCACACGCCCCCTCAAATTGCAGAGTAGAGGCATCCTGTGCAACATCGGGACTAACAGGGGCTCGAGAAGGGAGTGGCAAAGTATACAGTTTGAGTCTATCATGGTGAACCACCTGAGCCCGTTCCAGCGGATCCAGTGGATTGATGATGCAATAGGTCAGGGCTGGCTCACCCCCGGAGCAGAGCACTTGCACCACCTGATAAGGGCCCTTCCAATGTGGAGCTAACTTCGTGCGGCTCTCCGTAGGGTTGTTCAACCACACCAATGACCCGACCTTATGAGGGTGATGACAAACTGCCCCATCATAATAAAGTTTCTGTCTCGGTGGCTTCAGAGGCATTAAGCCTGGCCGCTCCAAAGGCTGACTCCAACCTCCTAACTAACACGGAGACATATTCAGACACAGACCCGGCCCTCTCAGAGTCCAGTACAGGGGAAGAAACAAGAACATCCGCCGGCACCCGAGCCTCTCGACCATGCATAAGGTAATAGGGAGAAAACTTAGTGCTGGCATGAGGAGATGTGTTATAGGCAAACGCCACCTGTTTCAAAAAACCATCCCATTCACCCCCATGAGACAACAACATTTTAGCCAGCTGATCAATCAATGTCCTGTTATGACGCTCGACCATGCCGTCCGACTTAGGGTTGTAGGCAGTGGTGTGCGTCTTTCTAATACCAAGTAGATTACACAGAGTCTGAATAACCTCCGCCTCGAACTGGCGGCCCTGGTCACTGTGGAGCACCTCAGGCACCCCGTGGAGCAACACATAGTCATCAAACAAACAGTGAGCAACAGTGTAAGCAGTTTGATTAGACAGGGCATACAGGTTCACATATTTTGTAAAGTAGTCCTCAACCACTAAAACATACCTATTACCCCTTGAGGTCACAGGCAGTTCCAAAATATCAGCTGCCACCCGTTGTAGAGGGCGACAGACCTGCATAACCCCCATGGGTGCCCTTGGTTTAGGAACAGGAGACCTGCGGGTCTGGCAGGCCCTACATTGCTCACACCACTGTCTAATGTCTCTCAACATAAAGGGCCAGTAGCAGGACCTCTTCGCCTTCTCCCAGACACGTTCCAAAGAGAAGTGTGCAGCTGTAGGTCCCCCGTGAAGATGCTGGAGCAGTTCTGGAACCAGGGAGGATGGGATGACCACCTGTGACAGCTGCAAACCAGTAACCTGGAGGGAGTCAGTCCTACATAAAAGTCCATCAACCACAGAAAGGCGGTCAAACTCAGTCCACAACTTCCGGAGGCGAAGCGGAGACCCCTTCATCTGCCAGCGAGGTGGCTTAGCTTTGTCCCTCTCCAACCACCCCAGCACCGTACAAATGTCTGGGTCGGCCCGCTGCAGAGATCGCAACCTGGCTTCATCACAACAGAGAGAGTACACAGGAGAGGGGGACAAAGGAGGTAACAGTCCATCAAAATGTCCAGCACACTCCTTCCCCCCCGACGCAACCACACTCACATCAACAACAGGGAGAGTATGGTCCACAGGGCGACGGGACAATGCATCTGCATTCAGGTGCCGGGAGCCGTCCTTGTGGATGATGGACCAATTAAAGGGATCCAACTCCAGGATCCACCGGCCCCGCCTACCAGTAGGGTCATCGCCAATCTTCAGGTTACGGAGGCCCAACAAAGGCCGATGGTCAGTCACAATAGTAAAAGCTGACAACCCCACATAATGTTTAAACTCTCGCACAGCCCACACAACAGCCCACAGTTCACGATCAAAGGTGGACCACTGTCTCTGAGTGTGAGTGAGGGCCTGACTGGCATAGGAAACCACCCGTTCCATACCAGCCCTGTCCTGGGCCAGTACAGCCCCCACAGCATCCTTAGATGCATCAGTGTAAATCTTAAACGGGTGAGAAAAGTCCGGCAGTACCACTATTGGGGAACAGGTGAGACAGCGCTTCAAGAAAGCGAACGCAGCCTCACACTCTGAAGTCCACACGAAAGGGATATTTTTACTGGCCAAACGGTTAAGCGGAGCAGCATGCTGGGAAAAGTTTTGTACGAAGCGTCTATAGTAGGAGCACAGACCCACAAAGGCGCGGACCTCAGAGACTGTGGCAGGAGTCGGCCACGTCAACACCTTTTCTGTGTTTCGGGGATCTGGGCGGAGACCGTCCCTCGACACCACATGTCCCAAAAACACAACATGGTCCCTTGCAAAATGACATTTTTCTGAGTTCAGTTTCAGTCCAGCAGATTGGATCCTGGTTAAGACCTCTTCCAGATGGCAAAGGTGGTCCTCAAATGTACGACTGTAAATCAATATATCGTCCAGGTAAACCAAGCAGATGTGCCAGGGGAGGCCTCGTAAGACGAGCTCCATCATCCGCTGGAAAGTGGCTGGCGAGTTTGACAAGCCCATGGGCATGGCCCGCCACTGGTAGAGGCCCCTTCCAGTGGTGAAAGCAGTCTTCTCACGGTCCTCCTCAGCAACTTCCACCTGCCAATAGCCATTCGAGAAGTCCAGGGTACTAAACCACACTGAACCAGCCAGAGCATCCAAGCTGTCGTCCACCCGTGGAAGCGGATGAGAGTCCTTGATCGTCACAGCATTAAGCCGACGGTAGTCGATGCAGAACCTCCACTGGCCCCCCTTCTTCCTGACGAGCACGACTGGCGACGCCCAGGGGCTATAGCTCTCTTCCACTAAACCTTCAGCCAGCAGTCGAGCCACTTGGCGTTCAATCTCCGCCCGTTTTTCCGGAGACGCCCGATATGCACGTTGTTTAACCGGGGGGTGGTCACCAGTGCGGATATGGTGTTTGACCAATGAGCACCGACCAGTGTTTCTACCAGAGGGACTAAACACGTCACTAAAACAACTTAAAAGTTGCCGCAGTTCAGCCCTCTGCTGCTCAGTGACAGGAGAGTTCTCAACCATAACCGAGGGAATGTCAGGCAGCGGCTCACCAGAGACCCCAGATGGAAAGGGCACCAGTGTTGTTACATCTGACGCCTGGACAGGGTAAAACTCACCAAGGTGCAGTCCTTGCTTGAGCTCCACTGGCTTCCCTGTGGGGTTGAGAACACGAGCAACAGTAACACCATTTTTAACATTAGCCACTGTGTGTGCCACCACTAAACCCGCCGACTCCGGGACATTAGGTTCTAAATAGCCCCCAAAGTCAGTCACTGGCCTGTTGGCACCCCCTGGTGGACGTACATGAACTGACACCAATGCTTCACTTAAGGGGGGTATAACCACTCCATCTGCCAAAGATACGTTGCAGCATTCAGGGATAAGCTGCGCCTGGTAAAGCAGGGGGAGGCTCGCACCACCTATTTCCAAAACCCCTCGAGCCAGGTCGAGTAAAGCTCTGTTCCCAGCTAAAAAGTCTAAACCCAATAACACAGCTTGAGTCGACTCCCTCAGCACGTGAAAAGTGTGCCGCCAAGAGGTCTGACCCAAGCGAAAAGACACGTCCACAGTGCCAAGCGTGTCAAGTGTTTGTCCATTAACTGCCCGTGAGTCAATATAGTTCTTTTTCAATGGCCGGCAGCGAAGAGTGGGAACAGCCATTCGAAAATCAGAACTAATTAAAGAAACCGAGGCACCAGAGTCAATTAACACAGAAACCTCGGTGCCTTCAACGACCCCCCGGACATAAGAAGTAGGACATTTGGTGTCCGACTCCTTACCACCTGTATGCATAAGAGATGGGCCCTCCTGAGGAAAAGCTGGCGTTTGGGCCATAACACCAGCTACTGGATGTTTCCCTGAAACTCATCCCTGGTCGGGTGCTGCTGCAGGAAACGGACACCACGCCTCCTAGATTCATCATCGCGACGGGCACGCCACCCAGGGCTTGGGCTCCTGCTTTGCTGGGGCCTAGATGCAGGGGGCAGACCCGTCACCCGTTGACTACCGCCACTGTTGAAGTTGCCAGGTGAAGCCGGGCCGCGCTCCGGCGAGCGGCCTTGACGTCTCTGCAGAGCCCCTCTGGACTGACACCCGGGTCCCCCGCAGGTGCACTCGCAGTTTCCCCTGAATGCAGACCTGAGCCCCATGGCACGTCTTTCCTCTGCATTGTCTTTTCTCAGTTTTTGATTCTCCTCATACATTTCCTTCATCTCCATTCTCATTGCATACATTTCCTCGCTCAACTTATCCACAGCCCCTTGCAAGCTATCAGTGGATGACACAGCGCGCACTGAACCATCAGCTGCATGAGGGTTGAACATGCAGTTACTCACACAGTCTCTTTGCAGGGCATCTCTGGCATTTTCGCACCGTTCGGCAATAGTTAGAGCCTCTTCCAGATCAGTAGCGCCCTGCTCCAGACACTTGGCCTTTAACGACGGGTCCAAACCGGCAAGGAAGCGCCGAAACTTCTCCTCTCTTCGAGCCACGGCCCGTAGTCTGGAAAGGCCTCCGCGACCAGACGACTCACATCAGCCGCATAAACTTCCAGGCTCTCTCGGCGGCGCGGGACGAGCTGACAGGTTGGCTCTGAAACGATCCATAAACTGCCTCTGACCAAACGCGCCACCGAAGCTTCTCTTTAACTGCAGCATAATCACGCTTTCACTCTGTCGGGAAGGCTATCCCATAGCAGGAAAGCTGACTTGCTCAAACGTGTTGGTAAAATCCGGACAAGTTCCTCGTCACTGTTTACGCCGTAGCCGACAGTAGCTTGGACCGCAACCTCCAACTGTCTCACCCAGCCGAGAAAACTCTGGCTCCCATCTCCGGCAAAGGGCGGCGGCAGGTCCACTTTCACATTTCTCCCAGGAAAATGTTCATCAAAAGCCCGAGCCCCGGGCTTGAACGGACTTTCCTCGTCCTTCCACATGTTGTTCAAGTAACGTTAGCAAAGTGCCTAGCTAAACTTCTGCACAAAACTACAACACAAAAGTCGTCTCCACAACTCACGGAAAAATATAAAACGGGGTGGGAACGAAAACACCGCTGCCACCAATGTAACCGAGCGGTTTTACGTGTATTAATATATATTAAAAGGATCCGACAGGAGACATGACCTGGTTGCAGCCGTAACTCCGGCGCGCTCTTTATTCAATTCTCTCAACACCAACATCAGTCAACTGTAACGTAAACCAAATCGTAACTGTCGTAAAGGCAAACATAGGACTGTATGTTACAATAATGTAATTCTCATAACCAAACAAGTTTGTTAAAATGACATTTAAACACTGTAAAAACTATAGTTTTTGTCAGTTGTTTTTAAAAATAACAAAAATATCTGTTAATGATATTACAAGTTTATGCTGTACTTTGAAAAATGATTGATGAAATGATAAACTGAGGCAATGAAAATGTTTTCACAAAAGATTTTTTTTTAATATAATATTTAATTGTGAAAATAAATAAATAAATAAACAAACAAACATTACATTCTAAAATGTGAAAACAATGATTATACTTTCACAGTCATGCCTTGAGTTTTATTTTTCTTTAAATTTTAATGTAGGCTAGTTAGCCTACTGTTTTTTATTTATATTGCTAAAAATTATCATTATCACAAGCAAAATAACAGTTCCTCCTCTAAAGACAACATTGTGCAATGAGTCCGCCTAATTTTGAATTTCCAACTGCGCATCTGATGTTCATCTCTGATTGGATAATGACGTGGGGGCGGGAGGAGCGGGAGAAGCACGCGCTCCACGTTCACGGATGCGTCTGACGTCACTAACGAGCGAGTCGGCGGCGCCGTTTACAGAGCAGAATACGCAGCGGAGCAGAAATCTTCGGACTACTTGAATGTTTATGGGACACAATTTAATACATTAGTTTTTTTGGATCTGTTGCTGTTCAGCCAGAAAATCAAAAGTTTGCAAGGTAAGCCTCACATTTTCTTTTTTCCCAAGACTCAATAAAAACAAGTGCTGAAAGCACATGGTTCAAGCTAGCTGTAGCCTCAGCCATAAAAGCCAGTAAAATAGCTCAGTGGTGATAATTTCAGCTAAAAGTTACAGGCTCACGTTTTGATGGCTTAACAATGACTACCTGCGTGTTTTGTAAAAAGAAACTGGACACGCTACTTGGCTATGTATTACATTGCAGAGTGCATAGGAATGAGCATCGTTGTCTTTTCAAATGTGTTGGCGCCAATTGTAGTCGCACATTTACCACTTACTCAGCTTTCAAGGGCCATTTTTATCGTGTGCACAATGCCCCTGCACCGCACGCTGCTCCTACAGTCGTTATTGCAGATTTAAAATGTGCAGTTGCACTATGTGCCCGTCATTTTCACACGGTAAAAGAACTTGTGTCTCACTTAAATGATCACATTGTGGAGGGCAGGTCTGTGTCGTGTCCAGTTAGTGGCTGTAAGCACGTGTTTACAAAAAAATCCTCATTTACTTCTCACATGTGTAGGAAGCACAAAGCATGTTCACTTGAGAGTATTGATGACATGTACAGGCCAACTTGCAATCAGCCCCCAAATCTCATTGTCAGTACAGATGATTCAGAAAACATACATGAAGCCATGCCATCAGCTAGTGCAGCCATTGATATGCCTGAGAATGATGGTGACCTTTATCTCAGAAACATGTGTCTCTTTTACCTTAAAGGTCCCAGAACATGCAAAATCGACTTTTCAGAGGTTTTAACCTTCCTACAGTGCTATTTGGGCCTCGTATGTGTGCCCAAAGTGGTTTTTTGATTGATTCCCGCATGTTTTCGCTAGAGAACTGTATTTTTTGTCCCCCACGGCTGAGCAGGCAGACGGGGGCTCATCCCATGGATGACGCGGCTTCCCATGGATGACGCGGTGTTTAAGCCATGCCTCCGGGAAGCGCGCAGCCGCAGAATAAAAACAGCTAATGCTAATGCTACACAGTAATTACACGATGGATACGACAGATCGAAGAGTTAGCTTGTTATTTACCAAACGGCAACGTCCGTCGTCGAGGTACTGGAGCACGCCAAACCCAGGTCAGAGCCCGGACGTTGGACTCAGCTCGACGCCCCGGCAGGACGGGTAAAAGGTTTATTCCCGTGTTTGTGTATCGCTGTTTACCGGAGCACACGGCGCATGCGCACTATCTCCGCTCTAGGCTTCGGCACGAGTTGGGCGGGGGGAGGCGCGCGAGTTGGGCGGGGGAGCAGGCTGCTTTCTGTTCGGGGGGGTCAGATCTCAGAGTGAGCCGTTTGCTTTTACAAGGAGGGGGGCCAGTCCAAGAGATGGGTGTTTTTTGGAAACTGTTATGTTATGGATATTGCACAACGCAAAATTTTATCAACAAAGCCCTTAGAATAGACTGTGTAAAGGGCAAAATAGCAGAATATGGGACCTTTAAACTGCAAGGACAGCTGCTTATTCCTGCCTCTACTATTCAGACTATTGTTGAGGAACTGCAAAATGTTCACGAGTTAGGGCAAGCCTATACAATAACTAAAGTAAGTTCTTTATTAAAAAATGATATGAGCCTATCAGACGAAGCAGTCTCTAAAATCTGTGAGTGCATTAAAGAGTCAGATTTGTTCTCTGCCTGTCATCAGGGACAACTAAGAACAACTTACTCAAGAAATCAGACTTTCACAAAAATGTTTAAATACACAGAACCCCAAAAAGTGGCATTGGGGATGGATGAAAACATGACACAAACGTTTGCTTACTACATACCAATTGCAGAAACACTGAAGAGTTTTTTGCAGTCACATTTATGGAGGAATGCACCGTTACAGCAATTTGGAGATCCTGACTCGGAGGTTTTTACGGATTTATATGATGGACAAAATTTCAAATGTCACAAGTTTTTTGAAGAAAACCCTGAAAGCCTTAAACTGATTCTGTACCAAGATTCATTTGAAATAGTGAATCCCCTGGGTTCTGCGAAAAAGACACACAAAGTTCTTGCAGTCTATCTTTCAGTTGCAAATTTACCCATTTATTTGCGTTCAAATACTGATAATATGTTTTTAGTCTTGTTGTGTGTTGAGAAGGACCTCAAACATTATGGAATGGCCAAAGTATTCTCAGAGTTGTTAGCAGATCTGAAATCCTTGGAGACAGATGGAATAAATGTAGATGGAGAAACGGTGAAAGGGGGTCTGTACTGCATTGCTGGGGATAACTTGGGTTCTCATTTCATAGGTGGCTTCACAGAGAACTTCAGCCGCTCTCAATATTTTTGCAGGTACTGTGAAATCACAAGAAGTGAGTTTGAGGCTGACCCGAATGCCTGTGGTCCTCCACGCACCCCAGAGACGTATGACGCTGCTGTTGCTGATCTTCAGGCAGAGAACATCAAAGAAGTCAAAGGAATAAAGGTAAATTCTGTCTTTAATACCGTTGAGTCTTTCCACGTGTCCCAGCCTGGTCTGCCACCTTGTTTAGGTCATGACATCTTTGAAGGAGTCTTGTCATATGATCTAGCACTGTACCTGAAGGACATTATAAAAAAGAAAAAATGGTTCACATACTCACTCTTAAATAGGCGCATCAAACAGTTTAAATATAAAGGATCTGAAGCACTCACAAACCATGTGCTGTCAACACTGAGGGAGCCAAGTTATCAGGGCAAGCCGTTCAAAACTGGAACCTTTTGAGACTGCTACCAGTTTTGATTGGTGACAAAGTACAAAACCATGAGGATGAAGTATGGCAGTTAGCACTCCAACTAAAAGACATTGTTGATATAATTTGTGCTCAGAACATTTCCTTGTCCCAAATAGCATATCTTGATATTTTGATCCAAGAATATTTGGAGTTGAGAAAGATGATGTTCCCTGAAATTCAACTGAAACCTAAGCACCACTTTTTACGCCATTATTCAGCACTGTTGTTGAAATTTGGTCCATTGATGAGGTTATGGACGCTTAGGTTTGAAAGTAAGCACAGTTATTTTAAAAGATGTGCCAGACACCTGAAAAACTTTAAAAATATTTGTCAAACTTTATCAGAGCGTCATCAGATGTATCAGGCATATCTTTTAGCTGGGCAAGAATGTAGTAAACAACTTCAAGTGAAGGACAGCTGTGCATTCTATCCCAACCTCTACAGTGACACTATCAAACAGGCAGTCAGGGAGTTTGCCTTTTCTGAAAGCAATACCACAGTTAGCACAGACATTCAGTACAAGGGAACTGGGTACAAAAAGGACAATTTCTTGTGTACAGAAGTGATGAGTGTATGGAGTTTGGTGAGCTTCTAATCATCTTGATTCAAAATAACACAGCTGTGTATGTTTTGATAGATATCTACAAAGGCATTTTTCTCTCAGAATACCATCTGTATTCTGTGACAAAGGACAGTCTTGGGTTACAGTGTATTAACATTAATGACCTGCCAGATTTCTATCCTTTGGTATCATACATCCTTGATGGACACAAAGTAATTCCATTGAAACATAGTATTATAGCAAAATAAAGTCCAGTTGAAACCGATGCTGTACTTCCCACACTGTAAATAGTTTGAGATTGCATGTCTCTGAGTCATGTTCCAGTTAAGTATATTTTTTCGGTTCTGTTTGAAGGTGGTATTCTTCAGTGCAAATATGAGTGCCTCAGAGCAAACCTTTCTGGATGACGCCATCATCGAAGTCCTACCAGAACTCCCAGCAGTAACCAGAAACATCTTGGTAGAGCACTTGCAGTCTATTGGAGTTGAGATGTATGAAGATCTACGCTTTATAGAGGAGGCTGATTTGATGACAGCATTAAGACCTGTACAAGCCAGGAAACTGCTCTCTGTTTGGAAACGGAAATGTAAGTAAAACACATAGCCATTGTATGATGTTGTATAGTGGGAATCTTAAATTTTGTTTACTTTTGTGTCATTTAAAGATCAGAGTCCCGAGAACAGCTCACTAACATCTGTGGAAGCCTCACCTGCCCGATCGCAGTCATTGCTCTCTGTTTCTCCCCGAAGTTCATCATCAACCTCCTCCAGCAGCCCAGGACTTGACACACAGTGGGATGACAACTTTGAAATTCCATGGACTAAATTTCCTGACGATTTGATGCATTGTTTGGAGAGAGGAAAAAGGCCAGGCCCAAAACTGAGGAGGGAAATGGTCCGGATTGTTGTGTCTGAGATGATGAGGAAATGTCCTCATGTGGGTAAAAAGCATTCAACTGACGTTGCGAAGAAAATGGTGGCAAAATATCCCAATTCTCTGCAAGATGTAATAGAGGGAGATATTGTTGGAACAGGCTACCATTCCCTTGTCAAACAGTTGCAAAACAGAATTGAAAATGCAAGATAAGAAAACACCCAAAATAAGAAAAAGAAAACATCAAACTGATGATTCAGACCACACAGACGAGATCCCGTTAGAAGAGAGGGCAGCAATGCAGGACACTTATGGATGTATTAAATGGAATGTTAAATTTCTGCCCTGTGAAGAAACTCAAGAGAGCCAGCAGCAAAAGATGGAGGAACTAAAGGCAATGTTTCAAAATTCGGATACCAATCCAGAGGAGGTAAAATGCCTGATGAAGTCCACTTATTACACACAACGCCAACATGTCAACCAGGGAAAAAGTATCAAATACCTTAGAGAGGAATGGCCATTTTGGTTTGATGAACTTGGCATGTCAGTCCACTTCAAGGAACTCACTGGTATTGACCTCAAAGAGACATTTACTAGAAATTTGGATTTGAAGGGAAAAAGGCTTCTCAACTACATGACCACAGTCTGTGTCAATAAGGGTAAGAAGTTCCTTCAGACTTATGCAAGGCTTCAGAGGATGCGGGGACAGCATAGTGGCTGTTCAGATGATGTGAAAGAGATGGTCCTGCTTCTGCTAAGCTACTTTGATGAGAAGGAGGAATCTATGTTCATCTATGTAGAAGATACTTGTCTGGCAGAAGAGGTCCAACTGGAGCAACTGCCTTTGACACCAGCTGTCATTGTCTGTGGTAAGTCCTCTTTCATATCTTTTTTTTTGTTTGTTTGTTTTGTTTTTTTGGTAATTGCACTGTTTATATGTCTTTGCATGTGAGTCCAGCGCTTATTAATATACACTGTTCAATAATGTGCACATAGGACAGTCCTGCTATTCCTCAATGAGGTACATGCTAAGTCTGGACCGAAACCTCATCAACACAAACATCTCATCCTTCATGTCTGCAATGTGCCTCATGTTCGGGAGCTACTATTGTTTCAACATCCATTATCCATCTGAGCTGGCTTCAACTCTTGAGTTTCTTCAAAGGTGAGTAGTAAACATGGCTTACACTCATTGCTCCCGAGTTTGGCTCGACTGTGAGCCGGACACAAGCCCGCTCTTAGGCAAGACCCAGAGTAAAGGACATGAGTCAGACCAAGACCAGAATCGGGACTCAGACCCAGACTTAAAAGCCGACTTCAGACTCTGGCCCTCGGGTCTTGTCATGGTCCAGTGTTAGTCAGACTGAGTTGGCATATTGGCCAGGCTCGGATCTGCACTATGATATAGTTTATTGTTTTTCTTTTATTTTTTACTGGTTAAGTAAAATGCAATTTTTTTTCTACAGGTGTTTTTTCTCGATAAACCCAGAAAAAGGAACCAAAGTGGAAAATAAGAACTCAAAGCGCCGTCTCAACGTGAACCCTCGAGTCCTCACCCTGATACAGGAACTCTCCGATCATGAGTGGCGTGAAGCCTAAATAATGGACACACTCTCTGGACTATGTGGACTCTTTGTCTGTTCATTTGAAAAAAGGTACCCCAAGTTTTAGTTATAGTTTTTGTTTTAAAATATTAAGATGACATCTGAAGCTAAACAAAGTTTGATTTAATGGGGTTGTTGTTGTTGTGCACCTGGCACTTAAACTTTGTTCAAGTAACCGGATTTAAAGAATCTAATCTTCTGGAGTCTTTCTGCTTGAGTTCAGCTATAGTCATAGAACCAAACCAATGTTTGTCCTATAAACTAGTGACCATGCTGTCTGTTAAATAAATTTTCCAAAAGTGATATATTCTATTTGTCTCTTCTTACAATAATAATTTTGTAATAATTCCAACATTAGTAGTAAATCATTTTGCAGGTTTGTTAAGTCAATTTCACAGTATAACGTGATAATTTAAGCATAAAAATACAGCATATTAAGAAGAGAATTTATGTATAATATACAGAAAAGCTTAGTTTAAAATACAAACCTTTAATGTGGTGCCACCAGTTTAAATCTGTTTTTTTATCACTGTTTCCTGGTTAATTTTACCAGTTATCGTTGCATATTACACATTTATTTCAAGTAAAAAATACAGGAAACTGTCTTTTTATATGCAACATTGCTATGTAAAATTAACACCAAAAAATTGTGATTCAGCTGTGATTTTATTCACTGTAAATCAATTTACATATTATATTGGTAAAGTTATTTACTATTCTGCTGTATTTTTTACAGGAATTCTCTGGTAACCACAGCTGCCAGCGTTTTCCTGTAAAAACGACAGATTTTTTTTTACAGTGTAGGATCTCTCCTTCACTGTGGTTCTGCCCGAGGTTTCTACTTTTGCCCATGGGGTTTTTTGTAGTTTTTCCTCGCCGCGAAGGAGGGTCAAAGGACAGGGGCATTCTGGGACAGTTATCTGAACTGCTTTCTACCTGTGGCCCATCGAGGCAACTGTTGTTGTGATTTTGGGCATTATAAAATAAATTGATTTGATTTGAAATTGAATTTCTGACGGTTTTGGGAATAAGACATGAAGTTTGTTGTCGCATTATTTACCAAAGGCTGACAAAAGCTCACACGCTGCTGTACACGTGTGCTCTTTTTAAACCCTGTTACCCTTTTACAAAACGATCATAAAGGTAAACTAGGCTTATATAGCAAAAAAACAACAACAAACAAACAGACAGGCCCAGTCAAAAAGAAGTTAAAGCACAGTTCCTTTTGCCTGGGCCTTATCATGCTCATTCATGTCAGACTTCCCCTCCTTATCTTTAATTGATTTGGTTGATTGGTTTTATTTCAAGCTTATTCGGTTTACAAGCGGGTGCATTTTCTAGTGTCTTTTTAAATGAATCTATTGACATTCTCACGTTATGAACTCTGAGAATTTAGCGGTTGAATAAAAGTTTTCTGCGCGCTAGATTAGGGCCGTTTGTCTTAGGGCAGAGAGGAGGTTTGGGCTTGTGAATGCATGAAGAGCTTTCAAAATTAATGACATTGACTGATGGCTTTTTATTGGTATTTTTCTCAGAGCTATCAGACTTTTCAGACTTCTGGGCTTTAGAGTTGGTTGGTCTACTGTCAACTTGCCTTGAAGTTTTAATCGGTGGTAATGTCGTTTTTACACACCTTTTAAAATCGTCTGTCGGAAAATTAATGACGGTAGCTAACCGCTTTTCTTTGGTATTTTTCTCAGAGCTTTCAGACTTTTCAGACTTCTGGGCTTTAGAGTTGGTTGGTCTACTGTCAACTTGCCTTGAAGTTTTAATCGGTGGTAATGTCGTTTGCACACACCTTTTAAAATCGTCTGTCGGAAAATTAATGACGGTAGCTAACCGCTTTTCTTTGGTATTTTTCTCAGAGCTTTCAGACTTTTTAGACTTCTGGGCTTTAGAGTTGGTTGGTCGACAGTCAACTTGCCTTGAAGTTTTCATCGGTGGTAATGTCGTTTGCACGCACCTTTTAAAATCGTCTGTCGGAAAATTAATGACGGTAGCTAACCGCTTTTCTTTGGTATTTTTCTCAGAGCTTTCAGACTTTTTAGACTTCTCGGCTTTAGAGTTGGTTGGTCTACTGTCAACTTGCCTTGAAGTTTTATTTGGTGGTAATGTAGTTTTACACACCTTTTAAAATCGTCTGTCGGAAAATTAATGACGGTAGCTAACCGCTTTTCTTTGGTATTTTTCTCAGAGCTTTCAGACTTTTTAGACTTCTCGGCTTTAGAGTTGGTTGGTCTACTGTCAACTTGCCTTGAAGTTTTATTTGGTGGTAATGTCGTTTTTACACACCTTTTAAAATCGTCTGTCGGAAAATTAATGACGGTAGCTAACCGCTTTTCTTTGGTATTTTTCTCAGAGCTTTCAGACTTTTTAGACTTCTCGGCTTTAGAGTTGGTTGGTCTACTGTCAACTTGCCTTGAAGTTTTATTTGGTGGTAATGTCGTTTTAACACACCTTTTAAAATCGTCTGTCGGAAAATTAATGACGGTAGCTAACCGCTTTTCTTTGGTATTTTTCTCAGAGCTTTCAGACTTTTTAGACTTCTCGGCTTTAGAGTTGGTTGGTCTACTGTCAACTTGCCTTGAAGTTTTATTTGGTGGTAATGTCGTTTGCACACACCTTTTAAAATCGTCTGTCGGAAAATTAATGACGGTAGCTAACCGCTTTTCTTTGGTATTTTTCTCAGAGCTTTCAGACTTTTTAGACTTCTCGGCTTTAGAGTTGGTTGGTCGACAGTCAACTTGCCTTGAAGTTTTCATCGGTGGTAATGTCGTTTTTACACACCTTTTAAAATCGTCTGTCGGAAAATTAATGACGGTAGCTAACCGCTTTTCTTTGGTATTTTTCTCAGAGCTTTCAGACTTTTTAGACTTCTCGGCTTTAGAGTTGGTTGGTCTACTGTCAACTTGCCTTGAAGTTTTATTTGGTGGTAATGTCGTTTGCACACACCTTTTAAAATCGTCTGTCGGAAAATTAATGACGGTAGCTAACCGCTTTTCTTTGGTATTTTTCTCAGAGCTTTCAGACTTTTTAGACTTCTCGGCTTTAGAGTTGGTTGGTCGACAGTCAACTTGCCGTGAAGTTTTATTTGGTGGTAATGTCGTTTTTACACACCTTTTAAAATTGTCTGTCGGAAAATTAATGACGGTAGCTAACCGCTTTTCTTTGGTATTTTTCTCAGAGCTTTCAGACTTTTCAGACTTCTGGGCTTTAGAGTTGGTTGGTCGACAGTCAACTTGCCTTGAAGTTTTAATCGGTGGTAATGTCGTTTGCACACACCTTTTAAAACCGTCTGATGGAAAATTAATGACGGTAGCTAACCGCTTTTCTTTGGCTTGTGTCTTATCCATTGTGTCTCTTGTTATTCTCTCCATCTCTGCCACGCGAATCTATGAGGAACTGACTTGGATTGCGCCCCTTAAATAACCCCTGTTCTTTGAAATCACATGTTCTCTTTATGACATCACATGTTCCATTCATGACATCATCACTCTCTCTGTGTTTCCTGCCGGTGTTGCCATGGTGACAGAATGCAGGACTCCCTGTGACATCACAGTTCCAAACGCGCAGAGTTCCAGACAAGCAGAAGTGGGAAGATAATATAATATATAATATAATATATAATATCAATGCAATGACGTCATGCAAGCCCGTATGTTCGGGAGGATCACTTCGACAAATGTTAAAACCCAAACACTGTTTACTGACAAAATAAATAATACAAAACAGTCCAGCCTACTTTGAATCTGTATATATTATGCAATTAATTCTATTAGGCTAAGAAAAGTATCTTAATTTGGGGAGATAAGACCCCAAATTATGCTCCTGCAATGCAGTCTATGAATAGGTCTTAATTTTAATTTGGCTAAAATGGTCATTGACTTATTCATATTAATGTTGATTTTCTTTATCTTCTTTTTGCACACATTAGGCTACATTATATATTTAGACTTGATTATTATGATTATTGCCATCTGACAGACCTTCATTACATTCCCATGAAGTCACATGTGGACAGTTTTATACTCATACGTGTGCATTAAACAGTGATCAATGTATTGTGGTTACTTTACTCACAGATAGGACAATGTATTGATGTTTTACTTAACAGCGGTCCCGCATATACTTGGACATTCAGCAGGAGGCACAACAGACAGACATATTCATATCTTTGATATAAAAGGTATTTTAGACACATTCATCAAAGTACGATTAAAATGCATTTTTTATTTCATTGCATTTAGACAGTTTTGCAAATGAAGTCTTCCTTCTCGTCTGTGCAGGCAAAATGGGCGGAGCTCTTGCACACAGAACACCACACCTGTCCAGAAGATCCAAGCCTTTAGTTAAACCAGAAATGAATAGTGAGCATGAAAGACAGTGTTACCTTGTCAAATCATTTTCTGTTTTGTAGTAGGCACACAACGCAGTAATCCTCATTGCTTATTAACAATGAATTGAGTGTTCCTTGGTCACTTTAAGTTTCAAAGATGATTATCTGAAATAAATTGACGACCTTCACCTGTCTCCCAACACACGAAAAATGTAGTAGTAATAATATAAAATCTTATTACAAATTACTGAAATGCAGCAGCTGTAGTAGTTTTATCCACATTACAAAGTTCCATCAATAAGTTGTTTTTGATTGATTATTAAAATGGGGGATGAATAAAAGTAATTCTGATTCTGATTGCCTGGCATTCATGTCTTGCTAATCTTATTTTTAATTTTCCTGTGAATACAACACTTAAATTTGTTCACGTTAAATGTCTGTTTCAACAGGTTTTAAAGTGTTCTCTTTTTGAATCATCTAATCATCCATGCTGTTTCAGTGGCTGACGATGCAGGGAAGAAAAGGTCTTCAGCGGGAGACGTCCTCTGATGAAGACGGAAGGCTCCACTGTCGTCGTCATCTCCTACAGATGAAATCTCGACCACTGTGCTAGTTATTAAAATAATGAATCTACCTCAGTGGTTACATTTACTGCATGTCACAGCATGTAAAGTGCTAGAAAAAGTTCGTAAACTCATGATGATGATGATTTTTATTTATAGAGTGCTTTTCCACCTAACAGCACTCAACAAAGCGCTTAACAAACCGCTGAAACTACAGTTGCTGTTACAACATAACATACAATTACATTTATAGACAATAAACAGGCACAACATACATTTGTAACTACAGTTGTGGTCACAACAAACACAGACAATAACAGACAAACATAGCAGGTGGCTGTATTCTGTAAGTAATCCATACAAAAGATGTAAGTAACTGTTTTAGAAACGAAAAGGGGGAAAAAGTTCAGACTTGATGTGAAAATGGCAGACGGCTGGTTTGTAGGAAAGGCGTCTAAGATGCTTTGGCGAAACTGTTGCTGATGTTTATGAGTTCCGGGCCTTGTCCTTTGGGCAGGAGTGAGGATGAGATAAAGGCACAGCTGCTGCAAGACCTCTAGTCAGGAGGGGGAGAACATTTCTAATAATCCATTTTTGATCCTCAGCAATTTATCCGGATCATAATCAATCAGTTCTGGTTCTCAGCGTCACTTGCGAGCCTCCGTTTCATGTAGTAGCCTTGTTGTCCACTTGTTCTTGCAGCTCTTCCAGCTCTCCGGTGTTTGCCTCTCTCTGTTCTAATCCCTTCAGCTGCTACTCATGTCAGAAGTGCTCTTTAATTTCACCAGACAGCGGCTGGGTTGCTTTGAAGGCAGCTGTCTTCGAAATTTTGCGATAGTTTAAGGCAGTACCCAGTCCAATAAGCACGAACCCCACTATCAAGATTCCAAAAATAATTAAGTCCCCAACGTCTTCCACGGACAGAACTTCCAGACACAGAACCTGCCAGTTGTTCCAGGCGTCCCGTGTGTCGCTGCCGCAACAGTTCCGTCAGGGCCAGTGGGTTCTCCCGGTGCACCCTTCTTTATGGGAAAAAAATGTGTCAATGGCGCAAGAGACCAGGTATTCATTTCCAATTTTTAGGAGTCCAGCAAGCAGTGAATCAAAAAAGAGAATAATATTAAAGTATGACGAGACAAGAAGCAGAACTCATCAAACCAATTTTATGATTTCACAAAGACAACACAAATAAATATAAAATCCAATTCATAAATGCAGTGTTATATATTAGTGTAGAAAACAATCCAAACAAATCTATCATTGTAAAAAAAAATATTGCAACTTTGAACATTCTGTACTGCCTGTCTGGGCCACGCTTGGCAGCTGCTGACACCAAATGCTTTTGATAACTGGCCTGTTTTATCACTGTGGAGTGTCTGTTATTCTGGCGGGGTGAAAATACATTTTCTTGCAACTGTTGACTTATTAGTAATGAATATTTATTTACTACATCTGTAGCAGTTATGTACTTTATACTGTATTTTTTAACTGAATTGAAAAATTAAAAACTGTGTCTCTTTATTTGACTCTATTTATTATTTAGTTTTTAAGTAAACCAGATTTGATTTAAAATTGTCCTCAAAATTCTAATTTCGCCTGATTTTAAAATTTAAAATTTCAACAAATCAGTTTTAGAATTAGATATGGAAAAATCCTTTTGTACGTTTTGTCAAAATCTAGTTAAGTCCCAGATTGTACAGTTGGGTGTAGGATCTACTTTAAGGCTGATCTTTATGTCTTTGTGGGAGAAAAATGCATTTTAAGAAAACGGCCTTTGAAGTTACAATGTCCCAGAGAAATCTATGGATGAAGTGGATTCAATGGAAGATTAAAACATTTTTAAACAGAAGATTGGATAAGTTTTTTGTTTCCACATGAACGCCGATATGTTAAGAGAGAAAACTGACCAAAAACTGACTTTTGCCTGTTGTGTCTTGTCTTAACGAGTCAAAATGTCTGAAATTAAGATAAAAAAAAAAAAAATCAGTTTCAGAATGTTAATCTTTAACACTTTTATTTGTTTGATAGATTATTTTACTTGTTTCAAAAATGTTTCTGACTTGTTTCAACACATGACTTCTTATTTCAAGTCTTTATTTGCCAGTGGGTTAAGAAATTATTTTATATTATTATTATTTTCTTTTACTTTAAACTAAATGATCTTGGTCAGAAATACCTTGAAACCGCTGAAATGTTGTATGTCAAATAAGCACTTAAATCTCATTTTGTCAAAACAATTCAAATCTAGATTAAGTTGTGAGTTCAGGACGGTTTAGTGAGTCTGATCAGGCGACTAAATGTGATCAAGTTAAAATAAACTGTATTTCTCCAGAGTTTTGAAAATGATTCCCTAAAACATTAAATTACAAAGACATTGGTCAGATGTAGTTGATGTTTCATCGTCTGTGGCTTCAAACTGAGCATTTTGACTTAACTTTATCAGTGGTGGAAAGTAACCAAGTGCAAATGATTAGGTATCTGCACTTTACATTTTATAGTTGTTCACTACATTTGAGAGCAGGTTCTGTACTTTTTACAGCTCTACATTTTTTATCTGGACTGAAAAGTATAAAGCATTTTTCTTTTTGAGACCTGCAGAAATGGCCACGGCGACATCCTGCTGAAGAGTTTGAGTTAAAGGCGCGTTTTGACAAGAAAATATAAATAAAATGATACATAAATGAAGGTATTGATTCAGCTGCTTCCTTTGGCCGACAATCTGTATTCTGTCTATAATTCTTTATCAAAATCACTTCAAAATCATACTTCTCAGTCTGTGTGAAATACTTTTTACTCTAAAAGTACATTTTCCCACTGGTACTTCAATACTTTTACTGCATTTTCTTTCTTTTACAATTGAGTACTTCTTCCACCACTGAACTTTAGTGATAGCATCCAGTAGAAACACTAATATTGAACATCAGAATATGTCCAGTGCCTTTACGCTGCCCCGTCTGACAACTTCCCACAAATTTCCGCTTTTTGTCACTGTTTTCATTCAAGCCGGAGCTAAAAATACATGTGTTTTTAGTTTTTGACCACATCATTATACTATTTCTGTTTTTTACAGTTAGATTTGAAGCCATAATAACAACAGAACCGCTTCTCAACGCGGTATATTTGTCACTTGGGTGTTTTTCTGCCTGTTACTTGTGACTTTTTTCGATCTGGGGTTGTATGTTGGGCGCCGTCTTCTGAAGCAATAATCGATGTGTTTTTGTCCCTTTCTCTGATGCTGTATAAGCTACGCTCACTACATTTGTCTACAACTTAAACTATCGGGCCGTGAATTGTTCTGTAAAAACTGATGCTGCTAATAAACAGTGTCTGGCCTCTGAACTGCGCTCGTTATTCTGGCTCTATCTCGCAATAAAAGAAATGACTGCACTCCAACTGATGTCCTCGTTTATATTCCGTGCGTTTGTGTTCTTTATGTGAATAAGAATTGTCTGATTTAGGGAAAAAGAACATTTGGCCAAGATTTTTTCCTGTTCACCCGCAGTGTCTCGTTTAAGTGTTTATGACAGGTTGATTTTCTAATTTTGACTTCAGTGTATTGATACCTCTTGTAAATATAAATTATAGTTATAAGCCAATCAGGTCGCTGTTTGTGGAGAAATGTTGAAAAATCGGTTGAAAATTACAGGAAGATAAGATAAGAGATCCTTTATCTGTCCCACAATGGGGAAATTCCAATGTTGCAACACACAGTTTAGAACAGGAATGAATGAAATAGGCGCATGCAATAAAAATAGGATAAATAATTACTACATGGTACTAAAGATACAATATAAAGTATAAAGTGCACACTCTTATTTACAGTAGGTGGCTGTCTGGGAACGTAAAGTAAACAATATATATGAAGTAAACAAATATATGACATCACAACGTTTATGCATCATTTACACAAAATAAACTACTTTTTGACCCTTCAAACACTGATTCAACAAAATAAAGACGTTCACATATATTTTAATTTGTGGAGTAAAACACAACAGACTTTAGATGAGTTTTGTCCCGGCGTACAGTGTGGTTGCTATTAATTTCTGAGTGTGAGTCACAACCAGGAAGTAAAATTAAAAGCATAAAAAAATGCTAAACAGGGATACAATTTGTAAAGAATTTTAGCAAAATTTGAAATATATTTATCTTAAAGCAGGTTAGCTAAGAAACGCTGTGCCCACCACTCATCAAGATCAATGGGGTCTAGAAAAAGAAGAAAGGAAAAAGTGAAGATCAGAATGTAGAACTGCGATTTATGATATAATCTTAATATAATATGCAAAATCCTGAGAATAAAAGTTACATTTGTGAAAAAAAATGATCTTAAAGCAGAACTCTGTAACTTCAGCGACAGAGCTCCCCCTGCAGGTCTCTTGTGGACGTACACTCCCAGTAAAATAATGACAAAAGCTCAGATAGAGACATGGAAGTATTAAATGAACTGGATAAGGTACGCCCCCTCTGTCGGTGGTCCCAGATTGATTAGTGGCCGTGTGAGGTACTGCAGCCTCTTGGGCCCAGCCTTTTTCTAAATTGCACATTATAATTGCAGACAGGACTGAATTATTATCGGTATTTAAATAAAATAGAAGGAAATGTTCATTTCTACCGTTTCTAAAATCACCGAAATTACCGTTTTTATATGAAGTGGGGAATTGTGGTCACGTGGCGCCCTAAAACAAAGATGGCAGCCTCCGTTTCAGGAAGTAAAACAAAGATGTCAGCCTCTGTATCAGGAATGCGCCAATGAGCACACTCCATAGGGATAAACAGGGCGGCCATTTTGGTTTCATCTTCCAGGTTTTATTATAGTTCTATGGATAGAGAGGGGAATCCAGTAAACAAACAGTTTGGTAAAGTTAGCATCATATTCACAGATTCGGACCTCCGAGGTCAATAGCTCTTAAACACGAAACTCTTTGGAGATCATAATCATGTAAAAATACTCGGATTTATATAACGACCTGTGCGAAACAAAATCAGAGGCGATTTAAAATTTAAATCTCCCTCTGACTTTGACGTCATCGATGTACATGCTCAGAGCTGCAGCTCTTCATTACAGGTCGTTATATAAATCTAATTCCATATAAATAGAGCAGAAAAACGTGGTCCTTATCTTAATAAATTTTTCTAATATTTTTCCTTAAAGTATCTGAACAATCAAAATAATTTTTATATTCGTATATCTTTCCATTTCCTTGAATGCGTCACTACACAACTGCGTAGCGAACGCCTGCGGTTTAACACTTCAAAAGTGATGAATAAATATAAAAACGGTATTTCCTTGTATAGAATAAATACAAAGATTGGAACTTTTTTTTCCGGGACGAATAGTATGGTGACAGACGCTTTCACGTGTGTCTAACATGAAGAACACAATTACAATCACACAAGCTAACGTTATCACAAAAAAAACTTGCAGCTGCTGGTCGTTCACGTCGCTCAAAGCATCACGGGGGATTGTCGTCACGTGGCGCCCTAAAGCAAAGATGACCGCCTCCGTATCAGGAAGTAGATGTGGAAGTAAGAAATTTTTTGGGGTCAATGAGTTCACTCTATAGAGATAAACAGGGCGCCATTTTGGATTCATCTTCCAGGTTTTATTATAGTTCTATGGTGTGAATTCACACCAGGGGATTCTTGTACTGGAGCAGAGTGGATGGTGAGGTGCTTACTTTTAATATTAGCTGTAAAAAATGATCACAAATAGCCAAACCACGCCACCTGAGATAAGCTCAGGACCAATTAAAATGAGGCACGCAAGCTTGTTGTTGAGCAGAGGCAAGCTTTAAATTGGCTTAGCTTGAAATAATTTAACAGCTTGTTTTTCTTGTATAATCCATTTTCATTTGTCACTCCGACATCACAGTTCGTTTATTCACTAAATAAAAGTTGGTCTCGTCCACAAAGTCACATCATCGAGGGCTTTACATTATGGCTATCAGACGACAGTGACAGAACAGCTCCGTGGCTCCTGGCGTCAACCCTGCACCAGCCGTTACCTAGCAACCATTTTGAAAATAAGAGCCAAAAAACCCATACAAATCACAGCGTGGTTATGATTTTACAAATAATAATACCCAATAACAACTTTAATTTGTTGAATGACACTTTAAAGTATCAAAAGGTGTCAGTTGTTCTTTTGATTGTGTTTGTATTTTTCACGGCACGTCGCTTTTTGATGACATCACAGAGGGATTCTCAATTCTCAATCACTTCCTGTAGTTTTAAACTTTTATTTTTCTAAATTTCTTCACAAACTGCAACTTCACGAATGTAACACTATAGTAAATAATTGCCACATGTGCTTTCCCACCAAACTAAGACATAATTAGAACATTTTGAGACTCTGTCATATAGACTTTAAAGGAAGAATATTCTGCATTTTGTATATTGTTATTAGCCTTTAAACGCCAAACTTCAGTGCCTTTAGTTTGGTGTCTCATGTTTTGAAAAAAAAAAAAAAAAAAAGACAGTTATTTTGAAATAATTAAAGTTTTTCTCAGCTGTCTACAGTGACACTTATTTAGTATATTATGTTTAGTTTTGTTAGCATTTTAAGAGAATGTACAGTGAGCAGTGAACTATAAGAAATGCTCAGCACGAGTCTGGTGATGATTTAAGGACTTAAAACAGCAGAAGATTCTCTGATAAGTGACGTATGAAATCTGAAAATACGTCCAAGATCGCGGAAGTTCAGTGTTTATGACGCTCGGAGGGAGAGGATTTTCTTATAAACATTCCTCAAAACAGTGCGAATGCAGCTGAATGCTACTCCAGGTGTGTTTTTGATGATGGAACATTGTTAGAACAGGGTTTAAAGCTCAAAAAAATCACTGTAGCAGAATGTGTGTCCTTTACGATTGCCATCTCATGTTTTAGAATTAAAAAAAAAAAAAAAGCTTATATAAACAAAGTAAACATCTGTATCTGGTTCTGTTTGCCCTGGCACTCTCTGAGTTTAGGCGACATCTACTGGCTGCATTGCGCTTACACGAGCTAAATCTGCGTTTGTGAAGAAATGCGAGTGAGCTAGTTGGTTTGTAGAGGCAGAAATGCTCAGAACGAGTCTTAAAACAGTGGAAGAGTCTCGGAGAAGTGACGTCTAGAATCGCAGAAACATGATCGATCGAGGGAGTTCAGCAGGAAGTGTTTTTGACGGTCGGAGGGAGAGGATTTTCAAATGCGGATTCATCAAACTAGCGTGAATGAAGCTAAATACAACTCCAGGTATGTTAGTGATGATGGAACATTGTTAGAACAGGGTTTAAAACTCAAAAAAGTCACTGTTGCAGAATATGTCCTTTAAGACATGAATAAATGGCAAAAGTCAAATTTTCATGGTTGGAACTTAAAATGGCTCCAAGTAGAGCTTCAAAGTGCACCAAGAAATGAAAAAACAACAAGTAACTGGTCTTAAACTGTCACTTTTAGTTGCTTTTCTGTCACTTTTAGTCATCTTTGTGTCCCTTTTAGTCGAATTTTTCTTGCTTACAGTTGCTTTTGCGTCACTTTTGGTTGCATTTTGGACACTTTTAGTCACATTTTTGTCACTTTTAGTCACATTTGTGTCCCTCAGAAACAGGGATGATGGAACATTGTTAGAACAGGGTTAAAAGCTCAAAAAATGTCACTATGGCATAATATATTGTTTTTAACTTCAGTAGATTTGTCAAGTGCTTCTTATACTTTTTACTTGAGTATGTTTTTTTTCTTTTTCTGGCTGCTGTATCTGCAGTTTTACCCAAGTAACAACAACATGCAGTTCTTCTTCCACCACTGGAGCGACTAGAAGCCGGCCTTTTCTGCTCCATCAGCCGCCGGTTTGTGGTTCTCATCCTGGTTTAGTTCCCATTTCTCCGTCTGCCACCGACAGTAGTTTGTGTTTCTGTCTTACTCAACCCAGACTTTCTCCATTTCCTCCAGAATATACTCACTTTCATTTTACTTTGCAGCGAAAGAATGATTACAAGCGCAGGGCTGTTTACTGAATGTCTCTCCACACTCTCTGCTCCGTCTCATGAAGCCTACAAAGACCTGCAGGCGCAATCAGAGTCCGAAATGTAATAAACTTGTCACTTCAGCGTGTGATAAAAGCACTCTGCCAAAAGTAAAATAACAAACAACAACAACAACAGAAAAGCACAGAATATAAACGAGAACATCAGTTGGAGTCCAGCCATTTTTTTTTTTTACCATTGTGCAGGGGCGTAGCACAACATTCTGGGCCCCAGGTACAAACCTGCTCTGTGGGCCCCCAATAGATAATTTTGTGATTTATTTATCCCTGCAAATTCCTTTAAAATGGTTTCATTCACTTTTGCCCTGTGGTTTCTACACAGACCTAAAACAAGTCTCTAATCAATGTGACAGGTTAGACCCTTGATTTTCCACCAGTGCGACGGGGAACACTAGTGCGCCTTCAGCAGGTGCGCCTTGAGAAAATGTCCAGTTCTAGTTCACAGATTCACAAATGCGGATTTAATGAACTAATTTACCTTTTTGGAGTGTCCTGAGCAACATTTTCATCAAAAAAAACGCAAAACCATCACTTTTACCAAATTTAAAGAACTAGACAGTGTCACAGATATTATTTGTCTCATTATATACAATATTTTTAACTAATGGTCTGATTTGGTAGATAAAAGATAAAAAAAACACTGGGTTAGACACACGTTTGACTAAAATGTAATGAATATGATGTATTTAAGATTTACTAAACATTTTGACTGTTTGTCCCCAGTTTTCGTAAAGTTTATAATGTCTCTTCATGGTTGAACATGAGCACAAATATGACATAGTTAGAGGTAATTCCACAACTGTTACCATAGCAACCAGACTGTAAACAAGGGCCAACATCCACATAAATTACACAGTAGTTATGATTTGACAAATAATAAAACCTGATAACACCTCTATTTTGTTGACCGACTGCTTAAACTGTCCACTGTTTATCTTCAAGTGTACGTCACATTTTGATGACATCACAGAGGGATTCCATTTTAGAACTCAGCCCTACTTCCTGTCATTTTAAACCTTTATTTATCAAAATTCCTTCTGGAGCTGCAACTTCAAAAATATAAAACTGCACTTAATATTTTGCACACGTGCCCTCCCACCAAACTAAGCCATCATTTGAACATAACGAGAGCCTGTCATATAGACTTTAAAGACATCTTTTGTAGTTATTGGCTCAAATTATGAAACAGCACTCTTTATTTTTGCAATAACCAATGACCAATTAAAATCACCATTTGTGAACAACTCAGCTGAAATGTGAACAATGAGTTTGTTCTTTCATTAAAACCATTTATTACTTTTTTATCCACCATCTGATAAAAGTCAAGGTCAAAGGTCACATGGAAACTAAGAGAAACTAAAAGCAGCTGGACATGATAAATGTGAAAAGAAAGCTGTGACCCACTTATTTTCAGTCAAATCCATCATTCTGGGATGAATTAGAGTCAGTTTTTACTCCAAAGGTACACAAATTACACTAAAAGTCAGAATAATTTAATAGAACTTTTATATGGATTTTATATGAAGTCCTGAAAACATTTTTTTGTTAAATTAGCTTCAGCTTTGAAAGAGGAATTGTCAAAACCAACAAAAGCCACAAGTGTCACTCAGACCAAATCTACAGACACCAGCTTTACTTCTTCATATATTTAACAAAAAAAATGTAGGCGGACTTTAAAGTCTGGTATTTTTTTGAGTCTGAGCTTCACAAAGAGTCAGACAATAGTTTGTGGAGAAACAGCTTCCGTTTGAAATGAGGCTCGTTTTAGTCAGAAAACAGGTCCAAATCAGACGGGGTTAAAGGAGTCATGGGGCCCCCAGGTCTCATGATTATATTTACTCTTTGTTCTGTGACAAAATGTCGGTATAGGATCTTAGCTTATTCCAAAATTGTGTTTATTAGTTTTGTATGTATATCATTATTGTCAATTCATTTAGTAACGTAGTTTTTGTAATGTTACTATGTCTTTCTTTCTTTGTTATTTGTTTGGCCTTATCTGGTGTTATTCCTAGTATTTAGTCATGGTGCTCCACAGTGATTACTTGAGTTATAGTTTTATGTTTAGTCACGTTTAAGTTTGTTGTTATATACTGTATTTGACAAATGGTCACTGCAAATTTGAAAAGATTTAAGAAAAAGTGAATACTGCCACCTCCTGGGCTCTGGTGCACAGCACATCTACTATAGGCTTGCTTTCTATCCCCTATCGCGGTAATGATCAAATCATCAAATCAAACTTTATTTATAAAGCGCTTTTCATACATAGCATGTAACACAAAGTGCTTTACAGTGCATTAAAAACATTCCCATACATGGCCATTCCCTGCCCAACCGCCTCCCACCAGCCAAGCAACCCACCCACAGTCACATAGACACCCGTACACACACACACACACACACACACACACACACACACACACACACACACACACACACACACACACACACACACACATCTATGTGCATATACACACATACACACGTATTTACACACACATACCCTAAGATACAATAGGCTGGGTGCAGATACACCAGTTGAGGAAGCACCATCAGAGGAGCCGTCTGCACCAGGAGCAGAGAGTCGCCTGCAGCCGCAGGACACAGACTGAGGCCCCAGAGGAGAGATGAGGCAAACACCAAACCTCCACCAGGGGCCCATGAGTCAGGGCCCAGCAGCCACAGACGACCACCACTCCCGGTACAGAGGGCCCCTCAGAGGAAACACTGGAGAGTGTAAAATTGATAAAAGAATAAATAAATAAATATGGGTAATTAATAAATAGAAAACTTGGAAATAAATACATATAAAACAGTAAGCCTAAAATAAGTAAACACAATAAATAGGAAGGATAAATATAACAAATACATAAATTAAATATTAATCAAAAGCTAGACTAAAAAGGTGGGTCTTGAGCCTGCTCTTAAAAACCTGAACGTTCTCTGCGGCCCTGAGGTTCTCCGGCAGGCCGTTCCACAGACGAGGGCCGTAGTACTGAAAAGACGCCTCGCCGTGAGTGTGTGTCCTGACTTTGGGAATGACTACGAGCCGGCTGCCGGAGGAACACAGGGGCCGCGAGGGTTCATATGGTAAAAGCACTTCTGAAAGATAAGAAGGCCCAAGTCCATTTAGACATTTATAAACCAGTAAAATAACCCTAAAATCGATCCTGAAACACACGGGGAGCCAATGCAGTGATTTTAAAACCGGTGTAATGTGGTCCCGCCCCCTGGTCTTAGTCAGGACACGTGCTGCTGAGTTTTGTAATAATTGCAAACCTGCAATACTCTTTTTGGGAAGACCAGAGAGCAGGGCATTACAGTAGTCTATACGACTGGAGATAAAAGCATGCATCAGGGTCTCCGTGTTGGCCCGAGAGAGAATGGGACGGACTCTGGCTATGTTCTTTAAGTGATAAAAACCTATTTTTGTGATGTTCTTGATGTGCGGGATAAAAGTCAGCTCAGAGTCAAAGATAACGCCCAGGTTTTTTACTTGTGCTGATGGATTAAAAGACTGTGCTTGCAGTTTGAATAAAAGTTTCTCTCTCTGTGCCTCAGGACCGATGACTAAAACCTCAGTTTTGTCCTGGTTAAGCTGGAGAAAGTTTTGTGCCATCCAGGATTTGATGTCTAAAATGCAGTTAAAAAGAGCATCTTTTAATGATGATGATGACTTTGTAATGCCTCATGCGTCCAGGTAGGTACCGTCGCAAAATACATTTTTATTGTGTCAACTGACAGCTAACAAAAATGAAGTGAAAGTCATGCAAGCTCTGCAATTCCTCTCACAGGCGTCTGGTAAGTCACTACCATCAAACTTTTGTCCAGTGGACAGATTTCACTTTTCTATTATGGTCATCGGATCTGCTGTGTCCTTCCAGTATCTGTGCTCTGTTTGTTTACACGAGATCGTCATAGACCGACGTTTGGTCCCAAATGGTGTCACAAACGAATTAAATATACTGCCAGCATACCAGATATGTCTATAAAATGTGACTCAAAGGGGACATTAACTCACTGCATGAGGGAACACTTACATTTGAAAAGAAGTGGTACAAACTATCTTCTCAAAGTTATCTGTCTAACCTAAAACACAGTGTATCTGCGACTGTATCATACATACTTCACTTAATTATAACCGGGAGAAATGTCCTCATTTTACAGACATCATGAATTAATTATCAATGCGCTATACTTTTTACACGTAATACATTTAATTGAAACGCTGATTAACATACTGGACACAAGAGGGCAGTAGACTACTATTAGTTGAATTCAAATAATCCCTGTTCTCTGCTGTGGGAACAGCTATTCAAATCACACCTTCATTATGCATTTATGATAATGGCCTGAGACATTATTTTCTCATGTGGGTCATTATATTAGCTGCACATGAACATTTAATGTTTCCTATAGGGTCAAAATGACAATGGCTGATTAATAAAACCTTTACGATGTGCTAAATGTCAGACTTAAAACCTGCTTGCAGCTTCACAAACCTCTTCCTTCAGCTGCTCAGTTTTGCTGCTCAGGAGTGAAATGGAGCATGTTAAATGTCCATTAGCTTGTGTGGTGTGCTTTAATATTGTGTCATAACAAACCTTCATATGATAAGATTTATTTTCTATATAAATCTGTAATAGTGAGTATCATCTTCACAGGAATAGTGTCTCCAGCCCCCATCTGGGAGAGTAACATGAAAACAGCCCATACAATCATAATGTGGAGGAGTGATGACAGAGAGAGCAGGAGCAGCTGGAGGTCAAAGGGCAAACTCAGAGCTACCTTTTAGAAACAGATGAGACAGATGAGATGAGCGGCCGTATAGATTTACTGCAGCTGCTTGATGAGAACAACAGACCAATGTGCCTTTAGTTTCCCACACACAAGCCAGAGCAGACAGTGTGTGCTTTTTACTTTACACTCGATACTTTTTGAAGTACTTGAGTATGCATGTTGAGAATATACAAATTTAAACGTGTTTTATTAAAATGAGTGAAGGCATACAGTTTGCAGATGTGGGTAACGGGGCACATTTGGGACACATTTGCCCTCGCAGAATCCATAGTAAATAAACTATATCTTCTTTTTGTTACTGTTACACAAACTGGAATAACCCCTTTTCCAATGAGGACAACATAAACAGCATTTCTTTCCGTTTTCCAGACACCGGGGCATGAACGAGAACTATTTGATATATATAAAACATGTATAAGGCAGGAGATGTTTAGTAACAGCTCAAATATAACTTACTAAAAGGACATTTGGTCTGATCTCGACAGCTAATCGGTTTAGGCTTTTTTCTGCACCTACACCACGATCTGGAATGATGTCCTCCTCCATTTGAGGTCAAGCAGCCCTGATGATAATTTAAAAGGCATTCAGACTTTTCTTTGCTGAAGGCTACACTTGCACGGCCACTGACTGTGAACGTTTGAGTGTGTAGGTTGTGTGCTCTTGGTGTGAATGTTGCTGTATCTCTGTACTTTAGAATAAACTAAATAACTATATGACTCCATAGAAAATAAGGGTGGGTCGGCAGTGGTAATGTACACTGTGCTTGTGTCCTTACCTTGGCTGTTTGAATGTGACGAGTGAGTTGTGATGGGCCGATGCTGCAGGTTGGCAGCCTCATTTCCATCAGTCTTTCCAAGGCAACGGTGAATACAGTAGTAGCTACCACCACAGAGTATGGAATGAATAATGCACAAAACTGTAGAGTAAATTTGAGGGTCAAGAAAGGCATTATTGTATTATTATGAATATTATAAGTGCTGTCCCACTTACTGTCATGAGTATAAACTATAGCTATATCTAAATAAACAATTTAAAAGCAAAACAAACCATAAGTACAGTGCAAAAATTAATTTCTAGATGAGTTAAATGTCTTGATTTCTGGATATTAACCTTCATTTCTGACGTTTTGACCTGTTAAGACGAGTAAAGACTATATTTGATGGAACTAGATTATTTGAGTTGTTTCAAAACGTTAATGGCCTGTTTCAGTAAACATTAATTCTTACTTCAAACCAAATTATGTGACATTGGGTCAAGGTAATTTCACTTACTCCATTGGCAAATTTATCTTTATGTTATTTTAAGATAAGTTATCACATGCCCAGTCAAATTTATCTTGAAACTAGTGAAATATTCTGCAAGCAATTAAATCTCACAGAGACCAAACTACTCAGACAGAAAAAAAAAAAATTAATTCAAGATAGATTTACATTTTTGCTGTATAGACCTATTTTATATTGTGAGCGTGAAACGAAATAATACCAGAAATTTGACTTTAAACGTAAACGGTTCGTGAAGTCAAATCAGTGGAACTCATTTATCCCAAACCACGTTATATATTTATCCGTGTGCCTTCAGAAACGTTTCTCCATTTACAGCAAATTAAGGTGACATTTTCATATGCGTCTGTCCTCGTTATCCTCCCCGGTGCAGACGCTCCAGTCTCCAGCCCGGCGCAGTCTTCTCAAATTTCACTGTGCGCAGACCTTACCTCCTTAAAAACTTTGAAGAGCGCAGTTTCCCAGACGCAGAAAAGCGCCCGGCTCCCTGGAGACAGACTCCGGCACTCTTTGCACACAAAAAAGATAAAACCCGAAGTAGAAATACACATTATCCTGCTCATTAGACTAAACCTTCTTAAAGCATGGTTGAATGTAGTGGATTTTGGATCAACACTTGGTCGTGACGCGAGGATGGAACTTCAGGACCGGCGTTTATCCAAAGCAATCGGACATATGGCTTTTACGCACAACAACTGACCGATTTGTCAAGCTGAAAGTGGGATGACCGTGCCAAAGAAGACCAAGCATGGTAAGATGAGATCTGCTGATATTTGTCGATTATTTACTTCGTGCATGAAGTTGAAACAGGTCAAGCAGAGTTTTGCGCTGAAAAGGCACATCCAGGACGCGCACGCGTGACACTTGTGAGTTACGACCCAAGTGCTGGAGGTTAGAGGAATTTGTCAAAAGCACAATGTGGGCCAATAAACGCGCTGTATTTCATGTCACTGCCCGCGTTTTCACACCTTGACCCATACATCATGAGTTTAAGAAAGACTGCAAGGGATGTTGGCTCCGTGGACGCACACCTGACGAAAGTGCGTAAAGTTTGTTATTCTAGTCCGGACATGATAATTGGTATCACTGATTCTACCTGAGTATTGCTTTTGAAGTAGAATAGAGCTATATGGTGGAAGAAGTACTCAGTTTTGTAGGAATAAAACAGCTACTGAAGTAAAATGATCCGTTTGAACATGTACTTTAAGAGTAAAAAGTATTTCAGACAGGTTTTGTTAAAACGTTAAATGTGATAATTTTGGTAATGATATGTGCTGATCTTGAGTCAACAGTAGCAATTCCAATCAATTTTAGTTTTTTTCCTATGAATTTTATTTAGATTTTGTTTGCGTAAAGCCGGGACTTAAGGTTTCAGAAGGATGTCACCGTGAAACTACTTGTATTTCAGTCCAGTTTTAAAACGTAGTGGAGTAGAAAGTACAGTGACTGCTCTCAGATGGAAAAGTAAAAAGTATACCCTCTGTAAAAAAGTAAAGTACAAATATCTAAAATGTTACCGAAGAACAGTCAATCAAAAAAGAAAACCCTATCAACTGAGTAGTCGACTAGAAGGAGGAATATATGAGAACTATGAAGTATCACAACGTATCTAACCAAATCTGACCTCAAAACACAACAAGCACAGAGGAGTTCATGAAAAAAGTACGTATACAGAAAGGTACAGGTAAACAGTGTATTTATGTCAGAGATATGTGAGTTAGATTGAATTCATGATTCGCTCCATCATTTTCCGCTAACTCACTCCAGATCTTCTCTTTTTTTTACCACATGAATCCTTTTATCCTATTGACTAATAAAAATGTAAAAATGCAGACTAATCAACTAAACGACTACAGCCAAACTTCTGTACTTTGTTACTTTCCTCCGTTTTCTATGTAAATTAATGATTATTGTATTAGTTTACGAAGCAAAATTAGCCTAGTTTAACTCAGCTTTTTAATTATCTCTGTGCTTATTTAACTGCTTTTCTTCCACCTTTGCTTGTTGGGTTTTTATGTCCATCCAAAGAAAAGTTCAAGCACTTCCTAACTATGGGTGTGCTCTTATAGAAAAGCATGTCCTGTCAGATCCTATACAGTCTTCATACTATTCACATGGACCTGTGCCAATATTAATACAAATGCTGTAAGTGCAAAGGCATGTCTGCATAAACCGAGGAGAACCGCTTTGGAAATGACATCTTTGTGACTGCAGTAATGACTGGTATTTGTCGAAATGACTGTTTATCTCAAAGCAATATGTCAAAGTAATTGTAGACTGGCCGTGTATCTACTAAGACATGGTTCTGTTGGCGGTTTCTCTGTGAAGTGGCACATGCGCCGGTCCTTCTGCTTGGTTCATTCGTCCTCCAAGAAATGTAGCGTTCTGATGTATGTGGGCCTCAAAACTCAGGCCATGGACACAATAAATGGATACCTTTGGAGCATTCTTTCGGCCAACAGGGATACAAACTGAACTGAAATTAATCTAAATCAAACTGAAATCACAAATTGAATGGCTGCAAAAACTGCATTTTTTGAAGAGCAATCATTTCCTCCACAAGCAACAAAATGTCTGCATAAAAAGTACTCACTCTGTATAGTTTAGATGTGTTAAAACATGTCCTGACACTTTTATGATAATCGTAATCCTTATCTGCACCATACAGACTCTAAAATGACCTTTTATAACAAAGACAGTAGCGTTATTAAATCACAATGTCAAACAAGAATAAACAATTACAGAGTGTCATCAATAATAATTAAGCTTTACTGGTACATTATCTCTAAGCCTTCAGTCACCATTTTTCAACCGTTATTTTCCTCAATGTACAAAGTAAATAATAGTTTGAAATAACCATTTGTTGCAGCCCTACTTCTGTTATTGTACCAGAGTAGAGCCGCCCTAAAGTATCGAAAATCAAATACTGTTCCATAGTATCGAAAGTAGATACTGATTTGACCAAGTATCGAGACTAAAAAATGTCCTTTACAAGACAAAATTGAACAGTTTTAAAATGATTTTGAGCTTCATCTGAACATAATAAGATCACGGTGTTTAATAAAGAAAGAACTTATATTTTGAATTGAAAATGTCAGTATTATTGTCCAAAACCTTGACTTAAAAAGATTCTATTTTAAATGATTGCTGTGGTATCGAAACAGGTATTGAGAATATGCTATATTCCTTAGTATCAAAATCAAGTTTGACATTTTAGTATTGTGTCAACACTGCCCATAACGTTCCAAACCTTACCAACCAGGTAGAGGGAAACATAGGCTATCTTTTGGTAAGTGTCTCTCTCAAAACATCATTTCAAAGTGATTACACGGCAGCACGAGTGCCATAGCATCTCAGGTTAATGTTCTAAAAACAGTTTGCTTTGGTTGCATTTGGCTCACAGGTGAAATTGTAGATTTTTCTTCTAATACTTGGTGATTTTGACTTTTTAGAACTCTATACATTAAATGGTGAGGATGATTTCAATATATTTTTACCACATAAATACTCCAGATGCTCCAATTAAGCTTGTGGTTTTCCTCTTTTTGTAAAACTGTGTAAGGCATACAATGTAACCAGGCGTACTAAAAGTAACACTGCAGCTTGCTACTGGTCTGGGCTTTTTGCACTCTTATCTGTCCCACTTATCAACCTCAGTTTTTTGTAATATTGATTGGACGTGTTTTTGTTATGGTAACGATTAGCCTGGGTGTTGCTCTGTTTGTGTGGGGATAAAGTTGGCCAGCCTGGACTAACAGTGCTTTCCTATCTGGTGCGGGTGATCATCAGTCTTTCATGCAGTCCCCACAGTCTCGCGAAGAAGTCAGCACTTTGGTTAAAGCTGTTTGATTCTGACGGTTTTGATAGTCATGCCACTCCCCATCTATTCACTCAGCGGTTTTATATGTAGTTTATTGTGTCAGAGATGAATACAGGTTGAAACAAAACATTTACTTTTACCATGTTTATATTTCAATACATTTCAGTAGCAGTTGTAGTGGTAGTATTATCAGACTTTCTCTCGTTAGATCTCTGAACTGTATGGTTGGACCCAGTTAATCGGAATACCTGAATACCTGATTCTGTAATAGCCGAAATTGGGGTTTCACTCATTCTACGTTGCTAAGGTTAACTTCAACTTTAACATCTCTTTAGCACCTGTTTTGTCAGCTCCCAGTCCCGGTCACAAAGATAGATAATGGGCATCTAATCCTTTTATGACGTCCTTTCACGCTGAAATCTGGCTTTAACTGGAAACACCACTGATAGCTGTTGTTTTTCATAAACATTGATGTCACATATGTCCTTGCTCTGGTTTCACACTGATGTTTCATGTTGTCTCCTCGTGATGTGATAACTATGTCTCCACCTATGTCTTGTGTATAAAAAGCATGTGTTCTGATTTTCATGGACCTCCGTCGACCAGGGAGAGTCACTATGTCAGGGAAAGGCGTCTATTCACTCTGGTACCAGTGAATAAAAAAACTCATTGATCAGACTCATTCTCTCTGCATTTTTATTGTTTAACTTGTTTTAAAGAAATCCACAACTGCAATTCTCCTGTAACAGTTGGCGTCAACGAACAGCGGCCTTCGCCCGGTCTGGGTTCTCTCCCGGCGTGAGTCAGCGTCAGGCCACCTGGATCTTCCAGCCTCTAACCTCATCTGCTTTCTGAGACGGAGGGCTGTCTCACGGGGACAAGGACCACCGGCGCAAGGTTTCCGAACCAAACATCCTACTTTGTTGTGGTGAGTGAGTCTGCATCTTTAAGTTTTTATTAGATGTATAGGCGTTTAGAGCCCTAAAATAGTCCTATCACAATCTAATAAAATTAAAGGGGGAAATTTAGTTTGATTTTAAAATTAATTGCAATTTGAAAACTTCTAGGAGTAATACTAAATAGTTACTAAGCATTCCTTCTGTTTGTCTGCCGATTGCTGGAGATAGCTCTGCTAAAGATATTTGATTAAATATCTGAAGGGGTAGGAATCCTCCTTGGACCAGACTGGACAGGTAGACCTTCTTGGGGGTCAGGCTGTCGGGAAGTCCAGACGCTGAAAGTGAGTCTGGCTCACTTTTTCCACTTAACTGAGCAAGAAATCTTGATTTAAGAGTGAGCTCTGTTTAAGTTTGTGTCACATCTTAAAGAAAACGAGAGGTTGGGTTAAGAGTATAATCTATTGCAAGAACTTTGACCTTTAAAGGGAAGATAAGTGAGCATAGATCTCTTCGGGGAACCTTTAAAAGAGTTTTTAGCCAAAGCAGGCTAAAAATACCTCAGAGTACTTAATTTATTGAATTGAATACACTAATATTGTTATTAAGTGACACATTAACCTGGGAATTTAAAGGGACCCAGCTTAGGAAAAGTGGAGGGAACTCTTGGGGAGTTTTCGGGACGGTGGTAAAACGTCTTAAAAGATACACGCTACGCAGACGTGCGTAAAGCGGTGAAAGGTGCGCACTACCATTTTTATCTGGGAGATAAGAAATCTGGGAGATATTAAATATCTGGGAGATAAAATATCTGGGAGATAAAATGGGATCAAACCAGTCAGTGGTGGAGGAGGCCCCTACAAGCCCTCTAATTCAAGCCATGACAGACAAACACGGCAAGGAATGGATTTAAGTATTAACTGTGTGGTCCAAGAAATATAGCTTTCCAGAAGAAGGATCACTGAGCACTGATTTCTAAGAAAAATTAAAGCAAATTAAAGTTAAAAGACTTATTATAACGTAAACATTGATAACGTTAAAGAAGGAGACCTGAAAAAGAGAAAATAATAATAATAATTTATTTATTTATTTATTATTATTTTTTTTTTTTTTTATTGAAGGAATAGAAATTAAGCAACAGTAAAGAATTACTCTGCACACATTTGCACTCACACGTCACTCATTATCTTTGTTTTTGTTTCTGTTACAACCTCCCTCTGACTGCTGCGAGCGCCGGGCTCCAAACCACTGCACGAGGGTCAACACGCTCTGTCCAGCCTTGTGGACCAGACCCTGTGGACCGGACTCTGGAGAAGATCAAGCTTAATTAAAGCCGCAAGCGGCATCGAACGGCCCTCGCGGGCCGCACTCGTACTCCGCTAGCCTAGCGCCTAGTAAGGATGCCGCTGACGCGCCCTCAGTGTTTCTATTTTAGGGGCTTTAGCATGCATTACATAGAACGTCAGCTTCATCATAATTATGAATGAGCAAAATTCTCCAGTCGATTTTTGCGGCCACAAGACAGAGACCGTAACAGCTGTACCAAAAATATGGATAACTTTTGGTGTCACACTCCTCAAGATGATTTTCACCAAATTTCACCTTGGTCGGGCTTACGCCCAAGGAGGAGTTCATTAAAGTACAAGGTTTCATTTGAGTGATTTTCCCCATAGGAATAACATGGGATGTTTCTGTCATTAGTTCAAGTTTGGGCAATATTTGTGGCTTCGCCACACGGAGACCATAATACTTATCTCAACAATTTGGATAACTTTTGGTGACCCACTCCTCAGGAAGATGTCCACCAAATTTCAGGTTGGTCGGGCTTACGCCCGAGGAGGAGTGCGTTAAAGTACAAAGTTTAATTTGAGACATTTTGAGATTTTCCCATAGGAATAACATGGGGTTTTTCTGTCTTTTCTAAAATGTTTGCGAAATGTGCGGCTTTGCCGCATGGAGACCGTAATACCCATCCTGTTAATTTGGATAACTTTTGGTGCCCCACTCCTCGGGAAGATCTCCACCAAATTTCAGGTTGATCGGGCTTGCGCCCGAGGAGGAGTTCGTTAAAATGCGTATTAAAAAAATATCCAAATTTGAGACAATTTCGGATTTTCCCATAGGAATAACATGGGATGTTTCGGTCATTGGTACGGCTTCGCCGTACAAAATACGACATGGGTCTGATTGGCTTTTTTGATCGGTAGGCCAAAATGGAATTTTGTGCAAAATTTGAAAAAATTGTAAAAAAGTAAACTTTTTGCTCCCCATACAAAAAGTTTTTTCACTCTGTAGGGGGCGCTATCGCACCAAATGAATAAATTCCACCTAAAGTAGGTCCAGGCAAGAAAGTTAAACAACCTATTAAAATTTCAGCATAATCGGACTCGTTTTGCCAAAACGGGAGCATTTTTTAAAAATTGAGAATTCCAAAAATCGTCGGTCAACTTTGGGGCTGCGCCGCGCAGAGACCGTAAAAGTTATTTTAACAAATTGGATAACTTTAGATGCCCCACTTGTCTAGAGCATGTGCAGCGATTTTGAGCGCGGTGGGCGAAACGGCCTAGGACGAGTTAGTTCAAGTTCGACGTGAGCGAAAACGCTGACTCAGCGTTTCGGAACTTTAAATCCAATATGGCGGGCATACGGTGAGTCAGGGGGCGTGGCCATAATAATATATTTTTTTTGTCCTCAGGAGAGGAATGCGTGTTCCGAATTTCGTGGCTGTACGACAAAATTGACGTCGGGACGCCTCCCATAGGCGCAATGTATTTTGACTTTTGTAGGTGGCGCTGTCGCGCCATTTTTTTTTCCCCAAACAAAACACCTATAAAAAACAAAATTTTTCGCCGATTCTGAATTTTGGGCAAAGTTTGGTGAGTTTTTGAGCATGTTCAGGGGGTCAAATTAGAGCTCAAAGCGCAGAAGAAAAAATAAATAAAAAAAAAAATAATAATATTTTTAGCAAAAACAATATATCCGTTTTACTGAGAATGACATATTATACGTTTTTAGAAAGCTCTGGCCATTCCCCAGGTCACCGTGGGGTGAAATTTGGATTACGAGCGCTTACACGCTCGTCACTCACCTCCGAGTCGGGCCCCCCCATGGGCTCCCCATTGGTTTCCATGTATTTTAGCAGGAACAAGTATGTTTACTGAGTGGGGCTTGATGCCAGGGGTGTGGGACAGTTCACTGTCAATGTTTGGGGCGTTGGAGGGGGCCGAACTTTCGCGCTGCGCGCGAAAGTTCGCCAAGACAGTTGAGAGGGTTCTTTCGCATAGCAGGAGTAAATATGCAGGTCCCATGCCTTCGGCATGGGCTATTTCACTGTCCGACCATAGAACCGACTAGGCTGCCAAACTTTCGCGCGAGACAGTTGCAACGATGCCTTCGGCATCGTTGCGGAAGCAATAGGCCCTACGCCCTGTAGGGGCTCGGGCCTAATAAGACCCACACCATTGCCACACCATTCCTCCACCAACGACCCGGATGCCCTCTTGGGCTACAAGCTGCACTAAGCTGGGCACAAATGAAACGGACTGCCATTATCTCAATGACATCGCCCAAACAAATCATTGCATATTGGACAATAAAGCTAACACGGGTGGATGAGTGCCACCTCAAAGAAGATTTAGTTCAAAGACAATGACTGATGTTGCAAAAGAAAGTTGCTGAGAAAGTCACATCTGAGAGACATTGTTTACAAAGCCACTATCAGGACCCAAAGAAAACAAAGCTGGCAAAGGAGAATCGGCCAAAACAAAACCACTATGGAGTTTTGATTCGTACTTTGCGAAATTTCACACAATATGGACCTAACTGTGGAGGTGCTCCTGCAGGGCATGGACGTGGGAGAAGATAAACATCTGAAGTTACTGCTTAAAGGCAGTGAAGAGGACACTGAGCAGAGTCTGGGCCTTTAGCGTGACCCTCTGACAGCAGCAGTGGTGGAGCAGAGCCCGGCCGTGCAGCAGACAGACAAAAAGGAGAGGTAACATCACACAACATTAGAACTTTAAAAGCCTTTTTTAATGGAGAATGCATTTCCTGAAAATTAGTCACGTCATCAGCAGCACATACACAGCACATGCTCTCGCAACGAAGAAATGCTTTGCACTGATTCACTTTAAGAATAGCACACGATGCATTTTGATATGTCTGATCGTCTTATCGTAAAAGTTTTTGGTCTCCGTATAAACACAGTTCAAACCTGCTTACAGCTTAGACTGAGTGACATAATGAATATAGAGCTACATCTAAGAAGAAATAAATAGCTATATTAAAAGAGAAATATAGAGCTTCGTTTTGCAACTGAATATTGTTTGGTTTGTTTGAGTATGTTTTTTTTTTATGGCCAAGATTTTTTTGCGCACATTTTGTTTTTACAACAAGTTTAGGCGGAAACCCTGCAGGACTTTGATAGGATCTGGTTTTGCTCCTGTTTTTCGATTTTGGATTTTTGGTTGAAATGAGCTCATCTTTTTTTCCCCTGTAACAAACAGTGGTTTTATGGAAATTTTAATGGATTTGATGTTTTCGAAAGAGTTAAAACCTCCCCAAATTTACATTTTGGAGGTTCCAAATTGTCTAACATAACATTTTGATTGCAAGAATTAGGTTGATACTGTTTTCTTTTTTTTCCTTCACGGGACCCTGTGTGCCTGTGAACTAGAAAAAACCTGACTCCTCACAGGCCACAGACAAAACAGAGATAAAGGTGGCAGCTGTGAGAGAGGTCATCACAGCAGATTCAAACACAATACTGACATTGGAGTATTTAAAGTATTGAACAAAGAGACATAGCAAATTTACAATTATGTTAACATTGCATGCACAACTAATATTTTCTTGTGTGAGCGCTCTTATTTCCTGTACAGGCTCCCGCTGTCGATCCTTGACCCCGTTCCTTTTCACCGCCTGCTCTGCCTCCGCTCTCTGACCATCGACTGGACCCAGCTGAGGCCACAACGGGAAGTACTGATTATTTAAAGCTTAAATCTTAAGTACGGCCAGCCATGGAGCTGGTTTACCTAAATAGTATTTAAACTTATTACATGTTCTAGAGTCGTTTTAAGTTGAACTATTTTACAAAATTCATGCAAGCTCTTGGAATATATTTCACATAAGCAAATTTAACATTTTAGATGATTAAATAGCTTAATTAATTAAAACAAATAAATAAATAAAAGAAATTGAGATCTGCCAAATGCTGAATAAGAAACAAAGATGAAGACATGGTTTTAAAATAAGACATCCCAAATAAATTAATGCCTTTACTTTGTTTGTTAAAAGCTAATCTATAACTTATAAAAGAGGTAGGAACACCCTCTTTCAAAAATTGTTTGCAAAAATATAACATTAAAATGGCATCGTTTACCAGGCCCTCAATGTCATTTCATATATTTATTTAGTTCAAACTAAGATTGCAGATCCCAAAGTGTTTTCTGTGTGGTTGGTGCTTTAGCGCATGATGGTGATTTTTGTGTTCCTTCTGAGACTTTTGCAGAGAAAACTGAGGTGCCACACGGCGACAGAGATCAAATGTGGATGGAGAAGGTCCAGGTCACAGCGGCTCAGAGGGCGGGGCAGACGGAGGGGATGAGGAGGTCAAGGAGCAGCGGGAGGACATCACGAACGGTTCGGCTGACGCAAAGGACACAATTGAAAACTGCAAGGAGTATCACCCAAAACCAGGTGACGTAAAAAACATACACAGGTCAGTTATAGATGTGGACATTGGTGGTGTTGAATTTTAAAAAATAAATAATTGGGGGACATGCAAATAGGGAAAAATGGACCCATCAACTCAACAGCGTGTCTATAACAAAAAGCAATATCAAAATGATAACATGCTAGGAAAACTCAGCTGGTGTAAACTCAATTTTGGAGAGCTCCTTAGATTATTACAGATTGAGCGTAGGTTTGATGAACAGTCATCAAGTCTAAAGGATTTATTACACTTGTTGCAACAAGAGAGAAATAACACATTTTATTATATAACAGTCTATGTTTTGGGGAATGTGATCACAGACAGGACACTTCCTGTACCCACACAGTCACAAAAATGTGTTTTAATATGACGTCATTTTAAAGGTTGTGCACAACTCAAACTATGAACATGTGACATTTTTGGACTTGACGAGTAAAGCTCTTGGACTAAAGAAGCTTCACTAACGTCTGTTTGTGTGAATGTGTATGAATGAATTAACCACTTTCTACTTTGCTTTGTTTATGGACTTACGCATTTTCTGAAGTTTTTATAGATTTCTTTTGGCATAACTAAGACAAAGGTTATTTTAATCTCAAATTTACAGGTTTCAGCAGATGACCCAAAGGAGCACATACATCCAGAGTGGATCTGTGTGTACAGTGGAACAAACAATTATAAAGTAATACTTTAAATGTGTGTCTAATTTGATTATTTTTCTTCTCAGGTTGGTAATGATAATTTTTTTTGCGGAGACTGACACAGTACAGGTGGCATTTATGCACGGAGGACCTGAGCCCGAAACAGGGGCTGGTGTAACAATCTGTGTGTTATTTGTGATGTTTCCTATTTACCAGAAACAACTATGGACCAAGAAGATAAACCAGTCGAAGCTGGTTGATTGTAATTCATGAAATTATTCCTCCACAGGTTTCCTGGCAGAAGATGAAAATATATGTTTGTTTTTTGTTTTTCAAAAAAGGCTATGATATAATTAGACAAAATTTTAGAATATATATTTTCATTAAAGATATTAAAGACATTCATATGTGATCTTTGATTTGAATTTGATTCAGAAAAGGCCCATTGAAATAATATATATATATAAATCGAATTATAATACTAAGGTATGAGTGTGGCAATTAATATTTAAAATAAAATATTGTTAAAAGAATAGTAATAGGAAAAGAGAAAATTAGACAAGAGAAGGTTTTTTTTAAAGCACATTTTCCATATTTGGTCTATTGATATGAATTAAGTTTTGTGTTTAGTTTGTCTGCTCTGAGCCTTTAATTAAGTCGCCTGTAGCGGGTGCACTTATGGCTCTGCTCAGCCACACTCCGGCCAACTTAGCTTTTGTTTGACCTGGTGGGACGGTAGTCACGTTTTCGCTTTTCTTTTGCTCAGGTTTAGCTGGGGATGGGTTTGTCCTTAGGTTGGTAGTGGTGTTGGTACTGGCTCCTACGGCCCTGTACAGGGTTGGCCCGGTGTCACATCATCTGTTTGTTCTTTTTGGCCGGCCCATCAGGTCCACCTTTCTGTTCATTCCTTTGTTTTATATTATTTTCTCCTTTTGGGAAAGGGAGGGCAAATTTAACTAGCGGCACTCACAGGAAAAAAGGGGGGAGTGCACTTTGTTTTTGTTTCTGTACAGGTCAAAACACGGCTGAAGCTGCAGAGCTGGAGCTAGACCTGGGTTGGAACATAGGAGGCGACGCTGATTGACACCCGACATCGCTGTGGGACAGCCGAGGGGGCACATGGACCCAACGCTCACGAAACAAAACAACTTCCTGAGCCGCACGGAGCGTGTGGGGAGACAGCTCCCACCGCTGGAACCACATCTGCTCTTCCCCTGGAAGGGGGGAGGAGAGATGTCAGAGAGTAAGCAACCCACTGCTGGAGGACCAGGGTGAGCTTATGGTGAAGAAATTGAATCTCCAGATTTTGTTGTGTTTTCATGTGTGCCTTATTTCTGACAGTTTTGATAATATGGTTAAGTTTGATGCCTGGTTTCATTTACTCAAATAAAAATGGCGTGAAACGAAGCACCCGTAGTCTGACTTCTGACGAGACGGCCTGGTTAGAAGCATTAACTAAGTCTACAGTCTACAACCACTTGACTGGCCACACTTTAAATTACTGGTATCAATATGTAAAGAGTCATAATTGATCTGATCGTCATCTGTGTACATGTTTGCCCATAGCTACAGCAGCAGCATAGAATCTTGCCACACATTGGACCCTGTTTAAAGTTCCCGACAATGCCGGTCGTGAACCTTGATTTGGGCCGGTTCACATCAAGCCCGGTTCTAAGTTTTTTTAATTTTTTGCTGACATTTATTGTTCTGTGAATATGTTTTTCACAGACTTAGAAAGCGAATTGGCTCCACATGACCCGATTTGGGGATCTGTTGTGCCAGACGACCACAACCTCTGGACTTCAGATCAAAAGGTCATGCTGGTCCTATTCCCCAGCATGGGGGATAGGCAAGTTAATGTTAAGGGTTTAAACTCTCAGTTAAGTGTTCTCATCATTTGTTAATAACACTCTCTCTGTTTTAGCCTCTACGAGGGAGGAGTTAACATGCCTTACGCTCTGTGGCTCCTCAAAATCGCCTGGTGTTAGATCAGATAACCACTAGCCAAGGGGGGGTCTGTCAGACCTTGGGGAGCACCTGTTGTACCTGCAGACCTGCTAATGATAAAGGGGGTGGCGATAGCACGGGCATAGCTAATCTCACTAAATTACGAGACCTGATGGAGGGTGAGACTGCGAAGGGCTATTCGCTGTTCACTCTCGATTGGTTTCTCTCATCCTGGAAGGAGTTGTTGATAAATATTGCACTCTTCTTTATCTTAGTTTCCTGTCTTGTTCCCTGCATTCTTAGAATGGTGAATAATCTAGTTTCTTCCCAGTTTTTGTTTCTGCAGAACCGAGCAGAGGCCATGAGCCTGACAGTTAACTGGGACTTGTCTAGTGAATTTGACCTGGACTTGGACAGAACTGGACTATGAGGCTTGGGTTGTTTTCAACATGTTTATTCGAAGGCATCTTTACATTTAGGTGTTTTAAGTTTTGACTACAGGTTGATTAACTTGATTGTTTGACACATGAATGAATAAAGATATGTTATTCTAATGATTTAATTGATTACAGATTTTTGGGTGTAACAGTAAAATGCTTTTATCTGTGACATGGGGTGGACTGTAATAGCCGAAATTGGGGTTTCACTCATTCTACGTTGCTAAGGTTAACTTCAACTTTAACATCTCTTTAGCACCTGTTTTGTCAGCTCCCAGTCCCGGTCACAAAGATAGATAATGGGCATCTAATCCTTTTATGACGTCCTTTCACGCTGAAATCTGGCTTTAACTGGAAACACCACTGATAGCTGTTGTTTTTCATAAACATTGATGTCACATATGTCCTTGCTCTGGTTTCACACTGATGTTTCATGTTGTCTCCTCATGATGTGATAACTATGTCTCCACCTATGTCTTGTGTATAAAAAGCATGTGTTCTGATTTTCATGGACCTCTGTCGACCAGGGAGAGTCACTATGTCAGGGAAAGGCGTCTATTCACTCTGGTACCAGTGAATAAAAAAACTCATTGATCAGACTCATTCTCTCTGCATTTTTATTGTTTAACTTGTTTTAAAGAAATCCACAACTGCAATTCTCCCGTAACAATTCTTATCATGAGGGATTCCTGGACCAGTTTGAGGCCCTAAACAAGACTTTGTTTGTGGCCCACTTAACAACACACTGTTAAAACAAATGGAATGGAAAATAATAAAGTAAAGACAAAAAATCAGAAGCAGACTGGGAAAAAAAGTGATTCCTTTTGTCACTTTTAACAATTAGGAATAGGCCTATGTAAAGAGGGATTTGAGGGTTCTCCCCCAAGAAATGTTGAATAAATAAATACAGTATCATCTCCTGTATTCAGCTGCAATTTAGATATATTTTATTTTAACTAATAACCCATTTGAATAGTTTTAATTTCACATTTTAACTTGGCTTATGGCTTCTTTCTGGTCCCGTTAAAACCCAACAGAGCATGTGACCCCCTTTTGGTTGTGGCCCTAAACATTTGCTTCGATTGCTCATTCCACTGAACCGGCCCTGGGAAATTCCTTTAAACAGCACTATTGGGTCGACCTGTCAGGAGCCGTCCAGCGCTCGGAGGCACATCTCCAGATCATCAGCTCGGATTGGTCAGGACCACCAGTGAAGGATGTTACATTTTGTGCATGATTTGGTTATAGTTGGATCAGATGGAGACCAAAAGTAATACCTGGTGACATAGTGTGGCAGCAGTGGCTTGTGTCCCTGGGCAAGACACTTCACTCATCAGGTGTATGAATGAGAGACTGTGTGTGAGAGCGAATAAGAGACAATGAATAGATACTAGCCCATGAATCCGACGTGTTTACAGCATTTTTCCATGCATGTCATCAATATGCATTGTTGCGCCAAATAAACAATTAAATAAAAGTAGCGGCAGCATACGAATACAGGAAGTAATGAAGTATGTTGTGTAGTCAGTGTATTGTTGCAGTAGAGGTTTACACTCAGTTATTTCAGTGTTTTCTTTGTTATTTTATATATTTAGACATCTAGATTCCACAAGGACTTGTCTTTTCCTAAGCCATAGTTCAATGCAGAAGTGAGAATACAGTGCACTCCCAAAGTAAAGTCGTTCTTTGTGACTTAGAGACACTGGGGACTTCTGCTCTGCTGCTGTGTGGTGGAAGCTTAACAGTGCTTTGCTGGTTCAACACTTTTACTTGTTTCATAAGACTTTTGTATTCATATAATATCCTCACTAATTCTTTCCATTGTCTTACCATCCTATTATGCATCGCTCATTGAACAGAGAAATAGTTCAGGGGTAGATCCTTGCTCCAACACTAAGGCTCTTTGACAATCACTTTAATGAAGAACCATTCAAACATTCTCTTTTCCTCAAATGCAATCCAAATTCAAATGAGCTCATGTATTTTAAAAACAAGAAGAAACAATGCTGGGAAACCCATTCTCATCCCAAAGTGACTATTGTGGTTTAGTCTGGAGTCAACCACTAGCTTTAAACCCGGAGCGCTAGGACCCTGGTGTTTTAAGTCTGTGGTCCATCCATTCCTTCTTTAACAGGGGTCTGTCGGGCCAGATTTTACTAGAGCTGTGTCCCGGAGCACAGGCACATGCTGAGACCATAGCTGCGTGCACTTATTAAACTTCACCAAACCATGCAGACTAACAGGGACTATTAACTAAAAACACTTAGAATCTAGAATTTAAAAACTTGAAAGAGATCAACAATGCCTGCGGGTATGTTTATTTTGCATGCTTCCCTTGAGAACAGAAGGTGGCAAATGAGGCTTATGCTGTTACTTATTTAAAGTAACAGCATGTAACTTTCTGGAGGTAGAAAGTAAACTGAAATCGATATGTTTTATGCCATACTGTGGAATATTATAGTCAAAAGAGCATTGCTTTTATAGAAACAAGCAGATGGAGGCTCCTCCAGGCAGAAGTCCACTCACAGTAAGGACTCCAATAAAACCATAAATTAACAACAACATGCTTTTATTTCAGTTTATTTTATGTGGCTTTGACTTATAGTTTTCTAAATATGTATGTCTTTGGGCCTAAACAATGACCATTTTCTGACTTTGTTTCAGTCATGGCTCTATTCAATTAACTGGATAAGGCACAACCCTTGTGTACGCAGGCCAGATTGATTAGTGGCTGTGCGAGGTATTACAACCCCTTGGGCCAAACCTTTTTGTATGATTGCATATCATACTTGCAGACAGTGCTTAATTATTTTCAGCATTGAAATAAAATTGAGTGAAATGTTCTTTTTAACCCTTTCTAAAGTCACTGACATTACAGTTTTTATATTAAGTGACGTCACTGTACATGTGTGAGCCACGTGCAAGTGCAAGAGCAAGTGGACATGGCTAGACTAGTGATATCTCTAAGACACTTTCACATTTGATCTAATATGAAGAATACAATTACAATTGAATTCATCTTCCAGACTTTATGGTTTTATGGTTTCAGTTTAGGTGCCAGATTGAATGGTCAAACCAGTGGTGGAAACATTACTGAAATCAGAAACTACGTTATCTTTAAATCTGTTCTTAAAACTTGGTTGAAAACAAACCAGTCATGCACCGATACATGATCTTGTGCTTTTTTCTAAGGAGACTTTCAACTTGTGACATGTTTTAGAGTAAATAATCTCTGTTTTCTCTGTAATGTCTCAGATGTGGTGATATGTTTAATGTTTTTTAACTGCCTTAGGACAACAGATGAAATTTAAAGGTGGAATGGAGGATTTCGGGCAACAAATCAGAATCTCATTTCCTCGTGGGTAGCACAAATAACTGGTCCGCTCAGGTGTCAATCATTCTTTGCGTGCTAGTGCACGCCCGCAGGCTCGTCCAGGGGAAACGCTCGCTCCCCTGGCCGCGCATGCGGGGTTGATATGCTAGTGTGTTTATGTAGCAGGAGGTTAGCGGCGATCGTTCCGTCATTGTAGGTCTAAACTTTCATCCGCGAAGTACCGAAATGGCTGAGGGACGAAAGAGAAAGACTGTTTTCGCGCTTTCACAGAAGAGACGAAAGTCTGCGGAGGAAAGAAACAAAACGCGTGTTATTCTGGGGGAATCGTTTACGCGCTGGCGAGCATTGAAAGCGCAAAACAGGCTTCCAACTGACGCCTCCGTTGCAAAGTTTCTGCTGGACAGGTAACTGTTTACTCTTTTTTTTTAGCTTATTGTATGTGGAATATATTATTGTAGACTAACTGGAACGTGCACTTTTATGGCTTAGCAGACACTAAGTAAAACACAAGTTTTTTTGTTGTTTTTTTAATGTGTTACTCAAATTAGTTTGTAATGGAAATTTTTAATTTATAATGGTACAGTTTTTAAATCTTCTTCGCGGAGGTTGTCGTGAGAAAGCGACACCAATCGTCTTGTAAACAAATGCACATGGAGCAGTGCTGCTGGGCGTGCTCGTTCACCAGGTTTCGTAAGCGTTCAGTCAGGAGAAACGGGGAGGGAGGGAGGGGGAACCTGCGCATGCGCTTTTTCAAAAAAAGGACTAACAGTCGCAGATTTTCAAATCGGCGAGAAATCCTCCATTCAACCTTTAACTATTGTGCTAACTACTGTAAATAGTACGCAAGAAAAATACTACTCAGTGTATAGTGACAAGTGTTTACATTTTTAGCATTATTCTGTCTTTTATACAAAACTTACTCTATTGAACTGTTTTTTTTTTAAGCACAATTTGCCTTTTTTCTAATCGAGGCTGTCAGAGCAGGAGATGCAGTGTTGTTTTGAGTGTTTGTTGGTGTAGAAAGGAGCAGAAACAGCAGTGAGAATTTTTAAATGCTACTACAATTACATGACAAAATTACAAGTACTAGTTTTAATATCTACTCAAAAAAGCAACTCAATTACAGCAACATGAGTATTTGTAATTACTTTCCATCCCTGGTCACCTCTTCCAATATGATCATTGTTTTTGTGAATAACGGGTTTGGATTTGCCTGGTACCTCACACTTTCAATCCATAATTATACCAGAAAATAAGCAGATTAGGCGGACAGACCATACTGCAGTGCGTTTGAACCAGCCCTGAACCTTAGCTCATATGTGTAAGTATGTGTCGTGTGCCTAAAGTCTGGAGCCGCAGCAGCTGTGAGTCCATCTGATAACCATCTATCCCCCGAGTAATCACAGAACAGGCTCACAGCACGCAGCAGGCCGGAGCTCAGGTGTGACGTGACTGCATGGAACAGCACATGGCAAAGTATAGTATTCAGACAAGAACTTATGTGAAATAATAGCACCATTTCAGTACTTTCTTTTAACCATAATGGAGTATCCTTGTCAAAAACATACCTGGAGTTGTGTTTTGTTTCACTCACACGTTTCCGCCGTTTTGCCGCAACGAAAATCTGATAATTATCTGATTTCTGGACCTGTAGGATTATTTAAATGACATGCAAATTACAAATCTAATGTGACTAATGAATGGGATCGTGATCAGAAAGAAATCAAAAGTTTTTGCTGTTTGCGTATCCTTATAATAATCTCAAACGTTACTTTTCAAAACAGCAGCAAAAGCAGTGTGTGTTCCTGACGACTTGTACGGAAAAGGTTCTACAGTATGGCATTAAATGTATTCTGACTAATATTTATTCAAATGTAGGTGTTTTTGTGTAAGTAGTATAATAATGTGGTCTAAAACTAAAAGCACATGTATTTTTAGCTCCGGCTTGAATAAAAACAGTGACAAAAAGCGGAAATGTGTGGAAAGTTGTCAGACGGATGATTGTATTCATTATTAATTCATTACCTGGCCTGAAAATAATGTTTTTTTTACATAAAAGATTGAACCGAAACTTGAAACTTAGGTCATATCTTGAGCTCTTTAAAGGTCCCATATTCTGCTATTTTCCCCGTTACACGTTTTGTCGTGTTAGTACAACTACACACATTCAAGAGAAGAGCCACAGACACATATCTGTATTGCACACGCCCTTCTACTGCAGAGTCCTATTGCACACACACTTACATTGCACTGATCCCTATTGCACACACCCCTACACCCTAAAGTAAAAGTATTTCACACAGACTGAGAAGTATTCAAGCGACAAATGAAGTGATTTGAAGAATACAGATTGTCGGCCAAAGGAAGCAGCTGAATCAATACCTTCATTTATGTATCATTTTATTTATATTTTCTTGTCAAAACGCGGCCTTTAACTCAAACTCTTCAGCAGGATGTCGCCGTGGCCATTTCTGCAGGTCTCAAAAAGAAAAATGCTTCATACTTTTCAGTCCAGTTAAAAAATGTAGAGCTGTAAAAAGTACAGAAACTGCTCTCAAATGTAGTGAGCAACCAAAAAATGTAAAGTGCAGATACCTAATCATTTGCACTTGGTTACTTTTCACCACTGATAAAGTTAAGTCAAAATGCTCAGTTTGAAGCCACAGACGATGAAACATCAACTACATCTGACCAATGTCTTTGTAATTTAATGTTTTAGGGAATCATTTTCAAAACTCTGGAGAAATATATCTTATTTTAACTTGATCACATTTAGTCGCCTGATCAGACTCACTAAACCGTCCTGAACCTCTAGATCTGAATTGTTTTGACAAAATGCTTATTTGACGTAGAACATTTCAGCGGTTTTTAAGATCATTTATCTTAAATTAAAAGGAGATAACTTGCCAGTGGGGTTAGGACAATTGATTGACAAGTGACTTGAAATAAGAAGTAATGTGTTGAAACAAGTCAGAAACATTTCTGAAACAAGTAAACTAGTTCAAACAAATAAACACACTCTGTTCAGCGAGCGGCGCTGCAGAGCCTCTTACAGAAGGATCTGAAGCTGAGGTGAGAAAGTGACGCTTGTGTGCGCGACAGAACCGAAAACCAAAGAAGGAAGAAAAAACACATGCAATTTGACTGTATTTATTTATTTATTTTTGAGCAAATTCAAATGTAGGATCTGCCAATTAGTAATAGCTTTAGATCTTCAAAGTAAAAGTAAAGTGGAAAAAGGATTTCTTTAAAATAATTTAAATAAAATAATAATGTTCAGAGTGACTCGTGTGAGTTTGACCAGTCTTTATTCTCTCATTTCGTAAAGTTTATAATGTTACTTCCTTCCTACTTAACATGAGCAGCAAATATGACGTAGTTAGAGGTAATTCCACAACTGTTACCATAGCAACCAGACTGTAAACAAGGGCCAGAATTCAGTTACGATTTGACAAATAATAATACACCTTTATTTGTTGAATGATGGTTTAAACTGTCAAAAAACTTGTCAGTTGAGTGTAAAGTGTCTCCATGTTTTCAACGGCCCGTCACTTTTTGATGACATCACAGAGGGATTCAGTCTTAAAACTCAGCTCTATTTTGTGTAATTTTAAACTTTTCTTTTCAAAATGTCTTTATAAACTGCATCTTCACAAACTATGATAAATATTTACCACAGGAGCCCTCCCACCAATACAAACCATGATTACAAAAACATGAGAACCTGTCGTGTGGACTTGCACAATTTAGTGCATCATGATTTAGAAAATAATGTGATTAACTACAATTAATGAGGGTCTGTTTTTCATAATCACAATCTTCGTGTGTCAGATTTGATATTAATTAGTTAATTATTTTCTTTCAAATAGGGCTATAAGGTCATATTTCTTAACTTTTGTGAGTTTTGTGTTAATTAAACTTATTAAACAAATATTATTGCCTGGAAAAACTCATCCAGTTTTTCCGCTGTACCAGCGGATGAGTCTAGTCGGCATTTGAGTCAATTCGATTTCTAGGGCGGAGCAAACAGGAAGCGGAGTAAACCAATCAGAGTTCATCACTGTATTGACCTTATTCCTGAAGTTGCCGTACACGCCGCCGTCTTGTTTCCGTTGTATTAGTTTACATGGAGCAGTCGAGCTCAACAGAAAATAAACACTGTTTAAACGAACTGTTCAGCTGAGATTATGAACAAAACACTTTAAACAAACCGTTAGCAGCAGAGTTGCTGGTGTTAGCCGCTTAACTTAGCTTCAGCTGTGAATAGATCACAAATCTCTGTCTGTTTTATGTTTAACGTGTGATCCATGGTTCATAAAACTTGTATGATGTTTATTAGTCCATAAATATGTGTCAGGCGGATTTGATCCATATTTATTACAGAAATCAATTTTTATTGGAGGTTTGACAACTTTTTTTTCTCCCAGACGCCAGAGTCACGTGACGTGCGGCAAGGAGAAAGTAGTGAACTGTGTGTCTGAATTGCTCCAGGACTTAGGGCACTATTTAGTCACTGAACAAGGCAGGACTGTGAGTGATTGAGGGGTCAGAGAAGAAGAGAGAGTGGGACATTCGGACACAGCCTTTGAGAATATGTGTGTCGTAGCCGACTCTGCTATTTACGCCGAGCTAGAGTGACGCCGTCTGCGTCACTGAAATAAACAAATCGGATTGCTCGGTACGTTTTGGAGTTGACTCGAGACGCGGCGGAGGGCAGGGTGACCAGACTGATATATGTGTATAAATAATACATAGATATATCATTCTGGACTTGCCAGGCAACAAATATTATGCATTATCCTTTTGTTATTGGCCTTTAAACCTGCTCTTGAGTGTCTTCAGTTTGACATCTCATATTTTAGAACTAAAAATAAAATGTTTTTACAAAGAAAAATATAACTTTATCACAACCTTGGGAGACGCCTTATTAACTTAGCTGTGGCTGCACTGGAAAAAATATTGTCTCCAAAACGTCGGCCTAGACGGCCTCACTCAGTTCTTTTATCTCAGTCGCGCGGAGTTTTTACTGCTAACTCTTAAAACACACAAAAGACATTCTGTGTTCTTTTTTTCATTTTTAATTAATCTCCAAAACAGCTTACACACCTCTCGTGTCCTTCCCTCCTCCTCTGCTTTCCTTCGTTTTAAGCTGAAACCTCTGACTTTGACCAATACAATGTATTGATAACGAGTTCATGTACAATTTCTGACGGTTTGGGAAAAAGACATGAAGTTTGTTGTCGGATTATTTACCAAAGGCTGACGAAAAGCTCACACGCTGCTGTACACGTGTGCTCTTTTTAAACCCTGTTACCCTTTTACAAAACAATCATAAAACAACAACAAAAAACAGACCGGCCCAGTCAAAAAGAAGTTAGAGCACAGTTCCTTTTGCCTGGGCCTTATCATGCTCATTCATGTCAGACTTCCCCTCCTTATCTTTAATTGATTTGGTTGATTGGTTTTATTTCAAGCTTATTCGGTTTACAAGCGGGTGCATTTTCTAGTGTCTTTTTAAATGAATCTATTGACATTCTCACGTTATGAACTCTGAGAATTTAGCGCTTGAATAAAAGTTTTCTGCGCGCTAGATTAGGGCCGTTTGGCTTAGGGCAGAGAGGAGGTTTGGGCTTGTGAATGCATGAAGAGCTTTCAAAATTAAGCTCTTCTCAGAGTTCATAACGTGAGAATGTCAATAGATTCATTTAAAAAGACACTAGAAAAAGCTTTCAAAATTAAGCTCTTCATGCATTGACTGATGGCTTTTCGTTGGTATTTTTCTCTGTGCAGTCTGACTTTTTAGACGTCTGGGCTTTAGAGTTGGTTGGTCTACTGTCAACTTGCCATGAAGTTTTAATTGGTGGTAATGTCGTTTGCACACACCTTTTAAAATCGTCTGTTGGAAAATTAATGATGGTAGCTAAGCGCTTTTCGTTGGTATTTTTCTCGGAGCAGTCTGACGTCTGGGCTTTAGAGTTGGTTGGTCTACTGTCAACTTGCCTTGAAGTTTCATTTGGTTTTCTCAGTATCATGTTTGTATTTCTGTCTGTCTGAATTAATTCAGCTTGTAGTTTTGCTATTTGCTTATCTTTAATTTGGCTGACTTTAGCAGTGTCATGCTTTTCTGCCTTCAATTGATCAGTCAGATATTTGAAATGTGAGACTTGAACTTGGGCTGTGGTCAAATGGTTGTTCAGTGTCGTTATGTTTGATTTTAGACTGCCGTTCTCTTCTTCCAGAAGTCTGATTTGGGTTTCTTTTATCTCCAGACTCCGTTGCATCTGTCGGTTGTCAATATCAACGCGTCTCTTTTTTTTCTCCAATCCATCAAGTTGTGCAGTAATTTCTTTGCATCTACCTTCCGCTCCTTCCAATTTTTTACGTGACCTCTGGAGCTCTTGTTCTAGTTCGCGTTTGTTACATTTCATCTTAGCAAACTCCTCCCTCATAACAGCTGCCATGGCCTCTTTTTTTTTGCAGTTTTCTGCATTCAACTCGAAAGGTGGACAGATGGTGTTTATTCTTTTTAAGATCGGTTTTTAAATGGCAATTTTCTTCTTTAACATTTTTCGCCTCATCCTCAAGGTCGTTATATTTTTTAATTGTGCTCTCACTTTGATGTTGCAGTTGTCTGAGTTTTGACTGCAATTCTTTGTTTTCCGCAAATAAGGCCTTACCTTTTCTGAAGTATTGTTTCGATTTTTCTTTGGCTTGTGTCTTCTCCTTTTCCACTCTGCCGAGTTCACATTGGAGTTTCACTACTTTGCGCTCAAGAAAGTGCCTTGTGTTCTCATGAAATTCAGTGTTGGTGCTTTCATCTTTTGTGTCTATTGTCATGCCCTTCATCTCTGCCACGGGAATGTTTGTGTCTGTGCTTTCTTCTTCCATTGTGTCTCTTGTTATTCTCTCCATGTCTGCCACGCGAATCTATGAAGAACTGACTGGATTGCGCCCCTTAAATAACCTCTGTTCTATGAAATCACATGTTCTCTTTATGACATCATCACTCTTTTTTGTGTTCCTGCCGGTGTTGCCATGGTGACAGAATGCAGGACTCCCTCCAGACAAGCAGAAGTGGGAAGATAATAAGATAGAAGATAAGTTAGAAGAAGAGACTGTCCAAATCCACAACAAATGCATTAATGAGAGACAAAAGTGTGTAAAGTGTCCATGTTTCTTCTCCAGTCAGAGCCTGAGCTGGACTGTTAATGTTCTGTCGATTTGGTATCCCTCTCCGTTAGGTCGGGCTGGTCTGACTTGTACAGATGATCCATCAGTAGATCAAACTCTGTCTATCGGAGCTTGTCTAAAAGATATTCTTGCATTTATCTTTATTAGATCAATAGATTTGACAGTTACATAACGTAAGTACGGATTATATTTAGAACTTTAACAACATACTATACTTTAGATCACTTCGATGCTCAAGTTTTCCAGTCAGATTTTAATATTTCAGTACGATGACGTCGCGTTCGGGAGGATCGCTTCAACAAGTTATATTCTATAACGAATTATAATATCAGTGCAATGACGTCATGCAAGCCCGTATGTTCGGGAGGATCACTTCGACAAATGTTAAAACCCAAACACTGTTTACTGACAAGATAAATAATACAAAACAGTCCAGCCTACTTTGAATCTGTAAATATTATGAAATTAATTCTATTAGGCTAAGAAAAGTATCTTTATTTGAGGAGATAAGACCCCAAATTATGCTCCTGCAATGCAGTCTATGAATAGGTCTAGCATATACTTGCCTTTCTTCTGGACATTTAGCAGGAGGCACATCAGACAGACATATTTATATCTTTGATATAAAAGGTGTTTTAGACACATTCATCAAAGTATGATTAAAATGCATTATTTATTTCATTGCATTTAGACATTTTTTGCAAATGAAGTCTTCCTTCTCGTCTGTGCAGGCAAAATGGGCTGAGCTCTTGCACACAGAACACCACACCTGTCCAGAATATCCATTATTCTGATCCAAAATCATTTTCTGTTTTGTAGTAGGCGCACACAACGCAGTAATCTTCATTGCCTATTAACAATGAATTGAGTTTATCCCACAGAATAAAACTATAGCCTGAAAATGTCTTTTTAGTCCATGTAGAACTTATTTTCTGTCTGCCCCGTGTAAACTACAACGAAAACAAGATGGCGGCGCCCACGACAACTTTCGGAATAAGGTGAATGGGCTCGCACCTCTTGTACAAGAAATCAGGGTGGAAAAAAACTATGACCTATAAATCAAAGGTCAAGAAAAACACCATATATACTACAAGTTCAAAATAACTTCCATACAATACTAGTAATATGTTTCTAACTTAATAAGAACATTTCCAATAAATCTATTAGCTAATTCAATATTCACATTATACATTCAATATTCACATTATAAATTAAATTCACTGTTATAAAAATGATCATTCATAAATATCTAACAACGCCTGTAACGTGACCGTGGCAGAGGTCTTTTTTTTTTTAACTTTTTTGTTTTTCCTCATTTTCTGCACAGCAACATGGAGTGACTGATGAAGATTGTGAGTGAGAAGTTGAAACTGTCCGGTAAAATAAACAAACGCTGGTCCGAAATAAGAACCTTTAAAATATCAAATATAGGAAAATAAAGGATGTCCATCATTTACACAAAATAAACTACTTTTTTGAGCCTTTAAACATTGATTCAACAAAATAAAGGTGTTTGCACGCACTTTTCTTTGTCAAATAAAACAAATCTGACATTTGGTCCAGTGTACAGGATGGTTTTATGGTAATGTCCTACTGTGATGTCAGCATTTACAATCAGGAAGTAAAATTTAAAAGCTAATAATCTGCTAAACTGGGGTAAAATTTGTAAAGATTTTAACAAATTTATCTCAACTGCATTTAAGTGAAATGAGTCGTCCAACCCTTCAGAGTTACTGTTAGAATTGTGTTCTCAAATCAAATGAAATCAATTTATTTTTATAATTTTTATAATTGTGTCAGCCCTGTGAAGAGTTGGCCACTGTCCAGGGTGTACCCCGCCTAAGGCCCAAAGTCACTGGGATAGGTCACCCGTGACCCCGGAAAAGGGAATAAGCGGTAGAAAATGAATGAATGAATGAATGATTTTTATAATGCCCAAAATTACAACAGCAGTTGCCTCAATGGGCCACAGGTAAAAGCAGTTCAGATAACTGTCCCAGAATGCCCCTGTCCTTTGACCCTCCTTCGCGGCGAGGAAAAACTACAAAGAACCCAATGGGAAAAAGTAGAAACCTCGGGGAGAACCACAGCGAAGGAGAGATCCTACTCCCACGGACGGACAGGCTGCAGATGAACTAGGACTGACATCCACTTGGACTGTGGAGCCAGAACCACTCAAGAGGGAGGTGGCTTTAAAGAGTTCCTCCAGGCGGACGAGGAGCAGTCCACCCAGTGTAGAGAGATCCTCCAGCAGGAGATGAGGAACAGTTCATCTAAAGTAGAAGGAGTTCGTCCAGGCAGACGAGGTATGGCTAATCCAGCTGTCCAGGCGGGTGGCGCATAGATCCTCCAGACAGGTGGGGGTGGGGGTGGGGGGGTCGTCACTGGAGCAGCCGCCGCAGCGCCTGAAACAGTCTCCACTCCCCGGGCGAAGTGGAGAGAAAGAGAAACATGTGAACAGCAATGAACAGACTACAGTTGAAGTAATATTAAATATTGTTGATAGGTAAAGTAGGAAGAACCAGAGGATAGTGTTCAAGCTCCATACTTCCCCCAGCAGAGTTGGGCAAACAAAATTCAAGTGACACACAGTTCACTGAAACTACTTGGTATGATTGCCTATTAAATGGTAAGTAATTGTTTTTCTTAATTTTTAACAACATAGACGGTAGAAGTTGTTGTTAATCGTATCTGTTTTGTTTTTTTTAAGAGTTAAAGTAACTAGCTAAAGTAATTAGCTAGATAGTTAGACAAACAATGTAAAGGACGCAGCAAAAGTTCTCCAAACATTTTTTTTTCTTCAGTTTTACTTACAGAGAGAATCAGTTTTGTTTTAAATTATTCTGAAACAGATTTTATTTCAGCACATCACTCAAATCCTTTTTATGCATTCAGTACAGGGGATATTTGTGAATTGCAGTTAAATTAATATTATTATTATTTTTAGTTTCTTCCTTTGGTAAATTAATAATATTGTATGGCTGTGTAAGCTTAATTGGCAAATGTGTTATGATTTAAGGCAGGATAATACCATATTTTAAGGTCTGTTATTCAAAATACATTTCTGTCTCACTGACTTTTGTTCATCTCGCAGTGCAGGTCTTTATGGATTGAGGAACTCAGGACCAAGAGAACAGTATGGTAAGGAGAGCTAGACTTTGTCCTGAAGCTGAGGCTTCTCTGTTTATTTCATCTAGAAGTGACAAGCCTTGCCTAAGGGCCCAATGGATCAATAACTATAAAGGTATTTTATACATATTTTATATAATTGTGATAGCCCTAAACATTGACCTTCAAACTCTTTCTTAGTGTTGAACCCCTATGTTTGTTTTTGCATACAGTTAGGTCCATAAGTATTTGGACACTGACACAAGTTTTGTTATTATTGTTACATATTCAAAATACAGTTATATAATTCATATGTGCTGAAAGGTCAGACTCTCAGCTGTAATCTGAGAGTATTCATGTCCAAATCGGAGAAAGAGTTTAGGAATTACAGCTCTTTAAAATTTAGCACCCTCTTTTTCAGAAGTAATTGGACAGTTGCTTCAAAAGCCATTGATTGAGCTGCCTGGTGTTGATTCCAGATGTTACATTTGTATTTAAAAGCTGTTTCTGTGAAATCACAACATACAGTAACTCAATGGAAGTGAACTGGGCCCTACTTAGGCTGGAGAGAAAATTATTATTTACCTTAGAGCACTCTCCAGGAAGTAGGTCTATCAGAGTCTAGGTCCACTAAAACGAGAAGAGTTCATGTGAGTACAGGTCGGTATTAGGCTCATCTGCTTCTTGGTGTGTTTTTGACCAATTCTAATGTGGCCTTTCTGTTGTTGAGGTCTGCAGCTTGTTTTGAACCCTTTATATTTTCTCTCTCTCTTGTTATAGTTATAGACCTAGACACTGATAGACCTACTTCCTGGAGAGTGTGCTACACTAGGGTGGCTGTTGTGAATATTAAAAAAAAAAACTTGGTCCTTCACCCTCCGCGGATGGTGTCATCCTTCGAGCTTGGGTCCCCTACCAGAGACCTGGGAGCTTGAGGGTTCTGCGCAGTATCTTCGCTCTTCCTAGTACTGCACTTTTTTGGACTGAGATGTCTGATGTTCTTCCAGGGATCTGCTTTAGCCACTCCTCCAGTTTAGGGGTCACCTCCTCCAGTTTAGGTGTCATTCCTCCAGTTTAGGGGTCACTTCCCAGAGTGCTCCGATGACCACGGGCACCACTGTGGCCTTCACTTTCCAGGCCCTGTCCAAAGCAGAGCTGCTTTGAGCCATTGGTATTTTTCTAGTTTCTCATGTTCCTTTTTCCTGATGTTGCCATCACTTGGTATCGCCACATCAAAAACAATGGCTTTCCTCTGCTGTTTGTCCACCACCACTATGCCATTACTATCCATATATATAGTTTAAAAAAACATTTTTTTTGGTCTAGCCAAACGATGGGCTTGTTCACGTCGAATGAGAGACTGCATGTTGTGATTTCACAGAACCAGCTTTAAAAGGCAAATGTGTAACACCTGGAATCAAATCGTGATGATGAATACCCCAGACAGCTCAAGAAATAGCTTTTGAAGCAACTGTCCAATTACTTATGAGCCCCTGAAAAAGGGTTAGAGTTGCAAACCCTAAGCCCTTCATTTGATTTGGATGTGAATACTCTCAAATTACAGCTGAGAGTCTGACCTTTCAGCACATATGAATTATATAACTGTACTTTGAATGTGTTTTAGTTTACAACTTAAATAATAAAACTTGTGTCAGTGTACAAATGTTTATGGACCTAAGTGTATGTTTTGTCTATAGATGCATTCTGTAATGGATTTGGGTTTGTATTATTTGTAATTTGTTTGTATTTGTAATTTGTGAACCTTGTTGTTTAAGGACGTGGTATATTCGCCTGTGACCCAATTGAAAAGGGATCATTTGTGGTCGAGTACCGTGGGGAGTTAATTTCACAACATGAACGAGACAAAAGGCAGAAGCAATATACAGAGAAACAAAATGCATTCCTGTTTGATTTTGCATGGAACAACAGCACATGGTGGTAAATAAAATGCCCAAAAATTGGGCATTTATTTTTATGTAATGTTTCAATCTGAAAAACATTATTTCTTTTTCATTTTAGCATTGATGCCTCCAGTGAAGATGGGTCCCTGGGCCGGCTGGTTAATGATGACCACAAATCCCCAAATTGCAAAATGAAAAAAGTGACAGTTGAGGGTGAACCTCAAGCGCTTTGGGTGCCTGTTAGGTGGAAAAGCTCTCTATAAATAAACATTCTTCTTCTTCTTCTTCTTCTTCTCATCTTTGCTTGTTTGCAATGAAAAACATCCAAGCAGAGAGTGAAATAACCTATGACTATGGAAAAGCTCAGTGGCCATGGCGAACAATGGTGAGTAAATTCTTTTCATAGATTATGTATTATAAAGTTTTGTATCTAAGACTACATTATTTAATGCTTAATAAAAAATATAAATATATATTTATTGTACTATGATGTATTCATATTGTTTTAGACTGTAAAAGCCTTAAGTGTGTTTCAGGTGACGTCCTCATATTGTTTTAGACTATGATAGCCTTAAGTCTGTTTTAGGTCTATAGAGACTGGCTTAAAGAGTTCAGATCTTGATTTACACTATGTTTACGAAGACAGATATGATCATTCATGTATTAACTGGTTCCAATGTAGAGTACAGAACATTGATTAGATTGTATTGCTGTGTTTTGTTGCAGACACAAAATGTTCAGATCCTGACTCCAGCTCCTGCAGACACAGAAGACACACAGAGAACCTCTTCAATTGTCCAACAGGTAATGACACATTGGTATTTTTATTTAGAATACATTTTTTGTGTGACTTTGGTCCTAATTAAAATTAGGTTAAATTCAGTGAAAAGCATACAATTATTAGGGCTATTGTTTTTTGTCAAATATTAAACTAACAGTTATTCTAAAAACAAATTAGTAATGTTGCAGTGTTGCATACATTTTTGCCCCTTTAGCCTCATACTGATGAGCTCACATCATTGAATTTCAGGGGAATGAGATTCATTTCTATCAGTGTGGTATTTTGGGCTTTTTTGAAAACACCAGGAAAAGGTAGAGACCAGGAATATGGACTCTATAAGTGTGAAGTCGTCATGTCCTCATATTGTTTTAGACTGTGAAAGCCTTAAGTGTGTTTCAGCTGACGTCCTCATATTGTTTTAGACTGTGAAAGCCTTAAGTGTGTTTCAGCTGACGTCCTCATATTGTTTTAGACTGTGAAAGCCTTAAGTGTGTTTCAGGTGACGTCCTCATATTGTTTTAGACTGTGAAAGCCTTAAGTGTGTTTCAGGTGATAACCACCCATGGTCTGAACCAACTCCTCAAGTGTGTAGTACACTGACATCATACTCTTCAGTCTTAACACTCTCTAGAGAGTGTGGCATACAAAGTTAAGATCTTTATTTACACTATGTTCACTTAGACTGATATGATCATTCATGTTTTAACTGGTTCTAATGTAGAGTACAGAACATTGATTAGATTGTATTGCTGTGTTTTGTTGCAGACACAAAATGTTCATATTCCTCCTCAACCTCCTGTAGAACCAGAAGACAGACAGAGATGTTCTTCAATTGTCCAACAGGTAATGAATGACACATTGGTATTTTGATTTCAAATTCATTTTTTTGTGTCTCACTTCGGTCCAGTTTAAAGTTAAGTGTTTTATTTTTCAACGTTCACTTCAAACATTAAACTAATAGTTATTTTTGAAGTGTTGCATACATTTTTGCCCCTTTAGCCTCATACTGATGAGCTCACATCATTGAATTTCAGGGGAATGAGATTCATTTCTATCAGTGTGGTATTTTGGGCTTTTTTGAAAACACCAGGAAAAGGTAGAGATCAGGAATATGGACTCTATAAGTGTGAAGTCGTCATGTCCTCATATTGTTTTAGACTGTGAAAGCCTTAAGTGTGTTTCAAATAACGTCCTCATATTGTTTTAGACTGTGAAAGCCTTAAGTGTGTTTCAGGTGACGTCCTCATATTGTTTTAGACTGTGAAAGCCTTAAGTGTGTTTCAAATAACGTCCTCATATTGTTTTAGACTGTGAAAGCCTTAAGTGTGTTTCAAATAACGTCCTCATATTGTTTTAGACTGTGAAAGCCTTAAGTGTGTTTCAGGTGACGTCCTCATATTGTTTTAGACTGTGAAAGCCTTAAGTGTGTTTCAAATAACGTCCTCATATTGTTTTAGACTGTGAAAGCCTTAAGTGTGTTTCAGCTGACGTCCTCATATTGTTTTAGACTGTGAAAGCCTTAAGTGTGTTTCAGCTGACGTCCTCATATTGTTTTAGACTGTGAAAGCCTTAAGTGTGTTTCAGCTGACGTCCTCATATTGTTTTAGACTGTGAAAGCCTTAAGTGTGTTTCAGCTGACGTCCTCATATTGTTTTAGACTGTGAAAGCCTTAAGTGTGTTTCAGGTGACGTCCTCATATTGTTTTAGACTGTGAAAGCCTTAAGTGTGTTTCAGCTGACGTCCTCATATTGTTTAACACTGTGAAAGCCTTAAGTGTGTTTCAGCTGACGTCCTCATATTGTTTTAGACTGTGAAAGCCTTAAGTGTGTTTCAGGTGACGTCCTCATATTGTTTTAGACTGTGAAAGCCTTAAGTGTGTGTCAGCTGACGTCCTCATATTGTTTTAGACTGTGAAAGCCTTAAGTGTGTTTCAGGTGACGTCCTCATATTGTTTTAGACTGTGAAAGCCTTAAGTGTGTTTCAGGTGACGTCCTCATATTGTTTTAGACTGTGAAAGCCTTAAGTGTGTTTCAGGTGAAGTCCTCATATTGTTTAACACTGTGAATAACCTGAGTGTGTTTCACGTGATTCCCAAACATTGTCTGAAAAAACTCTTCAATTGTATAGTCTATTGTCCTCATACCGTTCATTGTTAACAGTCTCTATAGAGACTAGCCTAAAGAGTTCAGATCTTGATTTACACTATGTTTACGAAGACAGATATGATCATTCATGTATTAACTGGTTCCAATGTAGAGTACAGAACATTGATTAGATTGTATTGCTGTGTTTTGTTGCAGACACAAAATGTTCATATTCCTCCTCAACCTCCTGTAGAACCAGAAGACACACAGAGATCTTCTTCAATTGTCCAACAGGTAATGACACATTGGTATTTTTATTCAGAAATCATTTTTTGTGTGACTTTAGTCCTCATTAAAGTTAAGTTAAAGTTAGGAAAGTTTTTTTTGTGTGAAAAACATACAAATATTAGGGCTATTGTTTTTGTCAAACATTAAACTAATTGTTATTCTAAAAACGAATTAGTAATGTTGCAGTGTTGCATACATTTTTGCCCATTTAGCCTCATACTGATGAGCTCAAATTATGGAATTTATGGGAAACAAGATTCATTTCTATCAGTGTGGTATTTAGAACTTTTTTGAAAAACATCTGGAAAAGGTAGAGACCAGGAATATGGACTCTATAAGTGTGAAGTCGTCATGTCCTCATATTGTTTTAGACTGTGAAAGCCTTGTGAAGCTCTGCTCTTGTGAAGCTCTGCTCTCCTGCATCAGCAGGTTACAAACACAGCACCCACAGGCCCTCTTCCTCATCTCTGGTGACTTCAACCACGCTTCTCCCTCATCTGTTCTGCCAACATACACCCAGTATGTCACCTGCCCCACCAGAGACAAGAAAACCCTGGACTTGTTCTTTGCAAACACCAAGGACGCTTATTCTTCTTCTCCTCTTCCCCCCCTGGGCAAATCGAACCACAACCTTGTACACCTGCGGCCTGTGTATGAACCCATCGTACACAGGCAGCCAGTGGTGCCCCGTGTGGTGAGGAGGTGGTCTGCTGAGAGCGAGGAGGCTCTGAGGGACTGCTTCAGCACCACTGTGTGGGCAGAACTTTATGACCCACATGGGGAGGACATCAACTCCATCACAGAGTGCATCACGGACTACATCAACTTCTGTTATGAAAACACTGTACCCTCCCGGACGGTGCGGTGTTTTCCAAACAACAAGCCGTGGATTAACCGTGACATTAAGGCTCTGCTGAAGGAGAAGAAGAGAGCGTTCAGGTCAGGGAACAAGGAGGAGCTGAGGACTGTGCAGAAGAAGCTGAGGAGGAAGATCAGGCAAGGGGAAGCCAGCTACAGGAGGAAGATGGAAGAGCAGCTGCAGCAGCAGAACATCCAGGGAGTGTGGAGGAGCCTGAAAACCATCTCAGGTTTCAAGTCCCCCCCTGTCCAGGCAGAGGGGGACCTTCAGTGGGTTAACGATCTGAATTCTCACTTTCTGAGATTTGATCAATCACCCACCCCTCCCCCCGCACAGCTGCAAACCCACACCCCCACGGCTGGACAATGGCCCACACCCGATCCTCTTCACACCTCTGCTTCAGTCCATCAGCTCACCACCAATCCCCCCAGCGCACAGTCACCCCACCCACCCCTGTCCTTCACAGCAGCACAGGTGAGGAGAGAGCTGAGGAGGATTAAAACCAGGAAGGCAGCAGGACCAGACGGCATCAGCTCCAGGCTCCTTAAGTCCTGCGCAGATGAACTGTGTGGAGTTATGGAGCATGTCTTCAACATGAGCCTAAAGCTGAGGGTGGTACCACAGATTTGGAAGACCTCCTGTGTGGTACCAGTGCCAAAGACAACCTGGCGCTAAAGACCTCAGCAGCTTCAGGCCGGTGGCTCTCACGTCCCATCTGATGAAGACACTGGAGAGGCTGATCCTGGACCACCTCCGCTCCACCGTGAGCTCAGCCATGGATCCGCTGCAGTTTGCGTACCGGCCTGGCATTGGAGTGGAGGATGCCGTCATCTTCCTGCTGCACCGCTCTCTCTCTCACCTCGAGAACCCTGGCAGCGCTGTGAGAATTCTGTTCTTTGATTTCTCCAGCGCCTTCAACACCATCCAGCCACTGCTGCTGAGGGACAAGCTGGAGACGGCTGGTGTGGACTGTGACCTGGCAGAGTGGATCCTGGACTACCTCACGAACAGACCCCAGTTTGTGAGAGCCCGGGATTGTGTGTCTGACACTCTGACCTGCAGTGTGGGGCGCCGCAGGGCACTGTCCTCGCGCCCTTCCTCTTCACCCTCTACACCTCGGACTTCAGACACAACACGGACAGCTGTGTTCTGCAGAAGTTCTCTGACGACTCTGCCATCATCGGACTCATCACGGACGACGATGACGCAGAGTACAGAGGAGTAACGCAGGACTTTGTGGACTGGTGTCAGCAGAACCACCTCCTCATCAACGCGGGAAAGACCAAGGAGATGCTGGTGGACTTTCGCAGACGCCACTCCACTGCCCCCTCACCAGTGAACATCCAGGTAGGGACATTGAGAGAGTGGACTCATACAAGTACCTGGGTGTTCATCTGAACCACAAACTGGACTGGACTCATAACACAGACGCACTGTACAGGAAGAGTCAGAGTCGGCTCTACCTCCTGAGGAGACTCAGGTCTTTTGGAGTGTCAGGGCCTCTCCTGAGGACCTTCTACGACTCTGTGGTGGCATCAGCCGTCCTGTACGGTGTGGTCTGCTGGAGCAGCAGCATCACAGAGAGGGAGAGGAAGAAGCTGGACAAGGTCATCAAGAAGTCCAGCTCCGTCCTGGGCTGTGCTCTGGACTCAGTGAGCGAGGTGGGGGACAGAAGGGTCCTGGCTAAACTCACGTCTATGCTGGACCATGAGTCCCACCCCCTGCAGGACGCTCTGTCTGCCCTGGAGAGCAGCTTCAGTGACAGACTGATTCACCCTCGCTGTGTGAAGGAGAGGTTTCGCAGGTCTTTCCTTCCTGCTGCTGTCAGACTTTACAATGAACACTGTTAGCCCTGAACATGTGCCATTCACCCGCTACAATCATGTGCAATATAATTTAACATACTATTAATAGACTTTTACCTCACCATAGTCACTTACTGTATATAACAATACACTTAAGCCACTTTAGCTACCATTTTTACTGTAAATAAGAGTGTGCACTTTATACTTTATATTGTATTTTTTATGACCATGTTTATTTATCCTATTTTTATTGCATGCGCCTATTTCATTCATTTCTGTCCTAAACTGTGTGTTGCAACAGTGGAATTTCCCCATTGTGGGACAAATAAAGGATCTCTTAAGTGTGTGTCAGCTGACGTCCTCATATTGTTTTAGACTGTGAAAGCCTTAAGTGTGTTTCAGGTGACGTCCTCATATTGTTTTAGACTGTGAAAGCCTTAAGTGTGTTTCAGGTGACGTCCTCATATTGTTTTAGACTGTGAAAGCCTTAAGTGTGTTTCAGGTGAAGTCCTCATATTGTTTTAGACTGTGAAAGCCTTAAGTGTGTTTCAGGTGACGTCCTCATATTGTTTTAGACTGTGAAAGCCTTAAGTGTGTGTCAGCTGACGTCCTCATATTGTTTTAGACTGTGAAAGCCTTAAGTGTGTGTCAGCTGACGTCCTCATATTGTTTTAGACTGTGAAAGCCTTAAGTGTGTTTCAGGTGACGTCCTCATATTGTTTTAGACTGTGAAAGCCTTAAGTGTGTTTCAGGTGAAGTCCTCATATTGTTTAACACTGTGAATAACCTGAGTGTGTTTCACGTGATTCCCAAACATTGTCTGAAAAAACTCTTCAATTGTATAGTCTATTGTCCTCATACCGTTCATTGTTAACAGTCTCTATAGAGACTAGCCTAAAGAGTTCAGATCTTGATTTACACTATGTTTACGAAGACAGATATGATCATTCATGTATTAACTGGTTCCAATGTAGAGTACAGAACATTGATTAGATTGTATTGCTGTGTTTTGTTGCAGACACAAAATGTTCATATTCCTCCTCAACCTCCTGTAGAACCAGAAGACAGACAGAGATCTTCTTCAATTGTCCAACAGGTAATGACACATTGGTATTTTTATTCAGAAATCATTTTTTGTGTGACTTTAGTCCTCATTAAAGTTAAGTTAAAGTTAGGAAAGTTTTTTTTGTGTGAAAAACATACAATTATTAGGGCTATTGTTTTTGTCAAACATTAAACTAATTGTTATTCTAAAAACGAATTAGTAATGTTGCAGTGTTGCATACATTTTTGCCCATTTAGCCTCATACTGATGAGCTCAAATTATGGAATTTATGGGAAAGAAGATTCATTTCTATCAGTGTGGTATTTAGAACTTTTTTGAAAAACATCTGGAAAAGGTAGAGATCAGGAATATGGACTCTATAAGTGTGAAGTCGTCATGTCCTCATATTGTTTTAGACTGTGAAAGCCTTAAGTGTGTGTCAGCTGACGTCCTCATATTGTTTTAGACTGTGAAAGCCTTAAGTGTGTTTCAGGTGAAGTCCTCATATTGTTTTAGACTGTGAAAGCCTTAAGTGTGTTTCAGCTGACGTCCTCATATTGTTTTAAGACTGTGAAAGCCTTAAGTGTGTTTCAGGTGAAGTCCTAATATTGTTTAACACTGTGAAAGCCTTAAGTGTGTTTCAGCTGACGTCCTCATATTGTTTTAGACTGTGAAAGCCTTAAGTGTGTTTCAGGTGACGTCCTCATATTGTTTTAGACTGTGAAAGCCTTAAGTGTGTGTCAGCTGACGTCCTCATATTGTTTTAGACTGTGAAAGCCTTAAGTGTGTTTCAGGTGACGTCCTCATATTGTTTTAGACTGTGAAAGCCTTAAGTGTGTTTCAGCTGACGTCCTCATATTGTTTTAGACTGTGAAAGCCTTAAGTGTGTTTCAGGGGAAGTCCTCATATTGTTTAACACTGTGAATAACCTGAGTGTGTTTCACGTGATTCCCAAACATTGTCTGAAAAAACTCTTCAATTGTATAGTCTATTGTCCTCATACCGTTCATTGTTATCAGTCTCTATAGAGACTAGCCTAAAGAGTTCAGATCTTGATTTACACTATGTTTACGAAGACAGATATGATCATTCATGTATTAACTGGTTCCAATGTAGAGTACAGAACATTGATTAGATTGTATTGCTGTGTTTTGTTGCAGACACAAAATGTTCGGATCCTGACTCCAGCTCCTGCAGACACAGAAGACACACAGAGATCTTCTTCAATTGTCCAACAGGTAATGACACATTGGTATTTTTATTCAAAAAATCATTTTTTGTGTGACTTTAGTCCTCATTAAAGTTAAGTTAAAGTTAGGAAAGTTTTTTTTTGTGTGAAAAACATACAATTATTAGGGCTATTGTTTTTGTCAAACATTAAACTAATTGTTATTCTAAAAACAAATTAGTAATGTTGCAGTGTTGCATACATTTTTGCCCATTTAGCCTCATAGTGATGAGCTCAAATTATGGAATTTATGGGAAAGAAGATTCATTTCTATCAGTGTGGTATTTAGAACTTTTTTGAAAAACATCTGGAAAAGGTAGAGATCAGGAATATGGACTCTATAAGTGTGAAGTCGTCATGTCCTCATATTGTTTTAGACTGTGAAAGCCTTAAGTGTGTGTCAGCTGACGTCCTCATATTGTTTTAGACTGTGAAAGCCTTAAGTGTGTGTCAGCTGACGTCCTCATATTGTTTTAGACTGTGAAAGCCTTAAGTGTGTTTCAGGTGACGTCCTCATATTGTTTTAGACTGTGAAAGCCTTAAGTGTGTTTCAGCTGACGTCCTCATATTGTTTTAGACTGTGAAAGCCTTAAGTGTGTTTCAGGTGACGTCCTCATATTGTTTTAGACTGTGAAAGCCTTAAGTGTGTTTCAGCTGACGTCCTCATATTGTTTTAGACTGTGAAAGCCTTAAGTGTGTTTCAGGTGAAGTCCTCATATTGTTTTAGACTGTGAAAGCCTTAAGTGTGTTTCAGGTGATAACCACCCATGGTCTGAACCAACTCCTCAAGTGTGTAGTACACTGACATCATACTCTTCAGTCTTAACACTCTCTAGAGAGTGTGGCATACAAAGTTCAGATCTTTATTTACACTATGTTCACTTAGACTGATATGATCATTCATGTTTTAACTGGTTCTAATGTAGAGTACAGAACATTGATTAGATTGTATTGCTGTGTTTTGTTGCAGACACAAAATGTTCATATTCCTCCTCAACCTCCTGTAGAACCAGAAGACAGACAGAGATCTTCTTCAATTGTCCAACAGGTAATGAATGACACATTGGTATTTTGATTTCAAATTCATTTTTTTGTGTCTGACTTCGGTCCAGTTTAAAGTTGAGTGTTTTATTTTTCAACGTTCACTTCAAACATTAAACTAATAGTTATTTTTGAAGTGTTGCATACATTTTTGCCCCTTTAGCCTCATACTGATGAGCTCACATCATTGAATTTCAGGGGAATGAGATTCATTTCTATCAGTGTGGTATTTTGGGCTTTTTTGAAAACACCAGGAAAAGGTAGAGATCAGGAATATGGACTCTATAAGTGTGAAGTCGTCATGTCCTCATATTGTTTTAGACTGTGAAAGCCTTAAGTGTGTTTCAAATAACGTCCTCATATTGTTTTAGACTGTGAAAGCCTTAAGTGTGTTTCAGGTGACGTCCTCATATTGTTTAACACTGTGAAAGCCTTAAGTGTGTTTCAGCTGACGTCCTCATATTGTTTAACACTGTGAAAGTCTTAAGTTTCAGGTGACATATATATATATATATACAGATAGATAGATAGATAGATAGATAGATAGATAGATAGATAGATAGATAGATAGATAGATAGATAGATAGATAGATAGATAGATAGATAGATAGATAGATAGATAGATAGATAGATAGATAGATAGATAGATAGATACACACACACTCACATTCTTTATTTATTCTTTAGGTCGGCCAAGTTACTGGAGTATTGCCCTTCCACCAGCCAGCTACTGCAGACCAGGTAATGGGGCTGTTACTTCTAATAGTTTTCTTTTCTTAGCTGAGGATATTTTGAAGAAATATTGTTGATTTTTAAGAATTTTAAGTTAGACTAGACTAAAGTCCTTTACCTTTGCTTCTTTATTTGGACAGTTGAGAGCATGTCGCCGCATGCAAAATCTGAAACGACACCATGCACGGTGTGAGGAACGATATGAGGAGGCCAAGCAAAAGAGAACTGAGAAAGAGAGGCAGACAACTTTGAGTCTGTTCACCAGAGTGAATAATTCTGTGAGTGTGAAATTCCAGGCAAACATTATGTCTATACAAATGAATACAAATTTATTTTTTGAGAACCTTTTTTTTTTTTTTTTCTTTTGCATATGTAAGGACCTCAACATGTAGATACATTTCTTTAATTAAGGAGATAATATTATTGGTGGCATTTGTCCGTCTGTCTGGCTATTGACAGATATGATCATTCATGTATTAACTGGTTCCAATGTAGAGTACAGAACATTGCTTAGATTGTATTTCTGTGTTTTGTTGCAGACACAAAATGTTCAGATCCTGACTCCAGCTCCTGCAGAACCAGAAGACACACTGAGAACCTCTTCAGTTGTTCAACAGGTAATGACACATTGGTATTTTTATTTAGAATTATTTTGTGTGTGTGTGTGGGTTTGATAAACTGCATTAATTCAGGTGATGGGGGCTGCTACTGTGTCCTTATTTCAAATAGTATATTTTCTTTTTCTGAAGAAGAAATTTTTTTCATGAAGAAATACTGTAGATTTTCAAGCAAGCCTAAGGTCCTCTACTTTTGTACTAGTGAATACTGGTGCATATTTTAATGATAGTATATTTTAGGCTAATTCTGGAGGTCTTTAAAGTATGTAATCATTTATAAGTTGTATTATTTTGAAATTATTGACATTATAAATTGGTTTCAAGGTTAAATACCCCTTGGCTGATGTTCATGAAGGAGACGCTGCAAGTTCAAGTGACCAGGTAATAAATATGTTACAGCAGTTAGATTGGTAGAGCTACATCATATGATAAGATACTTTTTTCTTTTTTTTCTTTAGTTGTCTGAATTCTCAGATAATACGGATTATGAAGATATTGACTTTGTTCCAGATTCTTGTGGCAATTCCTCAGACGCGAGTGGCAGTGCCTCAGACACAAGTCGTAGTGTAACAAAAAAACCTTGTCCCAAAAATGTGTTGAAGGCCATGTCACTGGGGATAGCTACAGCACAGAGTGGGGAGATCACCAGTTCAGAGCCCAATTCACGATTAACAAGCAGCAGTCCAGTTCCTTCAGTGATTAGTTGTAGTGTCAGTTCATCAGGAAGCACCATAAAAGTTGCACCAATGCGAACTAAAGAAAAACAAAGCAAGTACAACAAGAAGCAATATTGTCTGTATTGTAAGAAGGCCATTTCAAAATTAGCAAGACACCTTGAAACTGTCCACAGTGCAGAGTCTGATGTGGCAAGAGCTTTCAGTTTCAATAAAAGGTCCTGTGAAAGAAGAGATTCATTACGCCTCCTTAAGAAAAGAGGAAACTTCAACCATAATGCTGCTGTAGCAACCCTAGGTGCTGGAGAAATGGTTGCTTGCAGAAGGCCCACTACTACAAGACACTCTGAAGAGTATAGCCACTGCAAGTTTTGTCAAGGACTGTATGCAACAGGTTGCCTTTGGAGACATGTAAGAAACTGCCCTCAGAAGTCTACTGAGGGAAAGCCTCTCACAGGACGACAACGGAATCAAATGTTCTTACCAAAACCTGATCAAGTTCATGAAGCTGTTTGGAAGATTGCCTGTGAAATGAACCAAGATGAAATTTCCTTGGTAGTAAGGAGTGAAAGAGATATTCTTAGCCTTGGAGAGTCACTGTATAATGCAAGGAAACCACATGAGAGAAGAAACGATTACATACGACAAAAAATGAGAGAGATGGCAAGATTATTGATAATGGCAAGGGCTATAACCCCTTTGAAATGCACAGAAGACCTTGTTATGCCCAGTAACTTTCCCTATGTGATTCAAGCAGTCAGAGCTGTTGCTGGATATAAGTTGAAAAGCAATTCATACAAAACTCCATCCCTGGCTTTGAATTGGGACACAGTTTGGCCAAAGTTGCGGGAATTGTGCAGTGTAACGCCATCATTGCAAACCGCGATACTGTTGCAGAGTCAGCCAAGCAATTTGCCACTTTGTATGAGAAAAAGTGGGCAGAGTCCATTTCAGCTGCTGCATTGGGTACACTTCAACAAGCCAAATGGAATAAACCACAGGTTTTGCCATTTACACAAGATGTGTCACTGTTACACAAGTTCCTTGCTACTGAGGGATCGAAGTGCATGAAGGACATGGAGGAAAACCCAAACAACATAACCTTCAGTAATCTTGCTAAAGTGACTTTGACACAGATTGTACTGTTTAACAGAAAAAGACAAGGGGAAGTTTCAAAAATGGAGCTCCAGACTTTCACATCTCGGAATCGTACACAGATGAATCCTGACATTTTGATGTGCCTTACTGAATTAGAGAGGAGGCTGGCTGGGCACTTTGACAGAGTTGAGATTCGTGGTAAAAGGTCAAGAATGGTACCTGTTCTCCTCACACCTGGTATGACTGCTGCAATGGACCTCCTTGTGAAAAACAGGAATGCGTGTCAAGTCAGCACAGAGAATGTGTACTTGTTTGCACGTCCAGGAGTCCTTTCCCACTACAGAGGCTCTGATTGCCTTCGCAAGTATGCAAACCAATGTGGTGCTAAGTACCCAGAGGCACACACATCAACAAGATTGCGTAAACAAGTTGCTACCTTGTCCACAGTACTAAACCTAAAAGAAAATGAAATGGATCAACTTGCCACCTTCCTTGGACATGACATCCGTGTCCATCGAGAATTTTACCGGCTTCCAGAGAGTACCCTGCAGCTAGCAAAAGTCAGCAAACTCTTAATGGCAATGGAAAAGGGCAAACTGTCTGACCTTCAGGGGAAAGGGCTGGACGACATCGAGATCAATCCTGATGGTAATGAAAAAAAATAATTTATACAACATAATATATGTATTACATAAAATAATATAACATTTCACTGTTTTTTTTAACCAACCAGATGAAGTTGCTACCAGTGATGATGATGATGATTCCAGTGAAGAAACTATTGCTGATTCACTTCAACAAAAAGGTATCCTAACTAGAACAGTTACAGTTTGTGATAATATCTTTAAGTTACAAGAAAAAGCCTGATAATCATTGAACAACAGTAAATAAATTGAAGTGGATGAGAGACACAATCGATGTTCTAGGAACAGTGAAAGAAGATGGACTGATTAAAGCCTAATAGATGTACAGAAGAAAAATAATTTGTAAGGGCGGCACATATGAAAGCAACAATGATATCAAAATTTAGCTGACAAAAGGGAGTTAATGTTCTGCAATAAGAGCTAAGATACTGGTTAGTTGTACAGTGGAGGGCAAAGCAACAGAAGCAAAAGAAGAGGAAGAAGAAAGTCAGTTTTTTTCATAGGGATAAATGTGACTGCGTTAAAAGGATGTGAAATTTTAGGTAAGCACACTGCTCCAAAGCAAAAAGCAAAATAGCAGATTTGCTTTTGAAAATGGAAAGCTTGACCTTTATCCTGATAAACAAACATTTAAAAATTGTCTAGTTTGGTTTTTAGTCAATTAAAGGGAGATGAAGTCAAGGCCTTCAATGCCTTCTTTGGAGAAGATGTGGGCTTGTTACTTGACTGACCAAAGGAAATCAAGTGTAGAAAAATGGGCTAAGCTGGAGTGATCTGTGGCACAAAAATGAAAAATACAGATTTCCTGATGGAGACTGCTTACAATGTGAAAAGTGGATTTTTACTCATGTCTTTATAGTCAGATGGTTGACGTGTAAATATTTATATCTCACGTAGAATTGCGTACTGCCTGTCTTTGAGGTTTCTTACAGTGCAAAGAAAAACTAACAAATCAACTGGATTTAAGTTCATATTATTTTTATTACTTTTCTAAGGCTCCAGAGCGGAGAGTTCTAGGGACCCAAACCACACACTTGACTCAGCCACTGTGGACACCATGGAGGGAACCTCTGACTCAGCCACTGTGGACACCATGGAGGGAACCTCTGACTCAGCCACTGTGGACACCATGGAGGGAACCTCTGACTCAGCCATTCTGGACAACAAAAGCATGAGCAGCGCTCAAGCAAGAAATGGTAAAATGTAAAAGAATGTACTTGTGAATGTGTGTGTGTGTTTTTTTTTAATATCAGAATACATATTCTTTTTCATCCTTTTAGATTCTCAGCAGACAGCACTTCAGGTGGGGACTTCCTCAAAGCGCTCCAGTGGAAAGCAAGGTTCAAGAACACTTTCTTCTAAATAGGGGATATTTTGCTAAATAAACTTGTTTCAAAGTTTCAATGTTTGAATAACCTGGAGCACTGTTTTGAGTCGTGCCTCCATACTTGTTCAATCTCTGTGTCTTGACAACTATTTAGCATGGCCAAACAACAGATGTGTTTTTTGTCCTGTTTTTGTCACACAACCATGCTTGTGTGTTGCAAACTTCTGAGTTCAGTCCCTCAGTTTAATACGGCGCTTTCTCAGAAATTACGATAAAAAAAGAATGGAGGGGTCAATTTTATTGGATTTGGAGTGGTGCATTTGGAGTGGGTGGGACTGACTCAAAACAGAGCATCTAACCAAAAAGTCCAGAAACAGAAAGTTTAAAATAAATGGATTAAGAGAAAACAGCTAAGATGTTGAAGTATAGACATATATATATGCTAAATGCCTAAAAAAAAAGCAAAATACCCCCTGAAAATTACTTTTTTTTTTCATCATACGCCGCATTATTCATATTAAGAGCCATTGTTCACTTGTGATTTTTTTTTTCTATTTATATGACAGCTAAGAAATTGAGAAGCAGGTGGAGTGAGGATGAGGTGAAGGCTGTTGAACGGCACATGTTTCATTTCATCACAAGCTGCCAAGTCCCAGGTAAAAAAGACTGTGATTCCTGCCTCCAGTCAGAGCCAGAAGCTTTGAAAAACAGAGACTGAGCTGCCATCAAATACTACATTCACAATCGAATTACTGCTTTAAAAAGAAATATGAATAAATAGACCTTTAAAATGTGTTCTGTGGCTCAAGTACAATACATTTGTTCAACATTTGTACTTGCTGTACTTACAGCATTACTTTTCAGAAAAATGTGTTTCATGTGTTTGCAATGTGTTATAGAATAGTAGGTTCATGTTGTGTGATCAGGTTCAACAAGCAATTGAATGAGGTTTGTTTTTTTCTACAGCAGTCTTCAGACATTCCAGCATAACATAAGTTGTTTAATTAAGCAATATTACCTGAGAGGGTGTGCTTTAATTTCATTTTGTTTGTGCTTGTTTTCTTTTTTTTTTAATGTTAACATATTGTATTTTACAATAATACAAAATGTAAGAAAAACTTTGACCGTTCCATGTCTTATTCAAATTAACATTTACAACAAAATTCATAAAAGTAGTACATTACCGACTTAAGAAAAAAAAAAACTGAAACATGGGGTTAGTCTACACAGCTATGTCTCAAAAAACTGATGAGCATAACTGTTGTACACACATGAATATTATATGGATACGTCAAACGTATCTAACAGAAGCCAACTTGAAAATACACACCCTATCCTTACCTGGTCTTCAAAAGTCACATATACATGAAAAAATTGTGTGTAGTCATTGGTTTCATATTTCACCTAAACATGAATAAAGTGTGTTTAATCCTGAGGCACTCATATGTCACACAAACCTGACAAGGTCCTGAGAAGTAGCATTAAAATCAGGTTTGACCAAAATAATTCCCTAGACAAAATTTCAACAGATGGACGTAATCCTGGGAGTGTGGGTGAAAAACCCTCTGACTCCTAGACCTGTAAGACCTTTGTAAAGGCATGTTCCCATTTTTCACATTATTGTCATAGGTCCTGATATATCCTGTAAGCATGTGTGTGTGTGTGTGTGTGTGTGTGTGTGTGTGTCTGTGTGTATGTGTATGTCTTTGTGTGTGTGTGTGTGTGTGTGCATGTTTGCATGTGTGTGTGTCTGTGTGTGTGTGCGTGCGCATTTGTGTGTGTCTGTGTGTGTGTGCGTGCGCGCGTGTGTGCATGTGTGTGTGCATGTGTGTGTGTGTGTCTGTGTGTGTGTCTGTGTGTGTGTGTCTTTGTGTGTGTGTGTGCGTGTGTGTGTGTTTGTACTTGCTACATTGTGAGGACCGGTGTAAGTTTTTAACCAACATTGTGGGAAACGGAAGTTGACGTCACATCTGGTGAGTCTATTCTGCGTTTGCGAGTGATCGTTCTCCACACTTTTTTGTTAATCCACGAATTATACAAAAACTATCTTACCCTCCTACACATAATTGAAAGTTTAATTGCTCCCTAAACAACCCGGAGCCTCATTTAGCTCACTTTGTTCAGTATTTCGTGGATTAAATCCCCCCCCCCCTGCCCGCTAGCATCAACCGGAGCTAGCCTAGCCGACTAGCGCCATGGCTGGCCCGTCCTCCGCCTCTTTCGCCCTTACCTGTTCAAGCTGTCATATGTTGAGTCAGAACCCTGCTTCTTTCACTGACGACAGGGAGAGTTGCGTGAAGTGTAGCGTAGTGGTAGCTTTGGAAGCCAGGGTTACAGAGTTAGAAGCGCGGATCCGCATTGTGGAGGAGCTAAAGTCTAGCTATAGCCAGGTCGTAGCATCAGGTTTACCGGACCGCGCCGCAGGTAGCAGTGTTAGCATAGTTAGCAGTGTTAGCAGTAGCAAGGCTAAGCCTCAGGATAAGACCAGCCCCCCAGCGCCTCCCGCGCAGCCGGGACCAGACCAGGAACAAGACAGGGATAGATTTGTGACAGTTCGGAGGGATCGATGCGCTAAACGCCAGCCTTTAGTGCACCATAAGCTTCCGTCTGCAATAGGTTTGCCCCACTCGGCGATCACACGCCCGCCGAACGTGACACTCTGGTGATTGGAAGTTCCATAGTCAGAGACGTGAAGCTGCCAGCAGCCTCAGTTAGGTGTTATCCGGGGTCCAGAATGGGTGACATCGAAGGAAACCTTAGGCTTTTAAAACAGAGTAGTCAGAGGTTCCGTCGTATCGTGATTCACGGAGGTGGTAATGACACCGGCGGAGACAATCAGAAGTGCTCAAATTGCAGGTTGGAGCGGTGTGTGAATTGGCGAAGTCGATGTCAGATACCGTAATATTTTCTGGTCCCCTCCCCAATCGGGTCAATGCTGAAATGTACAGCCGCTTTTCAGCATTCAACTGCTGGTTGTCTAGTTGGTGCCCCCAAAACAACGTAGTCTTTGTTGACAATTGGAGTGCGTTCTGGGCTCATACGCAGGGATGGCATCCATCCGACTTCGGAGGGTACATCACTTTTAGTTCGAAATTTGGCCGATAGCCTTAGTCGCCTAAAGTGACGCTCTAAATATGAGTCCCGGTGCAGAGTCTCTTCTCTGTCGCTAAGCTCTCGCCCGCGCTGTCACAGATCAAGTGTTCAGAGTCAAAGCAAATAGAGACTGTCTTGGCGTCCCTCGTGTAAATAACGCCAATAAGTCAGATCCAAATACAGATAATTTAGGTGTCAGACCAAATAACTTAATACAAATAATCCCTACACATGATACAAATAAACTAATAAATAAGCATGTAAAATGTGGATTGCTAAACATTAGGTCAATTTCCTCCAAATCACTTTTAGTTAATGAATTAATTAACGATTATAATATTGATCTTTTAGCTTTAACTGAAACTTGGCTTCAACAAGATGATTATGTCAGATTAAATGAGGCCACCCCACAGAGTCATGTTAACTTTCAAGCTGCCAGGAGCTCAGGCCGGGAGGTGGGGTGGCAGTAATTTCACATTCTAGTTTACTCCTGAGTCCTAAAATTAATAAAATTAATAATGAGTCTTGCTCATTTGAAAGCCTTATCCTATCAATCACCTGCCCAAACTGGAAAAACCAAAAAGCTGTTTTGCTCATAATAATCTATCGACCTCCCGGTCCTTACTCGCTGTTCTTAACAGAATTCTTTGACTTCCTATCAAATTTAGTATTAGACTGGGAAAATATTGTGGTGGTTGGGGATTTCAACATTCATGTGAATGAAAATAATTGCCTCAGTAATGCCTTTAGCGCTTTATTAGATAGCATTGGTTTCACTCAAAATGTAAATAAACCAACCCACAGTCACCAGCACACTCTGGACCTGGTTCTAACTTATGGAATAGAGATTAGTGACCTAAATGTCTTCCCCAAAACCCAATAATGTCAGATCACTTCCTAATTACCTTTCAGTTTATTCTTAAGGACTATCCAGCTCCTCAGACTAAAACTATAATGAAAAGGACAATATCTGAAAAATCTATTTTAAAGTTCAGAGAAATAATAGAACCAATATTTAATATTACGTCATGTGATCCTGTCGTTAACAGCGCCAGTCCCAGTGCTATTGATAACTCTGTTGACTCAATGGTCAACTCTCTAAAATCTGCTCTTGATGTTGCAGCTCCACTTAAACAGAAAGTAATCAGGCCAAAACGAGCCTCCCCCTGGTACAATGAAGAACTACGTTCTCACAAACAAAGGGTAAGAAAACTAGAGAGATCCTTACGCCGCTCCCACACAGAAGAATCCCTAAAAGAATGGAAAACTTGCCTTCTGTCTTATAAGCAGGCTCTCGCGTAAGGCTCAAACCAGATATTATTCAAATTTAATAGAAGTAAATAAAAATAACTCTAGATTTCTCTTCAGCACTGTAGCCAGGCTGACAAACTGTCACAGCGCAGTAGAACCCTCAATACCAGTTACTCTAAGCTGCAATGACTTTCTTTTATTCTTTAGCAGCAAAATCACAACTATTAGAGATAAAATAAATGCAATTACTCCCACTATCAGTACTGAGCAAGCCCAGACTGCAAAGCTAGTGTCCCATACAAATCCTTCAGTAATACTAGATAGGTTCACTGCTGTTGATCAGGCAGAGATAACTTCAGTCATTATGTCCTCCAAAACATCAACTTGTATTTTAGACCCAATCCCAAGTAGACTCCTCAAAGAAATTCTCCCCCTAATTATAAATCCCATTCTTAATATAATAAATACTTCACTAGAAAGCGGTTATGTCCCTCAGTCCTTCAAATATGCAGTGATTAAACCACTTTTGAAAAAGCCTAATCTAGACCCCGACATACTGGCAAACTATAGACCTATTTCTAATCTGCCCTTTGTCTCTAAAATCCTTGAAAGAGTTGTGATTAAACAGCTTTGTCGCCACCTGCAGGACAATAATTTATTTGAAGTTTTTCAGTCAGGGTTCCGTGCGTACCACAGCACTGAAACTGCACTAGTTAAAGTCACAAATGATCTGTTATTAGCTGCTGATGATGGACAGGTCTCAATCCTGGTTCTGTTGGACCTCAGCGCAGCGTTTGATACCATCGACCACAACATTCTACTGCAGAGGTTAGAATGTGATATAGGTGTCAGTGGAACCGCCCTAAGCTGGTTTAAATCCTATCTATCCGATAGGTACCAGTTTGTTAATGTAAACCAGAGATCTTCCCCATGTTCTAAAGTAACCCACGGTGTGCCGCAGGGTTCAGTACTCGGTCCAGTTCTGTTCACACTTTATATGCTGCCCTTAGGTATGATCATCAGAAAGCATGGCATTAACTTCCACTGCTATGCAGATGACACTCAGCTTTATTTATCAATGAAACCTGATCAGACCCATCAAGTAGACAGACTTAGTGCCTGCGTGAAAGACATAAAAACTTGGATGACTCTTAATTATCTGCTCCTTAACCCTGAAAAAACCGAGGTCATTCTGCTGGGCCCTAAGCACCTGCGAGACTCTTTATCTGACCAGATAGTTTCTCTGGACAATATCACTGTAGCCCCCAGCTCTACTGTAAGAAACCTTGGGGTCCTATTTGACCAAGATCTCTCGTTCAAAGCACATATAAATCAAGCCTGTAAAACAGCCTACTTTCATTTGCGTAACATAACCAAAATTAGAAAAATCCTGCCCAGAGATGATGCCGAAAAACTCATCCATGCATTTGTCACATCCAGATTAGACTATTGTAACGCCCTGCTTATAGCGTGTCCTAAAAGCTCTATAAGAAGCTTTCAACTGGTTCAAAATGCAGCAGCAAGATTATTAACAGGTACTAGAAAAAGAGATCATATTTCACCAGTGTTAGAGTCTCTTCACTGGCTTCCTGTTGAGTTTAGAATCAAATTTAAAATCCTCCTCCTGACTTATAAAGCTTTAAACAATATGGCCCCATCCTACCTCAAAGATGCAATAGTAGCGTACCATCCAAACAGAGCTCTTCGTTCTCAAAATGCTGGACTATTGTTAGTCCCCAGAGTCTCTAAAAGCACAGTAGGAGGTCGAGCATTTAGCTACCAAGCTCCTGTGTTATGGAACCAGCTCCCTGTTCATGTAAAAGAGGCCGACACAGTCTCTACATTTAAGACCAGGCTCAAAACGTTCCTCTTTGAAATAGCTTATGGTCAGGCCAGTTAGGAACAGAAATAAAAACCTACAGTTTTAGCTACGCTGCCCTTGGAGCAATTCTGCTGGGGGAAGTATGGCAGCTTGAACACTATCCTCTGGTTCTTCCTACTTTATCTATCAACAATATTTAATATTACTTCAACTGTAGTCTGTTCATTGCTGTTCACATGTTTCTCTTTCTCTCCACTTCCCCCGGGGAGTGGAGACTGTTTCAGACACTGCGGCGGCTGCTCCAGTGACGACCCCCCCACCCCCACCTGTCTGGACGATCTATGCACCACCGGCCTGGACAGCTGGATTAGCCACACCTCGTCTGCCTGGACGAACTCCTTCTACTTTAGATGAACTGTTCCTCATCTCCTGCTGGAGGATCTCTCTACACTGGTGGACTGCTCCTCGTCCGCCTGGAGGAACTCTTTAAAGCCACCTCCCTCTTGAGTGGTTCTGGCTCCACAGTCCAAGTGGATGCGTCAGTCCTAGTTCATCTGCAGCCTGTCCGTCCGTGGGAGTAGGATCTCTCCTTCACTGTGGTTCTCCCCGAGGTTTCTACTTTTTCCCATGGGGTTTTTTGTAGTTTTTCCTCGCCGCGAACGAGGGTCAAAGGACAGGGGCATTCTGGGACAGTTATCTGAACTGCTTTTACCTGTGGCCCATCGAGGCAACTGTTGTTGTGATTTTGGGCATTATAAAAATAAATTGATTTGATTTGATTTGAAGACACTTTGGGGAAGTGAGGACATTTTGCCCGGTCCTCACTTTGTCCCTCGTTAAATCACCTCTAAATACCTTCTAGAACCTCCCCTGTGATTTTCACCAAAAGTCCTCATTTTGGGTCAATGTCAAGAATTTTTCGCCAGAATTTCACACACTTTTGCACTCTTACGCCCCTTGTGGACAAAAATGGGTACTGCGCCTTAAGTTTGGCACCCTGACCCCACCTATGGACACAATGGGTACTGCACCCAAAGTTTCTGCCAACTGTGGATGTTTTAGGCTTAACCTTGTGCTATTTTGAAGGATAACATTTGAAAAAGAGGAAAAACATTAAAATATATATATATTTCTGAGAATATAGCACAGATTTCAAGTATTAATATATTTTCTAAAATGTAAACAAAAGGTAATTACAACTCATAGAAAAAAGCAAGACAATTTATTAAATGTTAGTATCCATTTATGAAAAACTACGAAAGACTAAAGACTATGGGACTTTGTAAATGTCCTGCATTTGACCCAGGTGTGGGGGGGTTAGCAGGAGGTCGCCTCTGATTCTTTGGTGGCGCAAAGTATTACAAATACATTTGGATGACTATGCAGTTTCTTTAATGCCGGCAGTATTATCTCGTGCTTCGTCCCTCACTCGTGAACAGATATTTGAACTCCTCCACTTAAAGGTAAGGTATAACACTTAAATACTTATGTTACACAAGAACATTGTAATTACTGGTGGTTATATTCTTTTTGGAATGAGAAAAAGACACAAGTATTTTACAGATATTGTTGTGTTTTTTTTTTACAAGGATCCACCTTCTCCATGTTAAAAATTAAAGAAAATAAAATTGTAGCCCGTTTGTCACACTAAGCGTCTGACATAGTATTGGTAACAATGGCATAATAGTTCAGTAAGATTTAGGCTTTAGGAGTGCAGTGAGCAAAGGAGACTGAAACCATGTTGAGTTTTTGCAGGGATCATATATTGAGTCAACAACGACAAACACTGGACAATAATAAAGTCCATTCAGGGTTAAAAATGTACATTCAATAGTAAATTCGATAATCCATACAAAGGTGCAATAAGCTCAAAAGTTAAATTTTCTGAGTGTATGTCACAAACACAAAACAGTTTATATATTCATCATTATATTTATGAGGTGTGAGGGAGGGACAGGTGCAGAGTGTGAGCAGCAGAACGACATGAACAGGTCAAAAGAGTAAAGGGCGGCTACAGGAGCCTCCTACCGGCCGACCAGAGGGTCTGGAGAGCTGGACCAGAGCAGAGGGTCATGAGTCAGAGCTGGACCAGAGCAGAGGGTCTGGAGTCACAGCTGGACCAGAGCAGAGGGTCTGGAGAGCTGGACCAGAGCAGAGGGTCATGAGTCAGAGCTGGACCAGAGCAGAGGGTCTGGAGTCACAGCTGGACCAGAGCAGAGGGTCTGGAGAGCTGGACCAGAGCAGAGGGTCTGGAGTCACAGCTGGACCAGAGCAGAGGGTCTGGAGAGCTGGACCAGAGCAGAGGGTCTGGAGTCACAGCTGGACCAGAGCAGAGGGTCTGGAGTCAGAGCTGGACCAGAGCAGAGGGTCTGGAGAGCTGGACCAGAGCAGAGGGTCTGGAGTCAGAGCTGGACCAGAGCAGAGGGTCTGGAGAGCTGGACCAGAGCAGAGGGTCTGGAGTCAGAGCTGGACCAGAGCAGAGGGTCTGGAGAGCTGGACCAGAGCAGAGGGTCTGGAGTCAGAGCTGGACCAGAGCAGAGGGTCTGGAGAGCTGGACCAGAGCAGAGGGTCTGGAGTCAGAGCTGGACCAGAGCAGAGGGTCTGGAGTCAGAGCTGGACCAGAGCAGAGGGTCTGGAGTCACAGCTGGACCAGAGCAGAGGGTCTGGAGTCACAGCTGGACCAGAGCAGAGGGTCTGGAGTCACAGCTGGACCAGAGCAGAGGGTCTGGAGTCAGAGCTGGACCAGAGCAGAGGGTCTGGAGAGCTGGACCAGAGCAGAGGGTCTGGAGAGCTGGACCAGAGCAGAGGGTCTGGAGTCAGAGCTGGACCAGAGCAGAGGGTCTGGAGAGCTGGACCAGAGCAGAGGGTTTGGAGTCAGAGCTGGACCAGAGCAGAGGGTTTGGAGTCAGAGCAGAGGATCTTGAGTTTGGATCAGGTCCTGACTTGCTTTCTGACTTGGCCTGAATGAAAACACATTTCAATCATGAATCACAGAAATAAATAATACAAAGTGTTTATAATGTAATAACATTAGCGTAGCATTAGCAGCACTAATTGCTAATTTTAAATGAAATGAACTGCATTGAAATCAATAGCTTCAAACGATTGTTACCAGACGTCAATTTAGAAAAATAAGTTGAAGAATCAACAGAAATTTTACTCCATTTGGTTAAATACATTTTGAGAAAAATAGCATTGAAGTCTGTCTCATGTTCACCCATTAAAACACTTAGATAATGGAATGAATGAAAATACACTTTTTTTTTTTAATGGTGCCTTTGTTATAAGATTTTTTTTTAAATGCTGTTTTATTTTGAAATATGATCTGATTCATTGACTCTTGACAATTACTTCAATAAAAAAAAAAATCTTAATAAAATAACACAATCTAGATGTAGCTGACGTTCGTTCACACGGAGCTCCCTGTCCACATTTGGGCCGGAGCTGAAACCCGCCTGAGCACCTGCCAGCACCTGCACCTGCCACGTGATCACACCCCTGTCAGGCGCGAACCTGCCACATTATCACGCCTCTGTCAGGCGCGAACCTGCCACATTATCACGCCTCTGTCAGTCCCTGCCTGCCCCTGTCAGTCCCTGCCTGCCCCTGTCAGTCCCTGTCATTCCGCTCAGCTCTGAGCAAACGTCAGGTTCATGTAACTTAAAACTTTACTTTTGAAATTGAACATCAATGGAACAAAAGATGCATTTGTGGATCATTAGTGACAACGTGATCTCTTACCTGAAGGTCTGATGGGTCCACGGTCCTGGTCCTGGTCCTGCCTCTGGTCCTGCCACTGGTCCTGCCTCTGGGCTGAGCCGCAGTGAAAAGCGTAAACGGAGTCTTAAACCCCACAGTGTAGATCTGATGTGGGGGAGGGGCGGTTTCTCAAACTCACTCAAACTGACTTAAATCTCATGTTTTAGTTCCAGATTATCGGACAGAGATAAAATATCAATGTCACATTATATATATGCCGTACATATTATCTAAATATGCATGTTTTGTGAAAAATTATTTTCACTATTTATTTTAATATAATCACAGTAAAAACAAAAATCAAACAACAACAAAAATCAGATGTAGATATATAATATATATTTCTTTTTTCCTATTTTTAAAAATTATTTGCTTTAAATAAAATCCCGTGCAGAGTTGAGCAGAGCGCTCTGAGTGCAGTCCTCTGCAGAGAGGTGAGGGAGGGGCTGTGTGGGGGAGGGGAGGCTCAATCAGGCACCTGTCTGCGCCTGTCTGCGCCTGCCTGCACCTGCCATGTGTGACACACAGCGCTGGCTCCGGAGATATCACAAACTCAAAGAACACCACCGGAAATGTGAAGAACGGTTTGACATGGAGTCCACGCGCCAGAGCGAGCCCCGAGCCCCAGCTCCGAGCCCCGAACCCCGGACCCTGAGCCCGGAGCCCCGGGCCCTCCCGCTGCAGGTGAGGCTTAGGCTAAAGTCACCATTTGACTTCTGCCGTTCACGTTCTGTCGTTCATCACGCGTTTGTGCTACAGCAGAGACCGCGTGCGTTAGCGCCAGCCACGTTAGCATGAGCCGCGTTAGCATGGCATTAGCATCGCATTAGCATGAGCTAACGGAGCCCCTCCAGAGCCGGACAGGAGACAGCGGGAGGGGCCCGCGGTGATCACGGACCGGAGGAGAAGGTTTTATGAGTCACAGTCCGTGTTCATGTCACGTATTTACACGCAGTTTGTGGAAGTAAAAAGTAGAAATTGTAATAAATATGACCAAAGCCTAACTTATTACCCTTTGCTAAGTAATATTCTCGTGATTAGTAATCTAGGAAAATAGGATAAAATTAAAGACTACTGTATTCCTCAGTTCACGGGCTTGATTTGAAACAACAGGACATCAGCACATTGTAGATCAGTGCATTGTATGTGGAGTAACATGAACACGTTAAAACATAAGAACAGAATTGCAGAATTTGCCAATAGAAATTGAATCTAATGTTAGACGTGAATCTTGTGCAAATTGAGATGGTGACAGCTCATTGCATTAATTATAACTGTTCAGATTCCATATTTATTCATGTTCATTACAAAGTGCAGGGTTGTGACTTAAGTTAGTGTTTATTATATCTCCATAGAATAACTACAACACTTGAACTCGTAACTGTATCTCAACAATAGAAATAACAGCAATCCTTTTTGGATAACTGCTATGAAATTTTTACAATTTCAACATCGTTCCACTTGCTGTGGTTTAAACTGGGTCATTCTTTTCTACTTAACTGTTGTTTTTCCTGCTGCTCGTCTGTGAAGGTGAACATCCACTGCTCGTCTGGTGAACATCCTAAAGAGACCACCTCATCCAGTGATGAACCCTCCACACCATCAGCCAGAGGAACATGGGGTCCTGTCAACCCCCTCCCATCATCTGTGCCATCCCTCAGTGAAGATGAGTCTCTGTTGTCTAGTCACTGTGGATCGGATGAAGAATACCATCCTCCAGCAGCATCATCATCTTCAAATGAAAGTGAGTTGCTCACAGACGAGTCGACAAGACACGGTGTTCCAGAGAAACATGACTGTGCCTCATCGTCCAGACAAACAGAGATCATAACAGCTAAGAGCAAAAAGGACAAGAAACAGTCACTGACAATCAGGAACTTAAACAAGTTGATGGTTTTATGGGACACCATATTCCGAGTCCATTGTGACTATTATCGACAGACGGACAAAACTTTTCAGGCGGCCAAGATTGGGAAACGTCTGTTTGCAATGGAGCACGGAGCACAGTCACTGAAAGGGAAGAGTCTGAAGACACAGGACTCTGTGATCAGAGGTATGTCAAACCAAACCCTTTAGATTTGTGGACGTTCTTTGTGTGGATCTGACACCACTGTCTTTGATCACTCACTCTGTACTACTGTCCTAATCTGTCTGCATATTTATGAATAATTTAATGTTTTTGTAAAACTAAACTTCCCCCTTGTGAACATTTGACTGGTCGACGTCCTGCAGCCCCCACGAGCAGCAGAGGGGACCCTTCAGACGGACGACTGGAACCTCATGATGGTGAGGAATCAAACTTCCATTAATGGAAACTAACACCATGTTCACCATAAAGAAGTATGAAAAATAATGATGACAGTATTATCTACATTAACTTTGTTTGTTGGCTCCTTCCTCAGGAGAAGAACAAATGTCATCTGTTCAGAGACCAAAGAAGACCATCACAAAGAGCCGCCCTGATGAAGATCACGATTATGATGCTGGTAATTCCAGGCAATATTCACATAACGTAGAACCTTCAGTCTGAGCTCAGCGTGTTCATGGTCTGAATGTTCACTTTCCAGAGTCCAGAGAGGGGCCAGAGTCACCTGCAGCCATTTCAACTCCAGCTCAGAGATGTGAGGAGGAGGAGGAGGAGGAGGAGGAGGACAGAGGTGAGTCTAGAACTAGTACATGATACTGATGTACGCTCTTTGACCCAATTAAAATGAGCTCTTCTATAGATGAAGAGGAGTCTGTGAGAAGAACACCTGATTAGAATGTAAAATCTGTTTGATAAATACTCAACTGAAGCTCAAAAGAGACTGTTGTTCATGGACCTCTGCTCTTCTCCTGTGTTAAGATTCATATGATTTTTTTAGATGTATAAATCTAACGACAGGCTTTTGTCTAAGGCAGACTTTAAGAAATGAACCTTAGAATTAATAGCATAATTTTCTAAAGGAGGAAAATTTAGGACTGTGTGTAATTCATGTTCAGGAATCTGGCCCATAAAGTCCAAAAATAAAGCTATGTGGGATCATAAACCTGTCAGGAAGTGCAGGAGCTGATGATCTGACGCTGATGCTCATGTGACTCCGTCATGTCCAACTACCTTAAACAGCTGTTAAGAATTTAAAAAAAATAGTGTGTTAAATGTGAAGTGTGATCGTCATGATGGTTGGGTCAGGGACAGATGCACTGAATAGTTCCAAATCTCTTTATGTGAAACATGTTTTCAGTTCAGAGTGTTTTTAATGCATTCCAAAGTCAAAATTTAATATTAATTAAAAAAGGGAATGATCCTACTCGAATCATTCTAGGGACAAGACAACAGTCAAACGACAAAAAGTTAAACTATCCTGTTTTAAGCTTGTTTTGGAATAAACCTGAAAAGATACAAGTTCTGTTTTATGCTTTGGCTCTTCCATTTCTTCTGCTCATCTCTGACATGAGAACACTGATGTCTGCTTCCCTTTGTCTATTTAACATTCTGCTGTTCTTTCAGGTGAAGAGCAGCTGTCCATGGACACAAAGAGGGCCTTTAAGAGGCCAAAGAAGACTGACGTTAAACCAAAACTAGACACTGACAACTGCAGTGAGTTCAGAGAAGAGCCAAGTTCAGAGAAGCACTTTCCTGATCTAATCTCTGTTTCAGATGAGGACGGACACAGAAGCACCACCAGTTCATCTGTGAAGAGTCAGAAGAAGACTGACAGTCAAACACACTGCAGTGATGGTAAGAGTAGGCAGATCTTCTAGTTCTCCTAACCTCAAGTCCTCTGGAAGTGAGTTCCAAGCTGCAGGAGCAGTATAGGACAGGGTCCACAGGACGAGCTGCACACGAGGGCTCAGGGGTACTGACCTCCTCCTGTAGGTGCTCCTCCTGCTCCTGGACCTTGTGCAGAGTCTTCTGACTCAAATGGTTTTGTTTCAGCAGGTCATGTATTTTCATAGTTACAGGACTTTAATGTTAAATTCACTTTTTCATGTTGATACTAAAAGTGTCAGTGCATAAATCACACTAAAGGTGGAACCCAAACAGTTTGGAAGATTAGATTTTATACATTTATTATATATTAGATATTTATATATATATATATATTAGAGAAACAAAGGGGTCAAAACTACCGGTAATCCAAAGAACAAGAGGAACTAAAGGCTTAACAGCCTGTGTACACGACTCACATCAGATGATTCTTCCTTATAATCAGTTCAGCTGATCATGAACTCCTTCAGCTCTTTGGTCTCCTGAGGTTGTTTTAAATGTGCATTATACTTAAATTTAACAGTAACGTTTGACATCCTTTTTGTTTCATAGATAATCCAAATATGAAAGACAAACCTGCAAAGAGACCGTGGACTGAGAGAGAGAAGACGGCAGTGACACGACAACAATGTATGGCTCTGAGGAAAGAGCCATGAGAAGAGTCTCAGTCCTGAGAGCTCGAACACGGAAGGACGTCAGACATTATATCCACAATTAAATCATTAAAATTAAGAGAAAACTGACATTTTAAATGGGAATATATGTGTATATATTTTATTTTCCCAGTTATAGTAATACTGTTATGTTCTAGTTCAATATGTTTTTTTAGATGGTTAAAAAAAAGTCTGTTTTCTCATCCATTTATTCAAATGTTGTTCCTGCACTTCCTGGTTAGATCTGTGTGTCCACAGCAGCCCTTCACTCACTCACAGTCCTGCACTCTGGAGCACTTTCACCCACAGCATTTCTGCCTCACTCACTACAGATTCATGTGACACAAACAGTTGTGGTTATGTGTTCCATTGTTTGTTCAGTGTAGATGAGTCTCATGTTAACCACTGGTTTGGTTTTCTACTAGTCTTAATTAAAGTGGACATTTGTTCAGGCTAATGACACTATTATCTCAGCCCTGTTTTATATAAAAACTGAATTAAAACAACTTGGACTTTCAGTTTGCAGATGAAAATTACAAACTGGACTTTGCTTATTTTTTTGTCCTAAGAAAATGTTTACCCTGTGCTTTCCATTTTGACAATTTAAGTGGCATTAAATTGAAATTAAGTGCTGTTTAATATAATATTAGACACTCAGTCACGTTTCAGACTCAGCTCATACAATTTTACAGATTTACAGACATTATTTCATATTTAGTAAAGTATCTTGACCAGCGCATCAACAATTGGAATCTGAGCAAATGTATCTTACATTATATTCACATTAAAATGTGTATTTTATTTGGTAATATCATAAATCTACTCTTAAACATGAAAAACCCAAGGTCTGTCCTGGTCCTCGGTCTGTTGGTTAAAAACTTTTTTTTTGTTTTGGTGTTTTCCTGTAATTTTAAGGAGTGTTTAGGATCAGGGGGCCCTCTGGTGTCCAAATATATAAGTTTTGTCGTCGTAGGTTGATCAGAAAGGGTGGTCCTCACTTTGCTGGTCTTTTTACTCGGTCCTCACTATGGCACATGTACAATAATGTGTGTGTGTGTGTGTGTGTGTGTGTGCGCGCGTGCGTGTGTGTGCGTGTGTGTATGTGCGTGCGTGTGTGTCTGTGTGTGTGTATGTGTGTGTGTGTGTGTGTGTCAGCTCTGCAGCAGAAGCCCACAGTGCAGGCTCCTCCTCTCACAGAGGGTCAGAACACCTCTGTCACCTGCACCGCTCCTGGACTCTGCTCTGGATCTGAGCCCATCATCACATGGACATGGAGAGGAGCAGGAGAGAAGGACCCGCCCACCAACGCCACGGCAACCACTGACAGACTGACAGCTGTCAATCATAGACACAGCTCCATCCTTCAGCTGAGTCCTTCAGCTGAGCTTCACAGAGCTGAACTCACCTGTGCAGTCACTTTTAATAAAGTGTCCACAAGGGGCACTGTGGAGCTCAATGTTACATGTGAGTAATTAATCATAGATAATTGTTCAAATGAATGTTGCTTTTTAGGATACTTTACATTTACAGTGCCTAATGATAATACTGACATTCTTTAACATGAGCCGTAACTGGATTATCATTAGAATGACTCAGACTGTGTGCTACTGGTCTGTCTTCTGTTTGTGTCTACTGTATTATACTACTTTTTTTTTCTTTCAGATGTGAAGTCCATTGAGCTGTACAGGAGGGAGACTCTCTGAATGTGACCTGCAGTGTGGACAGTTTCCCTCCATCTCAGGTGGTGTGGTATGGACCCAACAGAACCAGACTAAATGTGTCAGAAAGCACTGAGAGGTCCAGCCAAACTGACCTGGGATCAGCTTCACTGCTCATCTACAACGTGACCCCGGCACAGTCTGGACAGTACAAGTGTGAAGGTGTCCATCTGAGCAGCACTCAGACCAGACACATCAACATCTCTGTCACATGTGAGGAGACACATCACATCGAATATCAAAACAAATGAAGAATACAAAAGAAAACACTGAATTTGTTGTTATTGCTTGAATGAATGTGACAGACTGAATTTACTGATTCCACATTGTACGACTAAAAGAAGAACCACACATGACGAGAACGAAATCTAAAGTTGCTTTGTAGAATATTAATCTTGTTCATTTATTTCTAGACCTGAGGGAGCCTGTTCTTCTTGGAGACACAAGTGTGGAGGAGGGTGCTGCTCTGAATCTGACCTGCACAGTGGACAGTTTCCCTCCAGCCACAGTCACTCTACGAAAAGCTGAAACAGAAACGGCTGATGGAAATGAAACCATCATAAACCAATCCAACACTGGAGGCACCACTCTTGTCATTAATAATGTGACCCGGGAGGATGTTGGGCGATATGTGTGCACAGCAAAGAGTCGTGAGAAGACGCTGACAAAACATGTGGACGTAAAAGTGATTTGTAAGTAACCTGCAGTAAAACACTGTGAACTACTGAAATTATACGTGAAATGTGATTAGTTTCTTTACGTTGCAGAACCTCATTGAGAACTTATGTCTTTAATTGACAAATACATGTATGAGTTTGGGTGATATTGATAAAATGTTATGGTTTTTTTCAAAAAGAGTTATCCCGCACTCGCCAGGAGCACAGACAAGAAGAGTGTGGGTGCAAAGACACAACCTTGTTTCACCCACACTCTTGATGTTAAAATTGCTTTGACTTCATTAATTAAAGTGACAAAGCACAATAAAATAAGACAAGGCTGTTCAAAGATGCTTGACTGAATGTGCTTAAGATTGTTTTTCAGTACTTTTGACACTTCTGATAGATATATTCTTGACAGCGGACAGACAAGTCTCAAAAAACTGTGACTTTTTCTCTTATTCCAGGGAAGCCCCACATCCTGAACTCCTCTGGCTGTGTGTATAACGGGGAGGTCCTGAGCTGTGTGTGCGTGACCCGGGCCTCTCCTGTCCCCACTGTCACATGGACCCTGCTGCAGGACCAGGCTGAGTACTCGCTGGTTACCGTGGTGACAGGAGACACAGTCAACAGCAGCTTCGTCCTCAGAGGGAGAGAGCACAACAGAACGGAGGTCCAGTGTGTGAGCAGCAACAGAGCAGGGCGGGTTCAGAAGAGCTTCACACCCTCCATCACCAGCGACACAGGAAAAAGGCTGGGTATGAGCAACACACCTCCACACAAACAACATCTCTTAATGCACAAAGAGACCGGACCTGGACTGAAGCTGGACTTTTATTTTAAGGCCTGCAAGAGGTCTGAAACAATCTTGATGTAAAATATCCATCACTACTGAGCTTAGAATTTCTTCTAAACATGGATGACACATTGGACCTCAGTTAATTTGTTCATCATCATTGCCTCTTTTTCTTTGAGAGTCATACATACATTGTTTCTCTGTGACAAAAGTTGAGGAACAAACTCTTAAAGCCACCGCTCAAGTGTCAATCAAAATGGCAATCAAATCAAAAAGTTTTGTCCTGCAGATGTCGCCCCTTTGACAATGACACAAAAAGAGCACAAAGCTGTTTTTGTTTTAGTATTTTTGGCTCATAGAGCTCCTGCAGTTGTCATCACAAAAAGATTGTGTATCGGTCATCTTATTATCTTTTCATTAATAGAGAGAGCAGTTTGAAGAAAAAATATCACAAAGGCCTTTTAAAAGTGACAGCAACATTTTTTTCACATAAGTTTAATTCCGAATAACAGTAAGCGTTATATGTATATTTGTTTATAATAAAGTCTTTTTCTCACAAACATCTCCAGGGACACTTTTTGATGATAATAGAAGAAGGTCCAAAGTGAATCAGATTCTGCTGATTAAGGGCACAATCTACGTGAAAAGGACACTTGTGCCAGAAAAAAGTTGCGTGATATGATACAATTTTACTGTTTATTTTTATTTTCGGGTTAAGATAAGATAAACTCCAAAAGCTCCATTTCAGTCTGGTTGTCATTGGTTACTGTTACATCTTCCCTGGTGTCATGGCGTCCTCAACAGTTCAGTGGCGTGAGTGCAGGAGCTCTATGCTTTAGTGCACAATGACCTGCACGTGGTCTAAACCCCAGTGCAGTCAGGGCTGCTGTCAACACTCGCTAACTTCTTTTTTCTATTTGCAGATCTACTTCAAGTTATATTTGGAGTTGAAGTTGTGTCAGCTTTTGTGCTGGGGGCTCTGCTGTCGGCCTCTGTGTGTTGTTTGGTCATGACATGTCACAGGTATGAAACACTCTGTACTGGTCCTGGACTCTTTACATGCTCCAGCTACATTTACATATTGTACTTACACTTTTCTTTTTCCAGAGCAAAAAAGAGAAGCAATCCACAAGTGCATGACATGAACAATATGGAAATGGTAAATTGTCCTGATTAAAGCCAATAAATCTACTACAGTCCACAACAGCTTTTATTTCAGCAGAACTGTACGGCAAACAACTGAAGACAAATGTAGGAAATCTTAGGCTAAAAGTATCAATGATGAAACAAATAATTATAATGCTCCTTTGTTTGTCAGTCGGATTCATTTATAGAAGAGACAAATACTGTAGCTTCAATAAAAATGAAGTGTGTTGTCTTTTCTACAGCTCGATGAGAATGCAGCTGGAGAAGCTAATGCTAACGCTGAGTCAAGAGAACCACATTACGCCACCATCGACTTTGCCGCACTGTCAAGAAAAAGCCCGAGAGACAGACGGAACCAAGAAGACACGACTGCAACAGAATACGCTGAGATTAAAAGGGAAATGATCCAACCAAGGCAAGAAAATGGTGAAATGCAAGAGGAAATAGCTGATAATGAGGAGGCGGCCATGTTGGAGGAAACAGCAGAGAATGTGCCAAAAGAACAGCAGGACGTAGGTTTATTCTCCACTCTCAATGAAATTATGGAGAATGAATAAATTGCCGACTTGGTAGCTGTACGGTTTACATATTATTAATATTGAGTTGTTAGTTATTATCTAAAGCTAATGACGAAAGGCCAGGATTGACCAAGAAAATGTAACTTTTTGTGGAAAGCGAATTAATTTTATTGCAAGGATGATTGACAGCAGTCTGATGGCATTGAGAAACAGAATAAATGATGTTGAAAAAAAAAAATTGTCCAAAAAGCCATTTTGAGATACACAATGTGATTTATCTGCACCCTTCTTTTAAAATATTTTACACAGTGATTTTGTGTGTCTTAATCTGTTTTGTGATTTTAATGTAATTTTATCTTGTTGTGTAAAGCACTTGTGTACAAACTGTGTCTCTTTTCACATTGTTTACTCAGCTTCACTGACCTAAAAAATTTTTTGCAGAGTTATTAAAAATGAAACTGTAGCTCTGACTTCATGGTGAATGTGGTAGTGATTTGTATTTTACAAAAATATATTTAACTGTATAAATCAATAAAATAAACTTTTTTCCCCTATTTCCATTGAGCTGTTTGGAGTCCATGTTCTACCCTCTTTCTCCACATGGTGGAGCCAAAGCTCCTACAATTACTGTCCCTTGAACATTAAATGAGACACTGTGATTGGCCCAAAACAATAGCATTAATACGCATTAATCATTTTACACACTGTTAGAGGAGCTCTCCTTGATCTGGATGATCCTCTTCTGCCTGGAGGAACTACTCTACTCTAGATGAACTGTTGGTTGTCTGCCTGGGGATCTCTCTGTGCTGGATGGACTGTCTAGAGGAGCCATCTGTCTAAAGCAAAATAATATTACATTTTATTTAATTGTTCCTTAAATTAATACATTTTACATTTTGTAGAACTTTATATGACCTACACATATTGTATAAAAATAATTCTAGTCAGTTCAGTTCGTATTTAATCTGTTTTCTCTACAACACAAGCAGGATATTCCGCTCGAAAAGTCACTGCGCAGCGAGAGCGCAGCTCTAACTTTCCACTTTCAAACGACCCATTTGATGAACCTCGTGAGACCGTAGAACAGGGGTGGGCAATTATTTTGATGCAAGGGCCACTTTGGACGTTTACACTTGCCTGGGGGCCAGACCATTTTACACACATACTAATACACATAGACATAATGCGTAAAATACACAAAATCGACAACAGAAGAGCAGAAATCATTACCTTTACTTAGTGGGAACAGTGCCGTTGGTCACTCTTTTTATCCAAAGCATCAAAGTCTGGTGTTATTCTAGTGGTGGCTTTTCTTAAAACTGATCTTAAATGAACAAACAGCTGCTCAGGAAACTATAAAATGACAAATGCGTCATACTTAACTCATACAATTTTTGCTTTGTGGGCCAGATCAAAATGCCAAAAGGGCCACATGTGGCCCCCGGGCCTTAGTTTGCCCCCCTCTGCCGTAGAACGTGAAGACCAAGAGTCAAAATCCAAACAGCGAGCCGCGCACAAACACAAAACTACCGCTTACCTGCACCAGCAGCACACGGTGCGCAATGGCAGCCGTGTGCAACTCAGTAAAGACAGACACGGACAGTGTTGCCAGATTTTACTGACAGTTTCCCGCCCAAAGTCCACATAAAACCCGCCAAGATCAATGAAAACCAGCCCAAATTATAAACTTTCCAAAATTACTATTTAAATGGCATACAAAGCACAGTTGCAACCGTAAAATTATGAACAAACCAACGGCACACACCCAGATAAACATATAGACCACAGTCGGGCCCTTAGCCCTCCTTATTTGGCAACTATACAGTACCAATTTCTGATTGTGTGGTGCGTTTAAAGTTGACAGGTTAGACATGTTTAACTAATATATACTGAATATGATTGTATTTAAGATTTTACTACACATTTTGCCTATTTTGTCATCTGTTTGACAATCTTCATAACATTTATAGTGTTAACTGTCTATTTATTTTCAACTGTAGGTCACATTTTGATGACACACACCTGTAATTTTAAACTTTTATTTATCAAAATTTCTTCTGGAACTGTACTTCAAAAATGTAAAACTGCTAAATATTTACCACAAGTGCCTCCCACCAAACTAAGCCATAATTTGAATATAATGAGAACTTGTCATATAGACTTTAGTCCCGTGCAAACTGGATATCAGAATTCTAATACGTGTAGCATGCTTTGGACTCATTCTCCAGAACTGGGGCAATCCACATTTTTAGCTCGGGCTGGTTCTCCCATTACTTCCAATATACTTTCTTGTATTTCCCCCATTTGGAAATCTTGTTTTAAATCCTGTATCTCCTCTCCAGCCGTGAGATAAACTGACCTCGCCTTAAACCCTAAACGTTATAAGCAGGACCCAGCGCCAAACCCGAGTGTGCGCAGACTGAGCCGGTGTTTATTGTTTCCATCCAATCAGAGGTCGATTAGACATTTTGACTGACAACCAGCACAACCAATGTCACTGTTGCAAACCATTCAATATTCAATTTCTGTAATTTATTCTATTCTATGTAATATTATATCAACAACTCAATCAATAATACACACATATTTATGACGATATTAATCTATTTTGCATTTTCAAATTCCCGCCTGAGACATCCAAAAATAGCCCAAAATATATGCACCCGCCCAACTCTATTTTTTTCCGCCTCGGTTAACAAAGGAGCCCAATTGGGCGGAAAACCGCCCAATCTGGCAACACTGGACACGGAGGCGCAGAGCGGAGGCGGAGGAACTCACGGCGTCACCGCGAGAATATTGACCCTTTGCACCTACGTCACACGATCACGTGGGTGCACCATAATGGACGGCAAGAGTACGCAAGCGCAGAGTTACGGGGAGCGTAAAACTAACAAACTCACAGTGACTGCAATTATTTTTGTCACTTAAGCGATGGCTACTTCTAACTCATGTTCAGTTCAGTTGTCAGAGGCAGCAGGACATCTTTTAGGCGCTCACAAAGCGCGGTATTTTGAGAAAGTGAAGATCGCTAGCTTACCTGCTTCCTCCTGCCATGTTCACCGAATTAATCAAAACGTCAATATCACCATAATCATAATATTTTATTCACAAATAATAATTTTCACTGGAGTTAGATTTATTATTAAAAATATTTTGTGGATGTAATATGTATTATCCATTTTGCAGGCTTGAGTCTATATACATACATACAAGTTAATTTCTTGGCAAGATAACTAACGCCGTGCCCTGCATTAACTTTGACTGCTTCACATATTCAGATATGTGTTCGTGTAAAATGTCATACACTTGTAACATTGGCATTGAAAAGTGCTCACTGCAAATCCGTGAGTACTTGGAGGGCTTCCAGTTCTTTCGATTTATTGCTGCTACACATCGCCGTCTTCTGTCTTCATGAACAGGTAAACGATAAAAGGCTACATTGGGCTTACGGCCTTGTCTGTTAGTGCAGCCAACCGCACAACAGGATATCACAATTTTACGTGTAAAATTGATCAATGTTACCTTACTAATAGGTAGGTTTACGGCAAATTTCGATAATTTTACCTCGCACAGACAGCGCTTCCGCCGCCCGTCATGGCAAAGTGGGCGTTCCATGACGTCACATGCAAAGGGTCAATATGAGAGCCCGCTGGGACCTCCGCACGGAGACAGACATGGACACATAGTGACGGACAGCGGACGTGCTCATGGCGGAACCAGGAGCACAGAGCAGGGAGAGGAGCAGGAGGAGGAGCAGGAGGAGGAGCAGGAGAGACACAGAGGAGGGAGAGGAGCATGAGGAGGAGCAGGTGAGACACAGAGGAGGGAGAGGAGCAGGAGGAGGAGCAGGTGAGACACAGAGGAGGGAGAGGAGCAGGAGGAGGAGCAGGTGAGACACAGAGAAGGGAGAGGAGCAGGAGAACACAGAGGAGGGAGAGGAGCAGGAGACGGAGCATGTGAGACACAGAGGAGGGAGAGGAGCATGAGGAGGAGCAGGAGGAGAAACAGGTGAGACACAGAGGAGGGAGAGGAGCAGGTGAGACACAGAGGAGGGAGAGGAGCATGAGGAGGAGCAGGTGAGACACAGAGGAGGGAGAGGAGCAGGAGAACACAGAGGAGGGAGAGGAGCATGAGGAGGAGCAGGAGGAGAAACAGGTGAGACACAGGAGGGAGAGGAGCAGGTGAGACACAGAGGAGGGAGAGGAGCATGAGGAGGAGCAGGTGAGACACAGAGGAGGGAGAGGAGCAGGAGAACACAGAGGAGGGAGAGGAGCAGGAGGAGGAGTAGGAGACGGAGCATGTGAGACACAGAGGAGGGAGAGGAGCATGAGGAGGAGCAGGAGGAGAAACAGGTGAGACACAGAGGAGGGAGAGGAGCAGGTGAGACACAGAGGAGGGAGAGGAGCAGGAGAACACAGAGGAGGGAGAGGAGCAGGAGAGACACAGAGGAGGGAGAGGAGCAGGTGAGACACAGAGGAGGGAGAGGAGCAGGAGAGACACAGAGGAGGGAGAGGAGCAGGTGGAGGAGCAGGTGAGACACAGAGGAGGGAGAGGAGCAGGTGGAGGAGCAGGTGAGACACAGAGGAGGGAGAGGAGCAGGAGAGACACAGAGGAGGGAGAGGAGCAGGAGAGACACAGAGGAGGGAGAGGAGCAGGAGGAGGAGCAGGTGACACACAGGGTGTGGAGTGATGTCTCCTCAGTGTTAGCTCTGTTTTTGTCTTTCAATAAGTAAGTTATTGACCAACAGCTTTGTGAATGTAAGAGGAGAGGATTGTTTAAAATACTGCACTGATGGACCAACTGCAGATTTTATGTGATCAAATACAACCCTATTGCAGTAATCTATTTGTAACAGATTTATCTAATGAATGCATAATCAAACACAAAATATTTTGTTAAATGTGGGGGCGTGTTTGCAGGATAGGTGGTCCGCGGTTATTTTTCAACAGAAAAGTGGTCCTTGGTCTGAAAAAGTTTGAGAAACACTGGTCTAGAGGAACTCTCCCACATTAGATGAGCCACCTTCCTTCCTCTTGAGTGGTTCTGGTCCAAGTGGATGTGTCAGTCCTGGTCCATCTACAGTCTGTCTGTTCGTGGGAGTAGGATCTCTCCTTCACTGTGGTTCTCCCCGAGGTTTCTACGTTTTCCCACAGGGTTTTTTGTAGTTTTTCCTTGAGAGAAGGAGGGTCAAGGACAGGGAATTCTCCGGGACATTTATTCACTTGTTAAATTCTATTGAACATTGTTTAATTGAACTGCTTTCTACTTGTGGCCAATCGAGGCAACTGTTGTTGTGATTTTGGGCGCTACAAAAAAAAAAAAATTGAATTAATTGAATGAAATAGAGTAAGAGTTTTAGAGTGTAGTCTAATTAAATATGTTTCAACTCAGTCAAACACAGGTCAATAGAGAAGATAAAGCTAAGGATTTATAAATGTATTATTGCAAACAATATTCATGTGAGTTGGTCTAGTGTTTACAGCTCAGTTTCTATCATTAATATGAGTTTGTGTATATTTTTAGTGTGAAGCTTCCTGAAACTGCAGTTGCACAATGTGGTCAAGCAAAGTAAAAGCAACAGTCCACTTTGACACGACACAGAGCAGAAATGTAGACTGACATCAACTCAAGGTAAGAAGACTCCTCATTCTATTTATCGCCTGGTATGAAAGTAACTGTGGATTTTGGGCCTAAGGTAGAACACACAAGACGTACTTAATAATAGAAATCTTCCACGTTATAAATAGGAGAACAAATAAATATTGTTATTATTATTAGCCAATTAATATGTGCACATTTTTTGCCAATTCACTATCAACGACCACAAACTCAGAATACAGTGTAAATATGAATTTATTATGTGTGAAGACGATGATCGTGGGCAGCAAAGTTATAATCAAAGGCCGGGTTGAGGCTTCTGAAGAGACCATTGGCTCTCAGGCTTTGTATCTAAGACAGAAAGAATGAAAAGAGAGGAAGGGAGCGGGTGGTACAATAAGGTTAGTGTATTAAGAGGTGTGCTTAAAGGACACATGTTCTGCTACAGTGACTTTTTTGAGCTTTTAACCCTGTTCTAACAATGTTCCGTCATCATAAATATACCTGGAGTAGTGTTCAGAGATCCATTCATGCTGTTTTGAGTAACATTCATTAGAAAATCCTCTCCCAAATCCCTCTTGTCAAAAACACTTCCTGTTTAACTTCTTCGATCCGGGACGTATGTTCAAATTTCATACGTCACATATCCCAGTATCTTCTTCTTCTTCTTTAAGTCCTTAAGTCCTCACCAGACTCGTTCTGAGCATTTCTGCTGTTTAAACACGGTAACTGCTACTGCTAGGCTAATCGTCGTGTGTTAAGTTCTAATATAACTAAATTGTGTAGGCGCTAGGCGCCATCTACTGGCTGCATACACTCAGTTAGTGTCATTGTGGACAGCTTTAATTATTTTATATTACATGATATCGTGAGATGAGATGCACACTGTGGAGTTGATGTGTGTGTTGTTTACTTGTTGGAGTTCAAATGTGCCAGTGCACGTGGTCGTGCGCTCTCACGCACACATCCCACACTGAAATCCTCTCCGACTCTGTTAAACGTGCAGACATCTGTGAGCGGACAGGGGGTGCAGAGGATGGGCCAGGGCCAGTGTTGGATAAGTTACTTTGACAAAGTAATTAGTTACAGATTACTAATTGAAATGTGTTAGTTAATTAGTTACATTACTTAGTTACTGCCTCAAGAAAGTAACAAAGTTACATTACTTTGGGGTTACTTTATTTGTAATATTGTATACATTCATCAAATGTGTGATGTTACGGGGGAATTGCTGTTGTGAATTTCGAAAAAAAATACAAAGAGAATGAGTCTGATCAATGAGTTGATTTATTCACTGGTACCAAAGTGAATAGTCGACTTTCCCTGACAGAGTGACCTCTCCCTGGTCGACGGAGGTCCATCACATTCAGAGTATAAGTGCTTTATACTCAGAGATAACACATCACAAAATCATTAAAAAACCAAGAACAAGGACATATATGACTACCATATTTATGAACCACAACAGCTATCAGTGGTGTTTCCAGCTAAAGCCAGATTTCAGAGTGAAACGACGTCATACAAGGATTAGATGCCCATTCTCTATCTTCCTGACGGGGACAAATGGGCTCCAGGCGGAGCTAACACAACAGGTGACAATGTGAACACTGACATTTACCTTAGCAATTCAGAATGGACAAGTCAGAATGACAATGCAAAACTAATAATTGCAATTAGAGGGGCTTTACATTTTATTAATGACATTTAAACAGAGGAAAACAACAAATAAGTTGTTGAAAAGTTATTGTATGGAAGAGCATTCCACAGCCTGGGGCCGGCGACTGAAAAGGCTCTGTCGCCCCTGGACTTCAGCCTGGACCTGGTACAGTCCAGGAGCAGCTCTGACTCTGAGGTGTTTTCTGTCAGTTTAAATCATGCCGATGGGTTTTTCACTTTAACATTAAACATATTCCTTGTTCAGGCCGTTTCCTGCAGAAGAAGGTTGCATTCTCATCCTGAACATTATTGTTGGTGTTGAAACAAAGGAAAGGTCTTTGGGAATGGAGGGGTTTTAAACATGGCATCTGCTGTTTTGGTCTGAATAAACTGTTGTGTGGGTCCAGATTACTGTGAGTGCAATGGTAAGTGGTGAGTGATGGCTTCAAGCTCCGTTTTACAGAAGTCACACTTGAAGTCCATAAATAACTTGAGTCTTCTTTTTTTAATGTGCCCCTTTCCAGCTGCCAACTAATTATATTTCAAAAACGCAATTGTCCCACAGCAAAGAACATAAGAACACACACACATGAAGGAACACACATCATTTAAAGTGTCAGAGGAACAATACCATTTCACTCCTTTTACATCATGGTTAAATAGAAGGTTTAGCCAAATTTAAACCTCACTAAACTTTACAGAATCATACCAGGTTCAAAAAAATCTTCAGTGAGATTTAAAACACATGGATCTTCTTAAAATTGTAATGTTCCAATCTGTTATCAGATATAAGGAGTGATGTTTTCGTTAATTTGTCAAGATAAAAGGAATTTTGAAAAATATCTCTTCACTTGCACGACACAATCTAAACACTAAGAATCTACAAACACAAATACAATGAGGACTAGCCTTCATTTTGTCAATTCAACATTTACTTTGGACACTGTTGTTATTGCACTGCAGACTTTTACTGGAGTGACACTTTGAGAGGAACTTGTAAGTGCCAGTGTGTTTTTTCTTTTTTTTTCTTACTTCGTTAATGTTTCTGTTTGTGTTTTATGCCTAATATGTGCATGTAAAACCACAACGTGAAAAAGGAAAGGTTCATAAAGGAGAAGTAGTTACAGGATTGGTCATTTCAGAGCACCAAGATCAGTCACTAGACACGCACCACACAAGGTAAGATGTGCAATGTATAATCATAAAAATATGATTTACTGTTTTGTTGTTGTTTTACATATAATCAAATTGAAATTGTCTACTGTTGTCATTAAACTGTATTTGCTGTTTTCCTCTGTTTATTAGTTAAAGTTAATCTTGCAAACACCAAATGTAAGGGTTTTATGATACAACTATTGATAGAGAAGTGATATATAAAAATGTACCACATAAACCCCTATGTGTCTTCTTGTTGAAAAAGAGCAGTTTTCAAATTTGACAACAATTTCTCTCATTGTGGAAACAGTGGACAAGGATGCAGCTTCTCATCTTAGTGACTTTGCTTTGGCCCAGTTTGGATAATGTTGCTGAAGGAGGTACATTATTTTTAAATTTATCCATTAAAATCTTATGAGATATAATTCATATTTTCACTTACTTTGACTTTTTGGTCTTTAGGTTTGATAAAGTCAGAATGGACTTTCTGTCACAAACAAACCGAATTCTGTCTCAATGTCACCGAAGGAGAAATAACAGCAGAGGCTGGACTGTGTGCTGTCATACACTGCTCTTTCCAAACTCCTTCAACAATTGTTCCAGAAGCTCTTGTGTGGTACAAATGTCCTAGTTATAATAAATGTACTGAATCTCAAATAATATTTCACTCCAAAAACGTTACGAAGATCAAGGCCAGTTTCTCAGGACGAGTGTCACTGTTGGAACCAGATCTGAAGAAGAAGAACTGCAGCGTCATCATCAATGACCTGGACCTCTCAGACTCTGGGTCTTATCAGTTTAGAGTCACTAGTGCTGATGATGGATTCACATTCAGACATAATGTCAAACTCTCTGTTACATGTAAGTATGACTGTATATATTGAATCATTGAGTAGTTGTGGTGGTTTATGTACATGTGTTTACTCTCATTATCTGTGGTGTGTGTGTGTGTGTGTGTGTGTGTGTGTGTGTGTGTGTGTGTGTGTGTGTGTGTGTGTGTGTGTGTGTGTGTGTGTGTGTGTGTGTGTGTGTGTGTGTGTGTGTGTGTGTGTGTGTGTGTCAGCTCTGCAGCAGAAGCCCACAGTGCAGGCTCCTCCTCTCACAGAGGGTCAGAACACCTCTGTCACCTGCACCGCTCCTGGACTCTGCTCTGGATCTGAGCCCATCATCACATGGACATGGAGAGGAGCAGGAGAGAGGGACCCGCCCACCAACGCCACGGCAACCACTGACAGCTGTCAATCACAGACACAGCTCCATCCTTCATCTGAGTCCTTCATCTGAGCATCACAGAACTGAACTCACCTGTGCAGTCACTTTTAATAAAGTGTCCACAAGGGGCACTGTGGAGCTCAATGTTACATGTGAGTGGAAACTGCTGTTGAAATGTTTGACTCAGTCTTAGTTTTGCTGATATTACACTACAGGGTGTAATCCCACATTCATCCAGGAGTGCTCCATCATAGACAAGGTTTAAAACAGTGTACAGATGGCTGCCTTTGAAACCTTGTCTACGATGATATTACATTTAATAACAAAGACACAAATCTATTTAAAAAGGTATTCAGTACATTAAAACTGAGTTAACTGTGCTTCCAAAGAAGAGTTCACTTGCATGACACCTGAACTATTTTAACCTTTTATTCAAACACACATTTGAGGCACTATAATTAATAGATACTTTTAAAAATGTTCATTGAGTCCATTGAGCTGGATGGTACCACAGCTGTACAGGAGGGAGACTCTCTGAATGTGACCTGCAGTGTGGACAGTTTCCCTCCATCTCAGGTGGTGTGGTATGGACCCAACAGAACCAGACTAAATTGCTCAGAAAGCGCTGAGAGGTCCAGCCAAACTGACCTGGGATCAGCTTCACTGCTCATCTACAACGTGACCCCGGCACAGTCTGGACAGTACATGTGTGAAGGTGTCCATCTGAGCAGCACTCAGACCAGACACATCAACATCTCTGTCACATGTGAGGAGACACATCACATCGAATATCAAAACAAATGAAGAATACAAAAGAAAACACTGAATTTGTTGTTATTGCTTGAATGAATGTGACAGACTGAATTTACTGATTCCACATTGTACGACTAAAAGAAGAACCACACATGACGAGAACGAAATCTAAAGTTGCTTTGTAGAATATTAATCTTGTTCATTTATTTCTAGACCTGAGGGAGCCTGTTTTTCTTGGAGACACAAGTGTGGAGGAGGGTGCTGCTCTGAATCTGACCTGCACAGTGGACAGTTTCCCTCCAGCCAACATCAGTGTAAGAAAAGCTGGAACAGATGTTTGTGCCCAAAAGGAGCCCCTTATAAACCAAACTGACTCTGGATCAGCCAGTCTTGTTATAACTAACGTGATCCCAGAGGATGCTGGGACATATTTTTGCACAGCTCAACACAAGCTCAAGAAGGTGGATAAACGCATGGAAGTCAAAGTGCTTTGTAAGTCCTTTAAGAACTATAAATACACTCACATGAACATTTTTCATAGCAGAATGAGATCCTGCATTTGAGTTATAACATTAAATAATATTTACCTATTAACTCATTTGATTTATTTGTTTTGTTTACATTTCCAGACCTGAGGGAGCCTGTTCTTCTTGGAGACACAAGTGTGGAGGAGGGTGCTGCTCTGAATCTGACCTGCACAGTGGACAGTTTCCCTCCAGCCACAGTCACTCTACGAAAAGCTGAAACAGAAACGGCTGATGGAAATGAAACCATCATAAACCAATCCAACACTGGAGGCACCACTCTTGTCATTAATAATGTGACCCAGGAGGATGTTGGGCGATATGTGTGCACAGCAAAGAGTCGTGAGAAGACGCTGACAAAACATGTGGACGTAAAAGTGATTTGTAAGTAACCTGCAGTAAAACACTGTGAACTACTGAAATTATACGTGAAATGTGATTAGCTTCTTTACGTTGCAGAACCTCATTGAGAACTTATGTCTTTAATTGACAAATACATGTATGAGTTTGGATGATATTGAGAAAAATGAATGTTATGTTTTTTCAAAAAGAGTTATCCTGCACTCTCCAGGAGCACAGACAAGAAGAGTGTGGGTGCAAAGACGCAACCTTGTTTCACTCCACTCTTGATGTCAAAATTGCTCTTACTTGTATTTATATTTATTTATTAAAGTGACAAAGCACAATAAAACAAGACAAGGCTGTTCAAAGATGCTTGACTGAATGTGCTTAAGATTGTTTTTCAGTACTTTTGACACTTCTGATAGATATATTCTTGACAGCGGACAGACAAGCCTCAAAAAAACTGTGACTCTTTCTCTTATTCCAGTGAAGCCCCACATCCTGAACTCCTCTGGCTGTGTGTATAACGGGGAGGTCCTGAGCTGTGTGTGCGTGACCCGGGCCTCTCCTGTCCTCACTGTCACATGGACCCTGCTGCAGGACCAGGCTGAGTTCTCGCTGGTTACCATGGTGACAGGAGACACAGTCAACAGCAGCTTCGTCCTCAGAGGGAGAGAGCACAACAGAACGGAGGTCCAGTGTGTGAGCAGCAACAGAGCAGGGCAGGTCCAGGAGAGCTTCACACCCTCCATCACCAGCGACACAGGAAAAAGGCTGGGTATGAGCAACACACCTCCACAGAAACAACATCTCTTAATGCACAAAGAGACCGGACCTGGACTGAAGCTGGACTTTTATTTTAAGGCCTGCAAACTCCTGTAACTGGAAAAAATAGCATCATGAGGTCTAAAACAATCTTGATGAAAAGTACCCATCACTACTGAGCTTAGAATTTCCTCTAAACATGGATGACACATTGGACCTCAGTTAATTTGTTCATCATCATTGCCTCTTTTTCTTTGAGAGTCTTACATACATTGTTTCTCTGTGACAAAAATTGAGGAACAAACTCTTAAAGCCACCGCTCAAGTGTCAATCAAAATGGCAATAAAATCAAAAAGTTTTGTCCTGCAGTTGTCATCACGCTCTCCCAGCATGCATGCAAAATCTTTAAAAAGATTGTGTATTGGTCATCTTATTATCTTTTCATTAATAGAGAGCAGTTTGAAGAAAAAATATCACAAAGGCCTTTTAAAAGTGACAGCAACATTTTTTTCACATAAGTTTAATTCCCAATAACAGTAAGCGTTATATGTATATTTGTTTATAATAAAGTCTTTTTCTCACAAACATCTTCAGGGACAATTTTTGATGATAATAGAAGAAGGAGGGGTGCACGGTGGCAGAGTGGCTAGAGCTTCTGCCTCTCAATAAGGAGATCGTGGGTTCGAATCCCAGACCACCCCAACATCGTGGTTTCGAATTCCGAACCACCCTAACATCACACAATCTCTCTGGGTGGAGTCTGCATGTCCTCCCCGTGTTACCGTGGGTTCTCTCCGGGTTCTCCGGCTCCTCCCACCGTCCAAGCACATGACTGTGCAGGTTAAGTGACAACTCTAAATTGTCCCTAGTGAATGAATGTGAGAGTGAATGGTTGTCTGTCCTTGTCTGTCTCTCTGTGTCTGCCCTGCGACGAGTTGGCCACTGTCCAGGGTGTACCCCGCCTAAGGCCCAAAGTCACTGGGATAGGCTCCAGTCACCCGCGACCCCTAACGGGAATAAGCGGTAGAAAATGAATGAATGAATGAATAGAAGAAGGTCCAAAGTGAATCAGATTCTGCTGATTAAGGGCACAATCTACGTGAAAAGGACACTTGTGCCAGAGAAGAGTCACTAATGTGTGATATGATATGATTTTACTGTGTATTTTTATTTGCGGGTTAAGATAAGATAAACTCCAAAAGCTCCATTTCAGTCTGGTTGTCATTGGTTACTGTTACATCTTCCCTGGTGTCATGGCGTCCTCAACAGTTCAGTGGCGTGAGTGCAGGAGCTCTATGCTTTAGTGCACAATGACCTGCACGTGGTCTAAACCCCAGTGCAGTCAGGGCTGCTGTCAACACTCGCTAACTTCTTTTTTCTATTTGCAGATCTACTTCAAGTTATATTTGGAGTTGAAGTTGTGTCAGCTTTTGTGCTGGGGGCTCTGCTGTCGGCCTCTGTGTGTTGTTTGGTCATGACATGTCACAGGTATGAAACACTCTGTACTGGTCCTGGACTCTTTACATGCTCCAGCTACATTTACATATTGTACTTACACTTTTCTTTTTCCAGAGCAAAAAAGAGAAGCAATCCACAAGTGCATGACATGAACAATATGGAAATGGTAAATTGTCCTGATTAAAGCCAATAAATCTACTACAGTCCACAACAGCTTTTATTTCAGCCGAACTGTACAGCAAACAACTGAAGACAAATGTAGGAAATCTTAGGCTAAAAGTATCAATGATGAAAAAAACAATTATAATGCTCCTTTGTTTGTCAGTCGGATTCATTTATAGAAGAGACAAATACTGTAGCTTCAATAAAAATGAAGAGTGTTGTCTTTTCTACAGCTCGATGAGAATGCAGCTGGAGAAGCTAATGCTAACGCTGAGTCAAGAGAACCACATTACGCCACCATCGACTTTGCCGCACTGTCAAGAAAAAGCCCGAGAGACAGACGGAACCAAGAAGACACGACTGCAACAGAATACGCTGAGATTAAAAGGGAAATGATCCAACCAAGGCAAGAAAATGGTGAAATGCAAGAGGAAATAGCTGATAATGAGGAGGCGGCCATGTTGGAGGAAACAGCAGAGAATGTGCCAAAAGAACAGCAGGACGTAGGTTTATTCTCCACTCTCAATGAAATTATGGAGAATGAATAAATTGCCGACTTGGTAGCTGTACGGTTTACATATTATTAATATTGAGTTGTTAGTTATTATCTAAAGCTAATGACGAAAGGCCAGGATTGACCAAGAAAATGTAACTTTTTGTGGAAAGCGAATTAATTTTATTGCAAGGATGATTGACAGCAGTCTGATGGCATTGAGAAACAGAATAAATGATGTTGAAAAAAAAAAAATTGTCCAAAAAGCCATTTTGAGATACACAATGTGATTTATCTGCACCCTTCTTTTAAAATATTTTACACAGTGATTTTGTGTGTCTTAATCTGTTTTGTGATTTTAATGTAATTTTATCTTGTTGTGTAAAGCACTTGTGTACAAACTGTGTCTCTTTTCACATTGTTTACTCAGCTTCACTGACCTAAAAAATTTTTTGCAGAGTTATTAAAAATGAAACTGTAGCTCTGACTTCATGGTGAATGTGGTAGTGATTTGTATTTTACAAAAATATATTTAACTGTATAAATCAATAAAATAAACTTTTTTCCCCTATTTCCATTGAGCTGTTTGGAGTCCATGTTCTACCCTCTTTCTCCACATGGTGGAGCCAAAGCTCCTACAATTACTGTCCCTTGAACATTAAATGAGACACTGTGATTGGCCCAAAACAATAGCATTAATACGCATTAATCATTTTACACACTGTTAGAGGAGCTCTCCTTGATCTGGATGATCCTCTTCTGCCTGGAGGAACTACTCTACTCTAGATGAACTGTTGGTTGTCTGCCTGGGGGATCTCTCTGTGCTGGATGGACTGTCTAGAGGAGCCATCTGTCTAAAGCAAAATAATATTACATTTTATTTAATTGTTCCTTAAATTAATACATTTTACATTTTGTAGAACTTTATATGACCTACACATATTGTATAAAAATAATTCTAGTCAGTTCAGTTCGTATTTAATCTGTTTTCTCTACAACACAAGCAGGATATTCCGCTCGAAAAGTCACTGCGCAGCGAGAGCGCAGCTCTAACTTTCCACTTTCAAACGACCCATTTGATGAACCTCGTGAGACCGTAGAACAGGGGTGGGCAATTATTTTGATGCAAGGGCCACTTTGGACGTTTACACTTGCCTGGGGGCCAGACCATTTTACACACATACTAATACACATAGACATAATGCGTAAAATACACAAAATCGACAACAGAAGAGCAGAAATCATTACCTTTACTTAGTGGGAACAGTGCCGTTGGTCACTCTTTTTATCCAAAGCATCAAAGTCTGGTGTTATTCTAGTGGTGGCTTTTCTTAAAACTGATCTTAAATGAACAAACAGCTGCTCAGGAAACTATAAAATGACAAATGCGTCATACTTAACTCATACAATTTTTGCTTTGTGGGCCAGATCAAAATGCCAAAAGGGCCACATGTGGCCCCCGGGCCTTAGTTTGCCCCCCTCTGCCGTAGAACGTGAAGACCAAGAGTCAAAATCCAAACAGCGAGCCGCGCACAAACACAAAACTACCGCTTACCTGCACCAGCAGCACACGGTGCGCAATGGCAGCCGTGTGCAACTCAGTAAAGACAGACACGGACAGTGTTGCCAGATTTTACTGACAGTTTCCCGCCCAAAGTCCACATAAAACCCGCCAAGATCAATGAAAACCAGCCCAAATTATAAACTTTCCAAAATTACTATTTAAATGGCATACAAAGCACAGTTGCAACCGTAAAATTATGAACAAACCAACGGCACACACCCAGATAAACATATAGACCACAGTCGGGCCCTTAGCCCTCCTTATTTGGCAACTATACAGTACCAATTTCTGATTGTGTGGTGCGTTTAAAGTTGACAGGTTAGACATGTTTAACTAATATATACTGAATATGATTGTATTTAAGATTTTACTACACATTTTGCCTATTTTGTCATCTGTTTGACAATCTTCATAACATTTATAGTGTTAACTGTCTATTTATTTTCAACTGTAGGTCACATTTTGATGACACACACCTGTAATTTTAAACTTTTATTTATCAAAATTTCTTCTGGAACTGTACTTCAAAAATGTAAAACTGCTAAATATTTACCACAAGTGCCTCCCACCAAACTAAGCCATAATTTGAATATAATGAGAACTTGTCATATAGACTTTAGTCCCGTGCAAACTGGATATCAGAATTCTAATACGTGTAGCATGCTTTGGACTCATTCTCCAGAACTGGGGCAATCCACATTTTCAGCTCGGGCTGGTTCTCCCATTACTTCCAATATACTTTCTTGTATTTCCCCCATTTGGAAATCTTGTTTTAAATCCTGTATCTCCTCTCCAGCCGTGAGATAAACTGACCTCGCCTTAAACCCTAAACGTTATAAGCAGGACCCAGCGCCAAACCCGAGTGTGCGCAGACTGAGCCGGTGTTTATTGTTTCCATCCAATCAGAGGTCGATTAGACATTTTGACTGACAACCAGCACAACCAATGTCACTGTTGCAAACCATTCAATATTCAATTTCTGTAATTTATTCTATTCTATGTAATATTATATCAACAACTCAATCAATAATACACACATATTTATGACGATATTAATCTATTTTGCATTTTCAAATTCCCGCCTGAGACATCCAAAAATAGCCCAAAATATATGCACCCGCCCAACTCTATTTTTTTCCGCCCGAAGCCAACAAAAGGAGCCCAATTGGGCGGAAAACCGCCCAATCTGGCAACACTGGACACGGAGGCGCAGAGCGGAGGCGGAGGAACTCACGGCGTCACCGCGAGAATATTGACCCTTTGCACCTACGTCACACGATCACGTGGGTGCACCATAATGGACGGCAAGAGTACGCAAGCGCAGAGTTACGGGGAGCGTAAAACTAACAAACTCACAGTGACTGCAATTATTTTTGTCACTTAAGCGATGGCTACTTCTAACTCATGTTCAGTTCAGTTGTCAGAGGCAGCAGGACATCTTTTAGGCGCTCACAAAGCGCGGTATTTTGAGAAAGTGAAGATCGCTAGCTTACCTGCTTCCTCCTGCCATGTTCACCGAATTAATCAAAACGTCAATATCACCATAATCATAATATTTTATTCACAAATAATAATTTTCACTGGAGTTAGATTTATTATTAAAAATATTTTGTGGATGTAATATGTATTATCCATTTTGCAGGCTTGAGTCTATATACATACATACAAGTTAATTTCTTGGCAAGATAACTAACGCCGTGCCCTGCATTAACTTTGACTGCTTCACATATTCAGATATGTGTTCGTGTAAAATGTCATACACTTGTAACATTGGCATTGAAAAGTGCTCACTGCAAATCCGTGAGTACTTGGAGGGCTTCCAGTTCTTTCGATTTATTGCTGCTACACATCGCCGTCTTCTGTCTTCATGAACAGGTAAACGATAAAAGGCTACATTGGGCTTACGGCCTTGTCTGTTAGTGCAGCCAACCGCACAACAGGATATCACAATTTTACGTGTAAAATTGATCAACGTTACCTTACTAATAGGTAGGTTTACGGCAAATTTCGATAATTTTACCTCGCACAAACAGCGCTTCCGCCGCCCGTCATGGCAAAGTGGGCGTTCCGTGACGTCACATGCAAAGGGTCAATATGAGAGCCCGCTGGGACCTCCGCACGGAGACAGACATGGACACATAGTGACGGACAGCGGACGTGCTCATGGCGGAACCAGGAGCACAGAGCAGGGAGAGGAGCAGGAGGAGGAGCAGGAGGAGGAGCAGGAGAGACACAGAGGAGGGAGAGGAGCATGAGGAGGAGCAGGTGAGACACAGAGGAGGGAGAGGAGCAGGAGGAGGAGCAGGTGAGACACAGAGGAGGGAGAGGAGCAGGAGGAGGAGCAGGTGAGACACAGAGAAGGGAGAGGAGCAGGAGAACACAGAGGAGGGAGAGGAGCAGGAGACGGAGCATGTGAGACACAGAGGAGGGAGAGGAGCATGAGGAGGAGCAGGAGGAGAAACAGGTGAGACACAGAGGAGGGAGAGGAGCAGGTGAGACACAGAGGAGGGAGAGGAGCATGAGGAGGAGCAGGTGAGACACAGAGGAGGGAGAGGAGCAGGAGAACACAGAGGAGGGAGAGGAGCATGAGGAGGAGCAGGAGGAGAAACAGGTGAGACACAGGAGGGAGAGGAGCAGGTGAGACACAGAGGAGGGAGAGGAGCATGAGGAGGAGCAGGTGAGACACAGAGGAGGGAGAGGAGCAGGAGAACACAGAGGAGGGAGAGGAGCAGGAGGAGGAGCAGGTGAGACACAGAGGAGGGAGAGGAGCAGGTGAGACACAGAGGAGGGAGAGGAGCATGAGGAGGAGCAGGTGAGACACAGAGGAGGGAGAGGAGCAGGAGAGACACAGAGGAGGGAGAGGAGCATGAGGAGGAGCAGGAGGAGAAACAGGTGAGACACAGAGGAGGGAGAGGAGCAGGAGAGACACAGAGGAGGGAGAGGAGCAGGTGGAGGAGCAGGTGAGACACAGAGGAGGGAGAGGAGCAGGAGAGACACAGAGGAGGGAGAGGAGCAGGAGGGAGGAGGGAGAGGAGCAGGTGAGACACAGAGGAGGGAGAGAGGAGCAGGTGAGACACAGAGGAGGGAGAGGAGCAGGAGAACACAGAGGAGGGAGAGGAGCAGGAGAGACACAGAGGAGGGAGAGGAGCAGGAGGAGACACAGAGGAGGGAGAGGAGCAGGAGAGACACAGAGGAGGGAGAGGAGCAGGAGACACAGAGGAGGGAGAGGAGCAGGTGAGACACAGAGGAGGGAGAGGAGCAGGTGGAGGAGCAGGTGACACACAGGGTGTGGAGTGATGTCTCCTCAGTGTTAGCTCTGTTTTTGTCTTTCAATAAGTAAGTTATTGACCAACAGCTTTGTGAATGTAAGAGGAGAGGATTGTTTAAAATACTGCACTGATGGACCAACTGCAGATTTTATGTGATCAAATACAACCCTATTGCAGTAATCTATTTGTAACAGATTTATCTAATGAATGCATAATCAAACACAAAATATTTTGTTAAATGTGGGGGCGTGTTTGCAGGATAGGTGATTTTTCAACAGAAAAGTGGTCCTTGGTCTGAAAAAGTTTGAGAAACACTGGTCTAGAGGAACTCTCCCACATTAGATGAGCCACCTTCCTTCCTCTTGAGTGGTTCTGGTCCAAGTGGATGTGTCAGTCCTGGTCCATCTACAGTCTGTCTGTTCGTGGGAGTAGGATCTCTCCTTCACTGTGGTTCTCCCCGAGGTTTCTACGTTTTCCCACAGGGTTTTTTGTAGTTTTTCCTTGAGAGAAGGAGGGTCAAGGACAGGGAATTCTCCGGGACATTTATTCACTTGTTAAATTCTATTGAACATTGTTTAATTGAACTGCTTTCTACTTGTGGCCAATCGAGGCAACTGTTGTTGTGATTTTGGGCGCTGCAAAAAAAATTGAATTAATTTAATGAAATAGAGTAAGAGTTTTAGAGTGTAGTCTAATTAAATATGTTTCAACTCAGTCAAACAGGTCAATAGAGAAGATAAAGCTAAGGATTTATAAATGTATTATTGCAAACAATATTCATGTGAGTTGGTCTAGTGTTTACAGCTCAGTTTCTATCATTAATATGAGTTTGTGTATATTTTTAGTGTGAAGCTTCCTGAAACTGCAGTTGCACAATGTGGTCAAGCAAAGTAAAAGCAACAGTCCACTTTGACACGACACAGAGCAGAAATGTAGACTGACATCAACTCAAGGTAAGAAGACTCCTCATTCTATTTATCGCCTGGTATGAAAGTAACTGTGGATTTTGGGCCTAAGGTAGAACACACAAGACGTACTTAATAATAGAAATCTTCCACATTATAAATAGGAGAACAAATAAATATTGTTGTTATTATTATTAGCCAATTAATATGAGCACATTTTTTGCCAATTCACTATCAACGACCACAAACTCAGAATACAGTGTAAATATGAATTTATTATGTGTGAAGACGATGATCGTGGGCAGCAAAGTTATAATCAGAGGCTTCTGAAGAGACCATTGGCTCTCAGGCTTTGTATCTAAGACAGAAAGAATGAAAAGAGAGGAAGGGAGCGGGTGGTACAATAAGGTTAGTGTATTAAGAGGTGTGCTTAAAGGACACATGTTCTGCTACAGTGACTTTTTTGAGCTTTTAACCCTGTTCTAACAATGTTCCGTCATCATAAATATACCTGGAGTAGTGTTCAGAGATGCATTCATGCTGTTTTGAGTAACATTCATTAGAAAATCCTCTCCCAAATCCCTCTTGTCAAAAACACTTCCTGTTTAACTTCTTCGATCCGGGACGTATGTTCAAATTTCATACGTCACATATCCCAGTATCTTCTTCTTCTTCTTTAAGTCCTTAAGTCCTCACCAGACTTGTTCTGAGCATTTCTGCTGTTTAAACACGGTAACTGCTACTGCTAGGCTAATCGTCGTGTGTTAAGTTCTAATATAACTAAATTGTGTAGGCGCTAGGCGCCATCTACTGGCTGCATACACTCAGTTAGTGTCATTGTGGACAGGTTTAATTATTTGATATTACATGACATCGTGAGATGAGATGCACACTGTGGAGTTGACGCTGGCTGTGTGTTGTTTACTTGTTGGAGTTCAAATGTGCCAGTGCACGTGGTCGTGCGCTCTCACGCACACATCCCACACTGAAATCCTCTCCGACTCTGTTAAACGTGCAGACATCTGTGAGCGGACAGGGGGTGCAGAGGATGGGCCAGGGCCAGTGTTGGATAAGTTACTTTGACAAAGTAATTAGTTACAGATTACTAATTGAAATGTGTTAGTTAATTAGTTACATTACTTAGTTACTGCCTCAAGAAAGTAACAAAGTTACATTACTTTGGGGTTACTTTATTTGTAATATTGTATACATTCATCAAATGTGTGATGTTACGGGGGAATTGCTGTTGTGAATTTCGAAAAAAAATACAAAGAGAATGAGTCTGATCAATGAGTTGATTTATTCACTGGTACCAAAGTGAATAGTCGACTTTCCCTGACAGAGTGACCTCTCCCTGGTCGACGGAGGTCCATCACATTCAGAGTATAAGTGCTTTATACTCAGAGATAACACATCACAAAATCATTAAAAAACCAAGAACAAGGACATATATGACTACCATATTTATGAACCACAACAGCTATCAGTGGTGTTTCCAGCTAAAGCCAGATTTCAGAGTGAAACGACGTCATACAAGGATTAGATGCCCATTCTCTATCTTCCTGACGGGGACAAATGGGCTCCAGGCGGAGCTAACACAACAGGTGACAATGTGAACACTGACATTTACCTTAGCAATTCAGAATGGACAAGTCAGAATGACAATGCAAAACTAATAATTGCAATTAGAGGGGCTTTACATTTTATTAATGACATTTAAACAGAGGAAAACAACAAATAAGTTGTTGAAAAGTTATTGTATGGAAGAGCATTCCACAGCCTGGGGCCGGCGACTGAAAAGGCTCTGTCGCCCCTGGACTTCAGCCTGGACCTGGTACAGTCCAGGAGCAGCTCTGACTCTGAGGTGTTTTCTGTCAGTTTAAATCATGCCGATGGGTTTTTCACTTTAACATTAAACATATTCCTTGTTCAGGCCGTTTCCTGCAGAAGAAGGTTGCATTCTCATCCTGAACATTATTGTTGGTGTTGAAACAAAGGAAAGGTCTTTGGGAATGGAGGGGTTTTAAACATGGCATCTGCTGTTTTGGTCTGAATAAACTGTTGTGTGGGTCCAGATTACTGTGAGTGCAATGGTAAGTGGTGAGTGATGGCTTCAAGCTCCGTTTTACAGAAGTCACACTTGAAGTCCATAAATAACTTGAGTCTTCTTTTTTTAATGTGCCCCTTTCCAGCTGCCAACTAATTATATTTCAAAAACGCAATTGTCCCACAGCAAAGAACATAAGAACACACACACATGAAGGAACACACATCATTTAAAGTGTCAGAGGAACAATACCATTTCACTCCTTTTACATCATGGTTAAATAGAAGGTTTAGCCAAATTTAAACCTCACTAAACTGTACAGAATCATACCAGGTTCAAAAAAATCTTCAGTGAGATTTAAAACACATGGATCTTCTTAAAATTGTAATGTTCCAATCTGTTATCAGATATAAGGAGTGATGTTTTCGTTAATTTGTCAAGATAAAAGGAATTTTGAAAAATATCTCTTCACTTGCACGACACAATCTAAACACTAAGAATCTACAAACACAAATACAATGAGGACTAGCCTTCATTTTGTCAATTCAACATTTACTTTGGACACTGTTGTTATTGCACTGCAGACTTTTACTGGAGTGACACTTTGAGAGGAACTTGTAAGTGCCTGTGTGTTTTTTCTTTTTTTCTTACTCGGTTAATGTTTCTGTTTGTGTTTTATGCCTAATATGTGCATGTAAAACCACAACGTGAAAAAGGAAAGGTTCATAAAGGAGAAGTAGTTACAGGATTGGTCATTTCAGAGCACCAAGATCAGTCACTAGACACGCACCACACAAGGTAAGATGTGCAATGTATAATCATAAAAATATGATTTACTGTTTTGTTGTTGTTTTACATATAATCAAATTGAAATTGTCTACTGTTGTCATTAAACTGTATTTGCTGTTTTCCTCTGTTTATTAGTTAAAGTTAATCTTGCAAACACCAAATGTAAGGGTTTTATGATACAACTATTGATAGAGAAGTGATATATAAAAATGTACCACATAAACCCCTATGTGTCTTCTTGTTGAAAAAGAGCAGTTTTCAAATTTGACAACAATTTCTCTCATTGTGGAAACAGTGGACAAGGATGCAGCTTCTCATCTTAGTGACTTTGCTTTGGCCCAGTTTGGATAATGTTGCTGAAGGAGGTACATTATTTTTAAATTTATCCATTAAAATCTTATGAGATATAATTCATATTTTCACTTACTTTGACTTTTTGGTCTTTAGGTTTGATAAAGTCAGAATGGACTTTCTGTCACAAACAAACCGAATTCTGTCTCAATGTCACCGAAGGAGAAATAACAGCAGAGGCTGGACTGTGTGCTGTCATACACTGCTCTTTCCAAACTCCTTCAACAATTGTTCCAGAAGCTCTTGTGTGGTACAAATGTCCTAGTTATAATAAATGTACTGAATCTCAAATAATATTTCACTCCAAAAACGTTACGAAGATCAAGGCCAGTTTCTCAGGACGAGTGTCACTGTTGGAACCAGATCTGAAGAAGAAGAACTGCAGCGTCATCATCAATGACCTGGACCTCTCAGACTCTGGGTCTTATCAGTTTAGAGTCACTAGTGCTGATGATGGATTCACATTCAGACATAATGTCAAACTCTCTGTTACATGTAAGTATGACTGTATATATTGAATCATTGAGTAGTTGTGGTGGTTTATGTACATGTGTTTACTCTCATTATCTGTGGTGTGTGTGTGTGTGTGTGTGTGTGTGTGTGTGTGTGTGTGTGTGTGTGTGTGTGTGTGTGTGTGTGCGCGCGCGCGCGTGTGTGTGTGTGTGTGTGTGTGTGTGTGTGTCAGCTCTGCAGCAGAAGCCCACAGTGCAGGCTCCTCCTCTCACAGAGGGTCAGAACACCTCTGTCACCTGCACCGCTCCTGGACTCTGCTCTGGATCTGAGCCCATCATCACATGGACATGGAGAGGAGCAGGAGAGAGGGACCCGCCCACCAACGCCACGGCAACCACTGACAGCTGTCAATCACAGACACAGCTCCATCCTTCATCTGAGTCCTTCATCTGAGCATCACAGAACTGAACTCACCTGTGCAGTCACTTTTAATAAAGTGTCCACAAGGGGCACTGTGGAGCTCAATGTTACATGTGAGTGGAAACTGCTGTTGAAATGTTTGACTCAGTCTTAGTTTTGCTGATATTACACTACAGGGTGTAATCCCACATTCATCCAGGAGTGCTCCATCATAGACAAGGTTTAAAACAGTGTACAGATGGCTGCCTTTGAAACCTTGTCTACGATGATATTACATTTAATAACAAAGACACAAATCTATTTAAAAAGGTATTCAGTACATTAAAACTGAGTTAACCGTGCTTCCAAAGAAGAGTTCACTTGTATGACACCTGAACTATTTTAACCTTTTATTCAAGCACACATTTGAGGCACTATAATTAATAGATACTTTTAAAAATGTTCATTGAGTCCATTGAGCTGGATGGTACCACAACTGTACAGGAGGGAGACTCTCTGAATGTGACCTGCAGTGTGGACAGTTTCCCTCCATCTCAGGTGGTGTGGTATGGACCCAACAGAACCAGACTAAATTGCTCAGAAAGCGCTGAGAGGTCCAGCCAAACTGACCTGGGATCAGCTTCACTGCTCATCTACAACGTGACCCCGGCACAGTCTGGACAGTACATGTGTGAAGGTGTCCATCTGAGCAGCACTCAGACCAGACACATCAACATCTCTGTCACATGTGAGGAGACACATCACATCGAATATCAAAACAAATGAAGAATACAAAAGAAAACACTGAATTTGTTGTTATTGCTTGAATGAATGTGACAGACTGAATTTACTGATTCCACATTGTACGACTAAAAGAAGAACCACATGACGAGAACGAAATCTAAAGTTGCTTTGTAGAATATTAATCTTGTTCGTTTATTTCTAGACCTGAGGGAGCCTGTTCTTCTTGGAGACACAAGTGTGGAGGAGGGTGCTGCTCTGAATCTGACCTGCACAGTGGACAGTTTCCCTCCAGCCAACATTAGTGTAAGAAAAGCTGGAACAGACGTTTGTGCCCAAAAGGAGCCCCTTATAAACCAAACTGACTCTGGATCAGCCAGTCTTGTTATAACTAACGTGATCCCAGAGGATGCTGGGACATATTTATGCACAGCTCAACACAAGCTCAAGAAGGTGGATAAACGCATGGAAGTCAAAGTGCTTTGTAAGTCCTTTAAGAACTATAAATACACTCACATGAACATTTTTCATAGCAGAATGAGATCCTGCATTTGAGTTATAACATTAAATAATATTTACCTATTAACTCATTTGATTTATTTGTTTTGTTTACATTTCCAGACCTGAGGGAGCCTGTTCTTCTTGGAGACACAAGTGTGGAGGAGGGTGCTGCTCTGAATCTGACCTGCACAGTGGACAGTTTCCCTCCAGCCACAGTCACTCTACGAAAAGCTGGAACAGAAACGGCTGATGGAAATGAAACCATCATAAACCAGTCCAACACTGGAGGCACCACTCTTGTCATTAATAATGTGACCCGGGAGGATGTTGGGCGATATGTGTGCACAGCAAAGAGTCGTGAGAAGACGCTGACAAAACATGTGGACGTAAAAGTGATTTGTAAGTAACCTGCAGTAAAACACTGTGAACTACTGAAATTATACGTGAAATGTGATTAGCTTCTTTACGTTGCAGAACCTCATTGAGAACGTATGTCTTTAATTGACAAATACATGTATGAGTTTGGGTGATATTGATAAAAATGAATGTTTTTTTCAAAAAGAGTTATCCCGCACTCGCCAGGAGCACAGACAAGAAGAGTGTGGGGGCAAAGACACAATCTTGTTTCACTCTTGATGTTAAAGGTCCCATAACATGCAAAATCGACTTTTCAGAGGTTTTAACCTTCCTACAGTGCTATTTGGGCCTCGTATGTTGTGCCCAAAGTGGTTTTTTGATTGATTCCCGCATGTTTTCGCTAGAGAACGGTCTTTTCCGTCCCCCTCGGCTGAGCAGGCAGACGGGGGCTCCTCACAAGGATGACGCGCTTCACAAGGATGACGCGGTATTTAAGCCATGCCTCTGGGAAGCGCGCAGCCGCAGAATAAAAACAGCTAATGCTAATGCTACACAGTAATTACACGATGGATACGACAGATCGAAGAGTTAGCTTGTTATTTACCAAACGGCAACGTCCGTCGTCGAGGTACTGGAGCACGTCAAACTCCAGGTCAGATCCAGAACGTAGGACTCAGCACGACGCACCATCAGAACGGAGAAAAGGTTTATTCCTGTGTTTGTGTATCGCTGTTTACCGGAGCACACGGCGCATGCGCACTATCTCCGCTCTAGACTTCATTGCGGGTTGGCCGGGGGAAGGCGCGCGGTTTGGGCGGGGGAGGCAGCCTGCTCTCTGTTCGGGGGGGTCAGATCTCAGAGTGAGCCGTTTGCTTTTGCAAGGAGGGGGGCCAGTCCATGAAATGGGTGTTATGGGTGGAAACTTATGTTATGGATATTGCACAACGCAAAATTTTATCAACAAAGCCCTTAGAAAAGACTGTGTAAAGGGGAAAATAGCAGAATATGGGACCTTTAAAATTGCTCTGACTTGTGTTTTTATTTATTTATTAGTGACAATGTGACAAAGCACAATAAAACAAGGCAAAGCTGTTCAAAGATGCTTGACTGAATGTGCTTAAGATTGTTTTTCAGTACTTTTGATACTTCTGATAGATATATTCTTGACAGCGGACAGACAAGCCTCAAAAAAACTGTGACTTTTTCTCTTATTCCAGGGAAGCCCCACATCCTGAACTCCTCTGGCTGTGTGTATAACGGGGAGGTCCTGAGCTGTGTGTGCGTGACCCGGGCCTCTCCTGTCCCCACTGTCACATGGACCCTGCTGCAGGACCAGGCTGAGTACTCGCTGGTTACCATGGTGACAAGAGACACAGTCAACAGCAGCTTCGTCCTCAGAGGGAGAGAGCACAACAGAACGGAGGTCCAGTGTGTGAGCAGCAACAGAGCAGGGCAGGTCCAGGAGAGCTTCACACCCTCCATCACCAGCGACACAGGAAAAAGGCTGGGTATGAGCAACACACCTCCACAGAAACAACATCTCTTAATGCACAAAGAGACCGGACCTGGACTGAAGCTGGACTTTTATTTTAAGGCCTGCAAACTCCTGTAACTGGAAAAATAGCATCATGAGGTCTGAAACAATCTTGATGTAAAATATCCATCACTACTGAGTTTAGAATTTCCTCTAAACATGGATGACACATTGGACCTCAGTTAATTTGTTCATCATCATTGCCTCTTTTTCTTTGAGAGTCATACATACATTGTTTCTCTGTGACAAAAATTGAGGAACAAACTCTTAAAGCCACCGCTCAAGTGTCAATCAAAATGGCAATCAAATCAAAAAGTTTTGTCCTGCAGATGTCGCCCCTTTGACAATGACACAAAAAGAGCACAGAGCTGTTTTTGTTTTAGTATTTTGGCTCATAGAGCTCCTGCAGTTGTCATCACGCTCTCCCAGCATGCATTCAGAATCTTTAAAAAGATTGTGTATTGGTCATCTTATTATCTTTTCATTAATAGAGAGTATTTTGAAGAAAAAATATCACAAAGGCCTTTTAAAAGTGACACCAACATTTTTTTCACTTAAGTTTAATTCCCAATAACAGTAAGCGTTATATGTATATTTGTTTATAATAAAGTCTTTTTCTCACAAACATCTTCAGGGACAATTTTTGATGATAATAGAAGAAGGTCCAAAGTGAATCAGATTCTGCTGATTAAGGGCACAATCTACGTGAAAAGGACACTTGTGCCAGAGAAGAGTCGCTAATGTGTGATATGATATGATTTTACTGTGTATTTTTATTTGCGGGTTAAGATAAGATAAACTCCAAAAGCTCCATTTCAGTCTGGTTGTCATTGGTTACTGTTACATCTTCCCTGGTGTCATGGCGTCCTCAACAGTTCAGTGGCGTGAGTGCAGGAGCTCTATGCTTTAGTGCACAATGACCTGCACGTGGTCTAAACCCCAGTGCAGTCAGGGCTGCTGTCAACACTCGCTAACTTCTTTTTTCTATTTGCAGATCTACTTCAAGTTATATTTGGAGTTGAAGTTGTGTCAGCTTTTGTGCTGGGGGCTCTGCTGTCGGCCTCTGTGTGTTGTTTGGTCATGACATGTCACAGGTATGAAACACTCTGTACTGGTCCTGGACTCTTTACATGCTCCAGCTACATTTACATATTGTACTTACACTTTTCTTTTTCCAGAGCAAAAAAGAGAAACAATCCACAAGTGCATGACATGAACAATATGGAAATGGTAAATAGTCCTGATTAAAGCCAATAGATCTACTATATAGATCTATACCACAACAGCTTTTATTTCAGCCGAACTGTACGGCAAACAACAGAAGACAAACGTAGGAAATCTTAAGCTAAAAGTATCAATGATGAAACAAATAATTATAATGCTCCTTTGTTTGTCAGTCAGATTCATTTATAGAAGAGACAAATACTGTATCTTCAATAAAAATGAAGTGTGTTGTCTTTTCTACAGCTCAATGAGAATGCAGCTGGAGAAGCTAATGCTAACGCTGAGTCAAGAGAACCACATTACGCCAACATCGACTTTGCCGCACTGTCAAGAAAAAGCCCGAGAGACAGAAACAGAATACGCTGAGATTAAAAGGGAAATAATCCAACCAAGGCAAGAAAATGGTGAAATGCAAGAGGAAATAGCTGATAATGAGGAGGCGGCCATGTTGGAGGAAACAGCAGAGAATGTGCCAAAAGAACAGCAGGACGTAGGTTTATTCTCCAGTCTCAATGAAATTATGAAGAATGAATAAATTGCAGACTTGGTAGCTGTACGGTTTACATATTATTAATATTGAGGTGTTAGACAATATCTATAGCTAATGACGAAAGACCAGGATTGATCAAGAAAATGTAACTTTTTGTGGAAAGCGAATGAATTTTATTGCAAGGGTGATTGACAGCAGTCTGATGGCATTGAGAAACAGAATAAATGATGTTGAAAAAAAAAAAATTGTCCAAAAAGCCATTTTGAGATACACAATGTGATTTATCTGCACTCTTCTTTTAAAATATTTCACACAGTGATTTTGTAAGTCTTAATCTGTTTTGTGATATTAATGTCATTTTATCCTGTTGTGTAAAGCACTTGTGTACAAACTGTGTTCCACAAATAATCTTGCTTTGCCTAATGTGTTTCTCTTTTCACACTATGTTTACACAACTTCACTGACCTAAAATTTTTTTGCAGAGTCATTAAAAATGAAACAGTAGCTCTGACGTCATGGTGAATGTGGTAGTGGTTTGTATTTTACAAAAATATATTAAACTGTATAAATCAATAAAATAAACTTTTTTTTCCCTATTTCCATTGAGTTGTTTGGAGTCCATGTTCTACCCTCTTTCTCCACATGGTGGAGCCAAAGCTCCTACAATTACTGTCCCTTGAACATTAAATGAGACACTGTGATTGGTCCAAAACAATAGCATTAATACGCATTAATCATTTTACACACTGTTAGAGGAGCTCTCCTTGATCTGGATGATCCTCTTCTGCCTGGAGGAACTACTCTACTCTAGATGAACTGTTGGTTGTCTGCCTGGGGGATCTCTCTGTGCTGGATGGACTGTCTAGAGGAGCCATCTGTCTAAAGCAAAATAATATTACATTTTATTTAATTGTTCCTTAAATTAATACTTTTTACATTTTGTAGAACTTTATACGACCTACACATATTGTATGAAAATAATTCTAGTCAGTTCAGTTCGTATTTAATCTGTTTTCTCTACAACACAAGCGGGATATTCCGCTCGAAAAGTCACCGCGCAGCGAGAGCGCAGCTCTAACTTTCTACTTTCATAAACCTCGGACTCGTGAGACCGTAGAACGTGAAGACCAAGAGTCAAAATCCAAACAGCGATCCGCGCACAAACACGAAACTACAGCCGCCTGCAAAGCTGGAACTACCGCTGACCTGCACCAGGAGCACGCGGTGCACAATGGCAGCCGTGTGTACACGGACATGGACACATAGTGACGGACAGCGGAGGTGCTCAGGGCGGCACCAGGAGCACAGAGCAGGGAGAGGAGCATGAGGAGGAGCAGGAGGAGGAGCAGGAGAGACACAGAGGAGGGAGAGGAGCAGGAGGAGGAGCAGGAGGAGGAGCAGGAGGAGGAGCAGGAGGAGGGGCAGGAGGAGGAGCAGGAGAGACACAGAGGAGGGAGAGGAGCAGGAGGAGGAGCAGGAGGAGGAGGAGGAGCAGGTGAGACACAGAGGAGGGAGAGGAGCAGGAGAGACACAGAGGAGGGAGAGGAGCAGGAGGAGGAGCAGGTGAGACACAGAGGAGGGAGAGGAGCAGGAGGAGGAGCAGGTGAGACACAGAGGAGGGAGAGGAGCAGGAGGAGGAGCAGGAGAGACACAAAGGAGGGAGAGGAGCAGGAGGAGGAGCAGGAGGAGGAGCAGGAGGAGGAGCAGGTGAGACACAGAGGAGGGAGAGGAGCAGGAGGAGGAGCAGGAGGAGGAGCAGGAGAGACACAGAGGAGGGAGAGGAGCAGGAGGAGGAGCGGGAGAGACACAGAGGAGGGAGAGGAGCAGGAGGAGGAGGAGGAGCAGGAGGAGGAGCAGGAGAGACACAGAGGAGGGAGAGGAGCAGGAGGAGGAGCAGGAGAGACACAGAGGAGGGAGAGGAGCAGGAGGAGGAGCAGGAGGAGGAGCAGGAGGAGGAGCAGGTGAGACACAGAGGAGGGAGAGGAGCAGGAGGAGGAGCAGGAGGAGGAGCAGGTGAGACACAGAGGAGGGAGAGGAGCAGGAGGAGGAGCAGGAGGAGGAGCAGGTGAGACACAGAGGAGGGAGAGGAGCAGGAGGAGGAGCAGGTGAGACACAGAGGAGAGAGAGGAGCAGGAGAGACACAGAGGAGGGAGAGGAGCAGGAGGAGGAGCAGGAGGAGGAGCAGGAGAGACAAAGAGGAGGGAGAGGAGCAGGAGGAGGAGCAGGAGAGACACAGAGGAGGGAGAGGAGCAGGAGGAGGAGCAGGTGAGACACAGAGGAGGGAGAGGAGCAGGAGAGACACAGAGGAGGGAGAGGAGCAGGAGGAGGAGCAGGAGAGACACAGAGGAGGGAGAGGAGCAGGAGAGACACAGAGGAGGGAGAGGAGTAGGAGGAGGAGCAGGTGAGACACAGAGGAGGGAGAGGAGCAGGAGGAGGAGCAGGTGAGACACAGAGGAGGGAGAGGAGCATGAGGAGGAGCAGGAGGAGGAGCAGGTGAGACACAGAGGAGGGAGAGGAGCAGGAGAAGGAGCAGGTGAGACACAGAGGAGGGAGAGGAGCAGGAGAGACACAGAGGAGCAGGAGGAGGAGCAGGAGAGACACAGAGGAGGGAGAGGAGCAGGAGGAGGAGCAGGTGAGACACAGAGGAGGGAGAGGAGCAGGAGAGACACAAAGGAGGAAGAGGAGCAGGAGGAGGAGCAGGAGAGACACAGAGGAGGGAGAGGAGCAGGAGGAGGAGCAGGTGAGACACAGAGGAGGGAGAGGAGCAGGAGAGACACAGAGGAGCAGGAGGAGGAGCAGGAGAGACACAGAGGAGGGAGAGGAGCAGGAGGAGGAGCAGGTGAGACACAGAGGAGGGAGAGGAGCAGGAGGAGGAGCAGGTGACACACAGGGTGTGGAGTGATGTCTCCTCAGTGTTAGCTCTGTTTTTGTCTTTCAATAAGTAAGTTATTGACCAACAGCTTTGTGAATGTAAGAGGAGAGGATTGTTTAAAATACTGCACTGATGGACCAACTGCAGATTTTATGTGATCAAATACAACCCTATTGCAGTAATCTATTTGTAACAGATTTATCTAATGAATTCATAATCAAACACAAAATATTTTGTTAAATGTGGGGGCGTGTTTGCAGGATAGGTTGTTTTCAACAGAAAAGTGGTCCTTGGTCTGAAAAAGTTTGAGAAACACTGGTCTAGAGGAACTCTCCCACATTAGATGAGCCACCTTCCTTCCTCTTGAGTGGTTCTGGTCCAAGTGGATGTGTCAGTCCTGGTCCATCTACAGTCTGTCTGTTCGTGGGAGTAGGATCTCTCCTTCACTGTGGTTCTCCCCGAGGTTTCTACGTTTTCCCACAGGGTTTTTTGTAGTTTTTCCTTGAGAGAAGGAGGGTCAAGGACAGGGAATTCTCCGGGACATTTATTCACTTGTTAAATTCTATTGAACATTGTTTAATTGAACTGCTTTCTACTTGTGGCCAATCGAGGCAACTGTTGTTGTGATTTTGGGCGCTGCAAAAAAAATTGAATTAATTTAATTAAATAGAGTAAGAGTTTTAGAGTGTAGTCTAATTAAATATGTTTCAACTCAGTCAAACAGGTCAATAGAGAAGATAAAGGTAAGGATTTATAAATGTATTATTGCAAACAATATTCATGTGAGTTGGTCTAGTGTTTACAGCTCAGTTTCTATCATTAATATGAGTTTGTGTATATTTTTAGTGTGAAGCTTCCTGAAACTGCAGTTGCACAATGTGGTCAAGCAAAGTAAAAGCAACAGTCCACTTTGACACGACACAGAGCAGAAATGTAGACTGACATCAACTCAAGGTAAGAAGACTCCTCATTCTATTTATCGCCTGGTATGAAAGTAACTGTGGATTTTGGGCCTAAGGTAGAACACACAAGACGTACTTAATAATAGAAATCTTACACATTATAAATAGGAGAACAAATAAATATTGTTGTTATTATTATTAGCCACTTAATATGTGCACATTTTTTGCCTATTCACTAGCAACGACCACAACCTCAGAATACAGTGTAAATATGAATTTATTATGTGTGAAGACGATGATCGTGGGCAGCAAAGTGATAATCAAAGGCCGGGTTGAGGCTTCTGAAGAGACCATTGGCTCTCAGGCTTTGTATCTAAGACAGAAAGAATGAAAAGAGAGGAAGGGAGCGGGTGGTACAATAAGGTTAGTGTATTAAGAGGTGTGCTTAAAGGACACATGTTCTGCTACAGTGACTTTTTTGAGCTTTTAACCCTGTTCTAACAATGTTCCGTCATCATAAATATACCTGGAGTAGTGTTCAGAGATGCATTCACGCTGTTTTGAGTAACATTCATTAGAAAATCCTCACCCAAATCCCTCTCGTCAAAAACACTTCCTGTTTAACTTCTTCGATCCGGGACGTATGTTCAAATTTCATACGTCACATATCCCAGTATCTTCTTCTTCTTCTTTAAGTCCTTAAGTCCTCACCAGACTTGTTCTGAGCATTTCTGCTGTTTAAACACGGTAACTGCTACTGCTAGGCTAATCGTCGTGTGTTAAGTTCTAATATAACTAAATTGTGTAGGCGCTAGGCGCCATCTACTGGCTGCATACACTCAGTTAGTGTCATTGTGGACAGGTTTAATTATTTGATATTACATGACATCGTGAGATGAGATGCACACTGTGGAGTTGACGCTGGCTGTGTGTTGTTTACTTGTTGGAGTTCAAATGTGCCAGTGCACGTGGTCGTGCGCTCTCACGCACACATCCCACACTGAAATCCTCTCCGACTCTGTTAAACGTGCAGACATCTGTGAGCGGACAGGGGGTGCAGAGGATGGGCCAGGGCCAGTGTTGGATAAGTTACTTTGACAAAGTAATTAATTACAGATTACTAATTGAAATGTGTTAGTTAATTAGTTACATTACTTAGTTACTGCCTCAAGAAAGTAACAAAGTTACATTACTTTGGGGTTACTTTATTTGTAATATTGTATACATTCATCAAATGTGTGGTGTTACGGGGGAATTGCTGTTGTTGTGAATTTCGAAAAAAATACAAAGAGAATGAGTCTGATCATCCATCCATCCATCCATCCATCTTCTTCTGCTTATCCGGGGCCGGGTCGCGGGGGCAGCAGTCTAAGCAGGGTCTGATCAATGAGTTGATTTATTCACTGGTACCAAAGTGAATAGTCGACTTTCCCTGTCAGAGTGACCTCTCCCTGGTCGACGGAGGTCCATCACATTCAGAGTATAAGTGCTTTATACTCAGAGATGACACATCACATCACATAATCATTAAAAAACCAAGAACAAGGACATATATGACTACAATATTTATGAACCACAACAGCTATCAGTGGTGTTTCCAGCTAAAGCCAGATTTCAGAGTGAAACGACGTCATAAAAGGATTAGATGCCCATTCTCTATCTTCCTGACGGGGACAAATGCGCTCCAGGCGGAGCTAACACAACAGGTGACAATGTGAACACTTAACCTTAGCAATTCAGAATGGACAAGTCAGAATGACAATGCTAAACTAATAATTGCAATTAGAGTGGCTTTACATTTTATTAATGACATTTAAACAGAGGAAAACAACAAATAAGTTGTTGAAATGATCTCAAAAGACGTAACACCAACAACAGAAATGTATAACATGCTGCTCTGAGCGACTGAGCTCAAGGTCAAGGTCAAGGTCAAGGTCAAGGTCATCTTTATTTAAAAATAAACATTATACAACAATAAGACATTATCCCAAAGTGCTGGACAACAACAATAAAACAACACAATATTAAAAACACAAAGTTTCCTGGACACAATGTTTAGAAAACACAAGCATTCAAACAGTATATAAAAGTGCTCAGGTCAATTTGAATTAAAAGCCAGCGCAAAGAGGTATGTTTTTAAAAGCGATTGAAAGCTCAGAATCGAGCTCGCCGCTCTTATATTGTATGGAAGAGCATTCCACAGCCTGGGGCCGGCGACTGAAAAGGCTCTGTCGCCCCTGGACTTCAGCCTGGACCTGGTACAGTCCAGGAGCAGCTCTGACTCTGAGGTGTTTTCTGTCAGTTTAAATCATGCCGATGGGTTTTTCACTTTAACATTAAACATATTCCTTGTTCAGGCCGTTTCCTGCAGAAGAAGGTTGCATTCTCTTCCTAAACATTATTGTTGGTGTTGAAACAAAGGAAAGGTCTTTGGGAATGGAGGGGTTTTAAACATGGCATCTCCTGTTTTGGTCGGAATAAACTGTTGAATGGGTCCAGATTACTGTGAGTGCAGTGGTAAGTGGTGAGTGATGGCTTCAAGCTCCGTTTTACAGAAGTCACACTTGAAGTCCATAAATAACTTGAATCTTCTTTTTTTAATGTGCCCTTTCCAGCTGCCAACTAATTATATTTCAAAAACACAATTGTCCCACAGCAAAGAACATAAGAACACACACACATGAAGGAACACACATCATTTAAAGTGTCAGAGGAACAATACCATTTCACTCCTTTTACATCATGGTTAAATAGAAGGTTTAGCCAAATTTAAACCTCACTAAACTGTACAGAATCATACCGGGTTCAAAAAAACTTCAGTGAGATTTAAAACACATGGATCTTCTTAAAATTGTAATGTTCCAATCTGTTATCAGATATGAAGAGTGATGTTTTCGTTAATTCGTAAAGATAAAAGGATTTTTGACAAATATCTCTTCACTTGCACGACACAATCTAAACACTAAGAATCTACAAACACAAATACAACGAGGACTAGCCTTCATTTTGTCAATTCAACATTTACTTTGGACACTGTTGTTATTGCACTGCAGACTTTTACTGGAGTGACACTTGGATCTTGTAAGTGCCTGTGTGTTTTTTCTTTTTTTTCTTACTCCGTTAATGTTTCTGTTTGTGTTTTATGCCTAATATGTGCATGTAAAACCACAACGTGAAAAAGGAAAGGTTCATAAAGGAGAAGTAGTTACAGGATTGGTCATTTCAGAGCACCAAGATCAGTCACTAGACACGCACCACACAAGGTAAGATGTGCAATGTATAATCATAAAAATATGATTTACTGTTCTTTTGTTGTTGTTGTTGTTTTACATATAATCAAATTGAAATTGTCTACTGTTGTCACTAAACTGTATTTGCTGCTTTCCTATTTGTTTGTTAGTTAAAGTTAAAGTTAATCTTGCAAACACCAAATATAAGGGTTTTATGATACAACTATTGATAGAGAAGTGACTCACACAAACACTATATAAAATGTACCGCACAAACCCCTATGTGTCTTCTTGTTGAAAAAGAGCAGTTTTCAAATTTGACAACAATTTGTCTCATTGTGGAAACAGTGGACAAGGATGCAGCTTCTCATCTTAGTGACTTTGCTTTGGCCCAGTTTGGATAATGTTGCTGAAGGAGGTACATTATTTTTAAATTTATCCATTAAAATCTTATGAGCTATAATTTATATTTTCACTTACTTTGACTTTTTGGTCTTTAGGTTCAACAAAGTCAGAATGGACTTTCTGTCACAAACAAACCGAATTCTGTCTCAATGTCACCGAAGGAGAAATAACAGCAGAGGCTGGACTGTGTGCTGTCATACACTGCTCTTTCAAAACTGCTCCAACATTTGTTCCAGAAGCTCTTGTGTGGTACAAATGTCCTAGTTTTAATAAATGTACTGAATCTCAAATGATATTTCACTCCAAAAACGTTACGAAAATCCAGGCCAGTTTCTCAGGACGAGTGTCACTGTTGGAACCAGATCTGAAGAAGAAGAACTGCAGCATCATCATCAATGACCTGGACCTCTCGGACTCTGGGTCTTATCAGTTTAGAGTCACTAGTGCTGATGATGGATTCACATTCAGACATAAAGTCAAACTCTCTGTTACATGTAAGTATGACTGTATATATTGAATCATTGAGTAGTTGTGGTGGTTTATGTACATGTGTTTACTCTCATCTCCTGGTGTGTGTGTGTGTGTGTGTGTGTGTGTGTTGAAGTTTAATGTGGGGACAGGGTGTGGGGGGATTGTCTTTAATACGTAAATTTGTTACAATTTTTTCTTTTAAAGTTTGTTTGATTTGATTTATCTCACGGCCTGAGACTTGAGAGCCTTGTGTGAAACCTTTCCCGTGTGATATGAGGACCCACTGTACTGTAACCAGCACCGCCCCTTTTTCAGTTCATTTCATAGACTTCTGTCTTCTCCCTCTTTGCTGCAAAGATTAAAAAATAATAAAACACACAAAAGACATTCTGTGTTCTTTTTTTCATTTTTAATTAATCTCCAAAACAGCTTACACACCTCTCGTGTCCTTCCCTCCTCCTCTGCTTTCCTTCGTTTTAAGCTGAAACCTCTGACTTTGACCAATACAATGTATTGATAACGAGTTCATGTACAATTTCTGACGGTTTGGGAAAAAGACATGAAGTTTGTTGTCGAATTATTTACCAAAGGCTGACGAAAAGCTCACACGCTGCTGTACACGTGTGCTCTTTTTAAACCCTGTTACCCTTTTACAAAACAATCATAAAACAACAACAAAAAACAGACCGGCCCAGTCAAAAAGAAGTTAGAGCACAGTTCCTTTTGCCTGGGCCTTATCATGCTCATTCATGTCAGACTTCCCCTCCTTATCTTTAATTGATTTGGTTGATTGGTTTTATTTCAAGCTTATTCGGTTTACAAGCGGGTGCATTTTCTAGTGTCTTTTTAAATGAATCTATTGACATTCTCACGTTATGAACTCTGAGAATTTAGCGCTTGAATAAAAGTTTTCTGCGCGCTAGATTAGGGCCGTTTGGCTTAGGGCAGAGAGGAGGTTTGGGCTTGTGAATGCATGAAGAGCTTTCAAAATTAAGCTCTTCTCAGAGTTCATAACGTGAGAATGTCAATAGATTCATTTAAAAAGACACTAGAAAAAGCTTTCAAAATTAAGCTCTTCATGCATTGACTGATGGCTTTTCGTTGGTATTTTTCTCTGTGCAGTCTGACTTTTTAGACGTCTGGGCTTTAGAGTTGGTTGGTCTACTGTCAACTTGCCATGAAGTTTTAATTGGTGGTAATGTCGTTTGCACACACCTTTTAAAATCGTCTGTTGGAAAATTAATGATGGTAGCTAAGCGCTTTTCGTTGGTATTTTTCTCGGAGCAGTCTGACGTCTGGGCTTTAGAGTTGGTTGGTCTACTGTCAACTTGCCTTGAAGTTTCATTTGGTTTTCTCAGTATCATGTTTGTATTTCTGTCTGTCTGAATTAATTCAGCTTGTAGTTTTGCTATTTGCTTATCTTTAATTTGGCTGACTTTAGCAGTGTCATGCTTTTCTGCCTTCAATTGATCAGTCAGATATTTGAAATGTGAGACTTGAACTTGGGCTGTGGTCAAATGGTTGTTCAGTGTCGTTATGTTTGATTTTAGACTGCCGTTCTCTTCTTCCAGAAGTCTGATTTGGGTTTCTTTTATCTCCAGACTCCGTTGCATCTGTCGGTTGTCAATATCAACGCGTCTCTTTTTTTTCTCCAATCCATCAAGTTGTGCAGTAATTTCTTTGCATCTACCTTCCGCTCCTTCCAATTTTTTACGTGACCTCTGGAGCTCTTGTTCTAGTTCGCGTTTGTTACATTTCATCTTAGCAAACTCCTCCCTCATAACAGCTGCCATGGCCTCTTTTTTTTGCAGTTTTCTGCATTCAACTCGAAAGGTGGACAGATGGTGTTTATTCTTTTTAAGATCGGTTTTTAAATGGCAATTTTCTTCTTTAACATTTTTCGCCTCATCCTCAAGGTCGTTATATTTTTTAATTGTGCTCTCACTTTGATGTTGCAGTTGTCTGAGTTTTGACTGCAATTCTTTGTTTTCCGCAAATAAGGCCTTACCTTTTCTGAAGTATTGTTTCGATTTTTCTTTGGCTTGTGTCTTCTCCTTTTCCACTCTGCCGAGTTCACATTGGAGTTTCACTACTTTGCGCTCAAGAAAGTGCCTTGTGTTCTCATGAAATTCAGTGTTGGTGCTTTCATCTTTTGTGTCTATTGTCATGCCCTTCATCTCTGCCACGGGAATGTTTGTGTCTGTGCTTTCTTCTTCCATTGTGTCTCTTGTTATTCTCTCCATGTCTGCCACGCGAATCTATGAAGAACTGACTGGATTGCGCCCCTTAAATAACCTCTGTTCTATGAAATCACATGTTCTCTTTATGACATCATCACTCTTTTTTGTGTTCCTGCCGGTGTTGCCATGGTGACAGAATGCAGGACTCCCTCCAGACAAGCAGAAGTGGGAAGATAATAAGATAGAAGATAAGTTAGAAGAAGAGACTGTCCAAATCCACAACAAATGCATGATGAGAGACAAAAGTGTGTAAAGTGTCCATGTTTCTTCTCCAGTCAGAGCCTGAGCTCGACTGTTAATGTTCTGTCGATTTGGTATCCCTCTCCGTTAGGTCGGGCTGGTCTGACTTGTACAGATGATCCATCAGTAGATCAAACTCTGTCTATCGGAGCTTGTCTAAAAGATATTCTTGCATTTATCTTTATTAGATCAATAGATTTGACAGTTACATAACGTAAGTACGGATTATATTTAGAACTTTAACAACATACTATACTTTAGATCACTTCGATGCTCAAGTTTTCCAGTCAGATTTTAATATTTCAGTACGATGACGTCGCGTTCGGGAGGATCGCTTCAACAAGTTATATTCTATAACGAATTATAATATCAGTGCAATGACGTCATGCAAGCCCGTATGTTCGGGAGGATCACTTCGACAAATGTTAAAACCCAAACACTGTTTACTGACAAGATAAATAATACAAAACAGTCCAGCCTACTTTGAATCTGTAAATATTATGCAATTAATTCTATTAGGCTAAGAAAAGTATCTTTATTTGAGGAGATAAGACCCCAAATTATGCTCCTGCAATGCAGTCTATGAATAGGTCTAGCATATACTTGCCTTTCTTCTGGACATTTAGCAGGAGGCACATCAGACAGACATATTTATATCTTTGATATAAAAGGTGTTTTAGACACATTCATCAAAGTATGATTAAAATGCATTATTTATTTCATTGCATTTAGACATTTTTTGCAAATGAAGTCTTCCTTCTCGTCTGTGCAGGCAAAATGGGCTGAGCTCTTGCACACAGAACACCACACCTGTCCAGAATATCCATTATTCTGATCCAAAATCATTTTCTGTTTTGTAGTAGGCGCACACAACGCAGTAATCTTCATTGCCTATTAACAATGAATTGAGTTTATCCCACAGAATAAAACTATAGCCTGAAAATGTCTTTTTAGTCCATGTAGAACTTATTTTCTGTCTGCCCCGTGTAAACTACAACGAAAACAAGATGGCGGCGCCCACGACAACTTTCGGAATAAGGTGAATGGGCTCGCACCTCTTGTACAAGAAATCAGGGTGGAAAAAAACTATGACCTATAAATCAAAGGTCAAGAAAAACACCATATATACTACAAGTTCAAAATAACTTCCATACAATACTAGTAATATGTTTCTAACTTAATAAGAACATTTCCAATAAATCTATTAGCTAATTCAATATTCACATTATACATTCAATATTCACATTATAAATTAAATTCACTGTTGCGCAAAAATGATCATTCATAAATATCTAACAACGCCTGTAACGTGACCGTGGCAGAGGTCTTTTTTTTTTTAACTTTTTTGTTTTTCCTCATTTTCTGCACAGCAACATGGAGTGACTGATGAAGATTGTGAGTGAGAAGTTGAAACTGTCCGGTAAAATAAACAAACGCTGGTCCGAAATAAGAACCTTTAAAATATCAAATATAGGAAAATAAAGGATGTCCATCATTTACACAAAATAAACTACTTTTTTGAGCCTTTAAACATTGATTCAACAAAATAAAGGTGTTTGCACGCACTTTTCTTTGTCAAATAAAACAAATCTGACATTTGGTCCAGTGTACAGGATGGTTTTATGGTAATGTCCTACTGTGATGTCAGCATTTACAATCAGGAAGTAAAATTTAAAAGCTAAAAAACTGCTAAACTGGGGTAAAATTTGTAAAGATTTTAACAAATTTATCTCAACTGCATTTAAGTGAAATGAGTCGTCCAACCCTTCAGAGTTACTGTTAGAATTGTGTTCTCAAATCAAATGAAATCAATTTATTTTTATAATTTTTATAATTGTGTCAGCCCTGTGAAGAGTTGGCCACTGTCCAGGGTGTACCCCGCCTAAGGCCCAAAGTCACTGGGATAGGTCACCCGTGACCCCGGAAAAGGGAATAAGCGGTAGAAAATGAATGAATGAATGAATGATTTTTATAATGCCCAAAATTACAACAGCAGTTGCCTCAATGGGCCACAGGTAAAAGCAGTTCAGATAACTGTCCCAGAATGCCCCTGTCCTTTGACCCTCCTTCGCGGCGAGGAAAAACTACAAAGAACCCAATGGGAAAAAGTAGAAACCTCGGGGAGAACCACAGCGAAGGAGAGATCCTACTCCCACGGACGGACAGGCTGCAGATGAACTAGGACTGACATCCACTTGGACTGTGGAGCCAGAACCACTCAAGAGGGAGGTGGCTTTAAAGAGTTCCTCCAGGCGGACGAGGAGCAGTCCACCCAGTGTAGAGAGATCCTCCAGCAGGAGATGAGGAACAGTTCATCTAAAGTAGAAGGAGTTCGTCCAGGCAGACGAGGTATGGCTAATCCAGCTGTCCAGGCGGGTGGCGCATAGATCCTCCAGACAGGTGGGGGTGGGGGTGGGGGGGTCGTCACTGGAGCAGCCGCCGCAGCGCCTGAAACAGTCTCCACTCCCCGGGCGAAGTGGAGAGAAAGAGAAACATGTGAACAGCAATGAACAGACTACAGTTGAAGTAATATTAAATATTGTTGATAGGTAAAGTAGGAAGAACCAGAGGATAGTGTTCAAGCTCCATACTTCCCCCAGCAGAGTTGCTCCAAGGGCAGCATAGCTAAAACTGTAGGTTTTTATTTCTGTTCCTAACCGGCCTGACCATAAGCTATTTCAAAGAGGAACGTTTTGAGCCTGGTCTTAAATGTAGAGACTGTGTCGGCCTCTTTTACATGAACAGGAGCTGGTTCCATAACATAATTGGTAGCTAAATGCTCGACCTCCTACTGTGCATTTAGAGACTCTGGGGACTAACAATAATCCAGCATTTTGAGAACGAAGAGCTCTGTTTGGATGGTACGCTACTATTGCATCTTTGAGGTAGGATGGGGCCATATTGTTTATAGCTTTAAAAGTCAGGAGGAGGATTTTAAATTTGATTCTAAACTCAGCAGGAAGCCAGTGAAGAGACTCTAACACTGTTGCTCTTGCTGCTGCGTTTTGAACCAGTTGAAAGCTTCTTCTAGAGCTTTTAGGACACGCTGTAAGCAGGGCGTTACAATAGTCTAATCTGGATGTGACAAATGCATGGATGAGTTTTTTGGCATCATCTCTGGGCAGGATTTTTCTAATTTTGGCTGATGTTACGCAGATGAAAGTAGGCTGTTTTACAGGCTTGATTTATACGTGCTTTGAACGAGAGATCTTGGTCAAATAGGACCCCAAGGTTTCTTACAGTAGAGCTGGGGGCTACAGTGATATTGTCCAGAGAAACTATCTGGTCAGATAAAGAGTCTCGCAGGTGCTTAGGGCCCAGCAGAATGACCTCGGTTTTTTCAGGGTTAAGGAGCAGATAATTAAAAGTCATCCAAGTTTTTATGTCTTTCACGCAGGCACTAAGTCTGTCTACTTGATGGGTCTGATCAGGTTTCATTGATAAATACAGCTGAGTGTCATCTGCAGAGCAGTGGAAGTTAATGCCATGCTTTCTGATGATCATGCCTAAGGGCAGCATATACAGTGTGAACAGAACTGGACCGAGTACTGAACCCTGCGGCACACCGTAGGTTACTTTAGAACATGGGGAAGATCTCTGGTTTACATTAACAAACTGGTACCTATCAGATAGATAGGATTTAAACCAGCTAAATGATGACAATGGCAATGAAAACGTGAGGTTGCTTTACAAAAAATGTCATTCATTCAATCAAATTTTCCAAAACAATGTTAACCCCAGGGACCGGCCGGTCTTTTATTCGCTTTTATTTCACATTTCATTTATTCAAGTAAGTACATGACTTTGGAAAGCTTTCAGCAGGATTCACAGTGTAGCCGCAGATCACAGTTTTATGATTTTGGTCACAGTCGAGATCTTCTTTTATTTTGAAGTTCAGAGCTGAGTTTGGTTCCTGAAAAAAATAAAGAAAAGGTAATTGAAAAAAAAAACAGCCACAAAGTGAACAATAATACGATAATAACTATGGACTATGAGGTTATTACTGTTACTGCTATCACTGCCACTACTTTACTACGACTTTACACAACTGCAACACAACTACTACTACTACTACTACTACTACTACTACTTACATAACCAAAAGTCCAAAAGTGTTACCTCTGAACGTCCTGGAGAATCTGTTGGATCCATTCCTTGTTGGGATCGACACACACCACACGTCTGTTTTTTAATGTGACTCTGCAAAAAACAAAATGGTTTATGTAAAAAAAAAAAAAAGACACAGCTTTTGTTCCCCTAATAAGATAATCTTCTTATTTTCATTAAGGTTTTTGGGAGGACGTTATCTGATCTGGAGCTGAAGTAGTGAGTACTCCACTTTTTTGTTTTGCTTTCTTTATACTGTAAAAGTATAAATAAAGTCTGCTGCATTCTCAGATTTGTTGGCATAAAGGAATCTTCATACACCTTCTTTGTCGCTAATGAATCATTATAAAAATGTAATAATAGCATTTATAATATTTTAAAGACAGAGTATGTGTATTTGTAATGAATTGTTTTGTTTTGTCTAAAGTGTCACTATAATTGTAAAACTGTAACTCTGTGTGAACTATTGTGATGTGTAAAGTGTGGGTATGATTTAATATACTACACTTCCTCAAACGCCTTATTATTATTTATATTTCTTTCTTTCGTGATGTGGTGGGTTTTTTTTTTGTGTGTGGAAAAATAAAGAGAACTTGAACTTGAACCCAAATTTTGACATTTTAAAGTGTCCCCGACAGGTTGGACGACTTTTTTTTAACTAAAATGCAGGTAAGATCATTTACATTTTGGCTAAAAATTTACAATTTTTTCCCAGTTTAGCCATTGTAAATCTTTGTAAATGATGACATCACACCGGGGAATTACCAAGCAACATTGTGCACTGAGCCAAAACTTTTTTTTTTAAAATGTAATTTGACAAATAAAAATATATTTGAACGCCTTTATTTTGTTGAAATAACGTTTAAAAAAAAAAGCTTTGGATGGAGTGAGTCTGAGTGTTCCTAGTGTGACGTCATCAATTTGTCTTAATTTCCTGTAAATTTCCACAGATTTTTACACTTTTCTCCACAAACCACCACCCGATTGGTGTAAAACTATAATTTATATTTACAACAGGTATTAATACACCAAATAAAATCAAAATTTGAAAATCATAAAAACCTGTCATACACACTTTAAAGGTGTTCTTAGCAAAGGAAATTCTATATACTTTTTTCCTCTTCCCTTTTTAAAAGTTCAAATATTAAGTATAACATAACCTATGTGGTACATGTCAGTTTTTTTAGAGTAGCGTACAAATAAAGCCCGCTCAGTATGTTGACATTTGCTGATATCTTATTATATGAACCATTTTTTTATGACTTATCGTACTATTCCAACGACATTCACCCAAACTATCCAGTTAAAGAGAGACACTGCAGACAAAACTCACTTTTTTCTATTTTTTGTTTTTGGATAATTTGCTCTCTCAACATATCGGCTTTCATGTGGAAACAACAAACTTGTCCAAATTGGTCTTAAAATAATATATTCTTCCATTTAATCCACTGGGACATTGTAACTTCAAAGACCCTTTTCTTAAAATGCATTTTTCTTCCGCAGAGACTCTGTACAATGCTGCGTTCAACAAGATTTTGAAAAAAATTTACAAAATGATTTTTTTTAAAAATCTAATACTAAAACTGATTTATTTAAGTTTTAAGTCAAAAATAATGAGGCAAAATTTGAAATTTTAGGACAATTTTAAATGAATAATTAAGCTAATTTACTCATAAAATAAATAAGAAATCAAAAATCCCCACCGTAAAGTTTGTTGTAAATAACATGAAAAAAATTAATGAAAACATTAACCCTGGTTCTGAACCTTTTTCAGGTTTATATGTCCCAAATATGTGTATTTTTGGCCATTTTTATATTTAAAACGCCTTATTTCTACATGAAAACATGACATGTCGACTTTATATATTTTCTTACATTTATGTGAGTAAACTACAAGAGAAGTTTCAAACGTATATCTTTAAATTTAAGATGTTTATCTATTCACCTGCAAACTACATAGTGCACCTTTAAATGTATAATATACTAACAAAAAAAATTAAAACAAATAACTTTGAATGAAAGTGAGATCTTTTTGTTACCGTGGAGATTAGCGATGCAGAGGAGCAGAGCGACGGCACACAGCACGGTCTTGGCGGCGGACATCTTGGTGTGGTAGAGTCAGTCTGAGCTGGAGTCTGAGTCCGTCTGTGTCCGTCTTTATAAAGGAAACTGCACGTAAAAATAGCTCCGTGTGTGGGGGTTTTTGAAAGAGCACATTGTGACCACTCAGCAGAATTCACCACAGAATATCTAATGATGTACTTTTATGTCGAAATGCTACTACTAGAACTCTTCTGTCTTTCATTGATAAAATACATGTTTAACTCAGCACTAAACTGTGGTTGTTGTTTTAATTGTTGCTTTATGGTTTAAAGTGCCTATAACAGGTTAGACAATACAAACTTCATTTAAACAAAGTAAACATGACATTTTTCCCCAGATTGACAATTTTATAATGTTTATAATGTTCCCGGTTGGACATGAGCAGCAGGAAATAGCAACTATACTGTAAACAAGGGCCAAAATCCATATAAATATCACAATAGTGATGATTTGACTATTTCTATTACTTGATAAGACCTTTATTTTGTAAAATAATAGTTTAAACAGTTAGAAAAATGTGTTAGCTATGTGAACATGGGCTCTGTGGACAGCAGCAGTTGGCTAAGCTAACTGTTTCTCACTGCTAACGCTAACTTTTTATTAAAACGTAAAATGGAAAGAAACAACCAATTAAAATGTAAAGTAAAGACTGTTCTTATTTATAGATTATTAACTTTTTTTTAATTTTCTTTTTCATGATGCTTCAAAGTTAGCATTAACGTTAGCACTGACCCACAAACGCCTCCTTTTAGCTCCACAGAAGTGTCACCGGGGAAGTGTTCATCTTATTTGTAAAGTCTGTAACATGTTGTCGGTGACATCCAGCTGCAGCTCACTGTTCACTGTGTGATATTTAAGGATTCATTCATTTTAATGTGAATTTGCAAAAACCCCGCAGAGATAGAAGTGAACAGAAAGTATTCAGACGGAATCTGTGGCAAAAAGTGGTAAAAGTGGGTGGGGCGGAATAAGGTGAATTAAAGTAAAGTCTTCAACCACAGACATATAAATAAGTAGACACGGCGTTTGATGTTCATGCTATCCACCACTTAGCACCGCGGCTAGTCCAGTATGATATCAAACTGCAGTCTCATGTATTTTCCCTATTCACCTTATTCTGCCCCGCCCACTTTTGCCTCTTTTTGCCACAGATCCACACTTCTGTTGTAAACGCACTTCTGTTTGACAAGAACTCGGTGAAAGCTAAGGCAAACAAGGGAAAAAACTCTGCGCTAAAACATTATATAAAGTAGATATTTTACAAATACAAATACACACACATGCCTTTAAGCTGTTGAGTCAATGTCTAAAGTAGCAAAAAAAGTCATTTCTTTTGTGCAACTTATGCGTAAACTTTGTCTCCCAAGTGTGACGTCATCAGTCTGTTTACTTTTTTGAATGTTCAACATATATTTAAACTTTTTTAACACAAATACTGTAGCTGCTTGATTGGTGTAAAACTAAAATGCATATGTACAAGCGATATTAATGCACCAAATGAAGTGAAAATTAGAAAATCATGAAAACCTGTCATAGGCACTTTAATTGTTAGCTTTGGCTCTGCTTCGTGTGCTTGTGGTCTAATGGCCCGCCATCTTCCTCCCTGGGGGCTTGAGTGCAATGAGCAAGGCATTTTAAAATTAAGTGTCATGTCCCTCACCTCATGTTGGGTATGAAATGAAGTCTGGTCTTCCTCTTGAGAGTACTTCTTACCATAAATGATCAAATTATTTTCCATTTAAATCTGAGCCTAAGAATACCTGTTGTAAATATAAATTATAGTTTTAACCAACCAAGAAGCCGTTTGTGGGGAAAAGTTAAAAAATCTGTAGAAAGTTACAGGAAGTAAACAGATTGATGACATCACACTGAGGAGGCATAATTTATGCAAAATAAACTACTTTTTTGATTCTTAAACATTGATTCAACAAAAAGGTGTTCACATTTATTTTTAACTTGATCACATTTAGTCGCCTGATCAGACTCACTAAACCGTCCTGAACCTCTAGATCTGAATTGTTTTGACAAAATGCTTATTTGACGTAGAACATTTCAGCGTTTTTTAAGATCATTTATCTTAAATTAAAAGGAGATAATAACTTGCCAGTGGGGTTAGGACAATTGATTGACAAGTGACTTGAAATAAGAAGTAATGTGTTGAAACAAGTCAGAAACATTTCCGAAACAAGTAAACTAGTTCAAACAAATAAACACACTCTGTTCAGCGAGCGGCGCTGCAGAGCCTCTTACAGAAGGATCTGAAGCTGAGGTGAGAAAGTGACGCTTGTGTGCGCGACAGAACCGAAAACCAAAGAAGGAAGAAAAAACACATGCAATTTGACTGTATTTATTTATTTATTTTTGAGCAAATTCAAATGTAGGATCTGCCAATTAGTAATAGCTTTAGATCTTCAAAGTAAAAGTAAAGTGGAAAAAGGATTTCTTTAAAATAATTTAAATAAAATAATAATGTTCAGAGTGACTCGTGTGAGTTTGACCAGTCTTTATTCTCTCATTTCGTAAAGTTTATAATGTTACTTCCTTCCTACTTAACATGAGCAGAAAATATGACGTAGTTAGAGGTAATTCCACAACTGTTACCATAGCAACCAGACTGTAAACAAGGGCCAGAATTCAGTTACGATTTGACAAATAATAATACACCTTTATTTGTTGAATGATGGTTTAAACTGTCAAAAAACTTGTCAGTTGAGTGTAAAGTGTCTCTGTAAGAGAATTTTCATTAAGGGTTTGTCAAAATGACACATAAGACTATGCTTACGTGTGACATGCTGACTACCAGAATAGACAACTAGATGCTTAGTGCAAGCGATGTTGTTTTCAACCTTATATGGTGTTGTCTTTTCGACCTGTTTCCTATTTCTGTGATCAGCTGTTGTTTCTGACCTGCAAGGTCATGGGAGCAACAGGGGAATGCTGACCTATACTTGTTTAAACTGTATAAAAGGCAGGGGAAGGGAGTTGGCAACTTGGAAGAGGCTGTTGCTGGGACGAGCAGACGGAGGCGCCACTGCAGAGAGCTAAACAGAGCGTCACTTCTGCTGGTGGGACGAGCTGATGGAAAGCGCCACTCACCCTCTCCCCGTGCATCGTGCACGTAAAATAGCCTAAGGGCCAGTATCTGATTACCTGTTTAATTCTCAGTCAGTAGAAGGTTGTTCTCTTAGACTGTTTAGGTTCAATTGTCTTTGTGATAATTCCCTGACAGTCTCCATGTTTTCAACGGCCCGTCACTTTTTGATGACATCACAGAGGGATTCAGTCTTAAAACTCAGCTCTATTTTGTGTAATTTTAAACTTTTCTTTTCAAAATGTCTTTATAAACTGCATCTTCACAAACTATGATAAATATTTACCACAGGAGCCCTCCCACCAATACAAACCATGATTACAAAAACATGAGAACCTGTCGTGTGGACTTGCACAAATTAGTGCATCATGATTTAGAAAATAATGTGATTAACTACAATTAATGAGGGTCTGTTTTTCATAATCACAATCTTCGTGTGTCAGATTTGATATTAATTAGTTAATTATTTTCTTTCAAATAGGGCTATAAGGTCATATTTCTTAACTTTTGTGAGTTTTGTGTTAATTAAACTTATTAAACAAATATTATTGCCTGGAAAAACTCATCCAGTTTTTCCGCTGTACCAGCGGATGAGTCTAGTCGGCATTTGAGTCAATTCGATTTCTAGGGCGGAGCAAACAGGAAGCGGAGTAAACCAATCAGAGTTCATCACTGTATTGACCTTATTCCTGAAGTTGCCGTACGCGCCGCCGTCTTGTTTGAAGTGCGTTTACAAACGGAAGTGCAAAAAACAGCAAAAGTGGGCGGGGCAGAATAAGGTCAATAGTGGTCACACCACTTTTAGTGCTGTAAGAAATGTGAAAAAGTAGTGCACTTAAAATTTCCCACAATGCATCTTGAAACATGGTGTCCAGCGCTGGTCACTAGAGGTCAATACTGAGCACACGCAAAACTACAGCGAACTGAATGAAAGCAGAAAGAGGAGCTGTTTAAACGAACTGTTCAGCTGAGATTATGAACAAAACACTTTAAACAAACCGTTAGCAGCAGAGTTGCTGGTGTTAGCCGCTTAACTTAGCTTCCGCTGTGCACACTGAATTATCTTATTTAAACTTTCCAATCTGCTGACCGTGTACAGTTGAGTTTCCCCTGGAACAAAGACATTTCTGTTTCCCGGGAGCCATCTATCTCTCTACTTCTATCTCCCATACGGTGTGAATGGAACAACACTGAAACACATGCAGACATACATAACATGCTCCACAATGTGAAAAATGGCTTCTTGTAGCTATGGTTTAAAGGGCCTTTTATGTGTCTGAAAGAGGCTGTGTGCGCAGAGTCACTGGGGTGAGAGGGGTCAAAGGTCACGGGGAGTAAAATGAAGTGGTGATTGTATAGTGGACTGAGGAATGAGGGAGTAGGAGGATTGGAGAGGAGATATGTCAGAGAGCAGAGGAGATGGACGAGCCCACTTTGACTTCAGCCTTTGTCTCTTTGTGGATTCTTTCAGCAGCTCAAGAGGCTTTGGATCTGACTGCGGCAGACACTGCTGACCCCTAGTGGTGGTTATGAACACTTGCAGTATTTGAAATCAAGTGTCTCAGTTGAGATAGAACTATAAAATGCTTGAAATCATTTAAAAGCACACGTCCTTCGCTGAGTCTTGGTGTGTGATCATCTGGCATGGTCTAGTTCTGATGTTAGTCTGGTCCTGGGCTAGTCCTTTCCTTGTTTAGTCCCTATTTTGAAGTTGTGAGTGTGAAAGTGTGAATGCGACTGATTACATATCTATATATTTTCAAAAGGTCTGTGTAGGATCTTAGCTTATTCCGAAATTTTGTTTATTAGTTTGGTATGTATATCATTGTTGTCAATTCATTTAGTAACGTAGTTTTTGTAATGTTACTATGTCTTTCTTTCTTTGTTATTTGTTTGGCCTTATCTGGTGTTATTTCTAGCACTTTTTGTATTTAGTCATGGTGCTCCACAGTGATTACTTGAGTTATAGTTTTATGTTTGGTCACGTTTAAGTTTGTTGTTATGTACTGTACTTGACAAATGGTCGCTGCAACTTTAAAAATATTTAAGAAAAAGTGAATACTGCCACCTCCTGGGCTCTGGTGCACAGCACATCTACTATAGGCTTGCTTTCTATCCCCTATCGCGGTAATGACGTCTGTGTAACGCCTCATGCGTCCAGGTAGGTACCGTCGCAAAATACATTTTTATTGTGTCAACTGACAGCTAACAAAAATGAAGTGAAAGTCATGCAAGCTCTGCAATTCCTCTCACAGGCGTCTGGTAAGTCACTACCATCAAACTTTTGTCCAGTGGACAGATTTCAGTTTTCTATTATGGTCATCGGATCTGCTGTGTCCTTCCAGTATCTGTGCTCTGTTTGTTTACACGAGATCGTCATAGACCGACGTTTGGTCCCAAATGGTGTCACAAACGAATTAAATATACTGCCAGCATACCAGATATGTCTATAAAATGTGACTCAAAGGGGACATTAACTCACTGCATGAGGGAACACTTACATTTGAAAAGAAGTGGTACAAACTATCTTCTCAAAGTTATCTGTCTAACCTAAAACACAGTGTATCTGCGACTGTATCATACATACTTCACTTAATTATAACCGGGAGAAATGTCCTCATTTTACAGACATCATGAATTAATTATCAATGCGCTATACTTTTTACACGTAATACATTTAATTGAAACGCTGATTAACATACTGGACACAAGAGGGCAGTAGACTACTATTAGTTGAATTCAAATAATCCCTGTTCTCTGCTGTGGGAACAGCTATTCAAATCACACCTTCATTATGCATTTATGATAATGGCCTGAGACATTATTTTCTCATGTGGGTCATTATATTAGCTGCACATGAACATTTAATGTTTCCTATAGGGTCAAAATGACAATGGCTGATTAATAAAACCTTTACGATGTGCTAAATGTCAGAGTTAGAGCAGAATCACAAACCTCTTCCTTCAGCTGCTCAGTTTTGCTGCTCAGGAGTGAAATGGAGCATGTTAAATGTCCATTAGCTTGTGTGGTGTGCTTTAATATTGTGTCATAACAAACCTTCATATGATAAGATTTATTTTCTATATAAATCTGTAATAGTGAGTATCATCTTCACAGGAATAGTGTCTCCAGCCCCCATCTGGGAGAGTAACATGAAAACAGCCCATACAATCATAATGTGGAGGAGTGATGACAGAGAGAGCAGGAGCAGCTGGAGGTCAAAGGGCAAACTCAGAGCTACCTTTTAGAAACAGATGAGACAGATGAGATGAGCGGCCGTATAGATTTACTGCAGCTGCTTGATGAGAACAACAGACCAATGTGCCTTTAGTTTCCCACACACAAGCCAGAGCAGACAGTGTGTGCTTTTTACTTTACACTCGATACTTTTTGAAGTACTTGAGTATGCATGTTGAGAATATACAAATTTAAACGTGTTTTATTAAAATGAGTGAAGGCATACAGTTTGCAGATGTGGGTAACGGGGCACATTTGGGACACATTTGCCCTCGCAGAATCCATAGTAAATAAACTATATCTTCTTTTTGTTACTGTTACACAAACTGGAATAACCCCTTTTCCAATGAGGACAACATAAACAGCATTTCTTTCCGTTTTCCAGACACCGGGGCATGAACGAGAACTATTTGATATATATAAAACATGTATAAGGCAGGAGATGTTTAGTAACAGCTCAAATATAACTTACTAAAAGGACATTTGGTCTGATCTCGACAGCTAATCGGTTTAGGCTTTTTTCTGCACCTACACCACGATCTGGAATGATGTCCTCCTCCATTTGAGGTCAAGCAGCCCTGATGATAATTTAAAAAGGCATTCAGACTTTTCTTTGCTGAAGGCTACACTTGCACGGCCACTGACTGTGAACGTTTGAGTGTGTAGGTTGTGTGCTCTTGGTGTGAATGTTGCTGTATCTCTGTACTTTAGAATAAACTAAATAACTATATGACTCCATAGAAAATAAGGGTGGGTCGGCAGTGGTAATGTACACTGTGCTTGTGTCCTTACCTTGGCTGTTTGAATGTGACGAGAGTGAGTTGTGATGGGCCGATGCTGCAGGTTGGCAGCCTCATTTCCATCAGTCTTTCCAAGGCAACGGTGAATACAGTAGTAGCTTACCACCACAGAGTATGGAATGAATAATGCACAAAACTGTAGAGTAAATTTGAGGGTCAAGAAAGGCATTATTGTATTATTATGAATATTATAAGTGCTGTCCCACTTACTGTCATGAGTATAAACTATAGCTATATCTAAATAAACAATTTAAAAGCAAAACAAACCATAAGTACAGTGCAAAAATTAATTTCTAGATGAGTTAAATGTCTTGATTTCTGGATATTAACCTTCATTTCTGACGTTTTGACCTGTTAAGACGAGTAAAGACTATATTTGATGGAACTAGATTATTTGAGTTGTTTCAAAACGTTAATGGCCTGTTTCAGTAAACATTAATTCTTACTTCAAACCAAATTATGTGACATTGGGTCAAGGTAATTTCACTTACTCCATTGGCAAATTTATCTTTATGTTATTTTAAGATAAGTTATCACATGCCCAGTCAAATTTATCTTGAAACTAGTGAAATATTCTGCAAGCAATTAAATCTCACAGAGACCAAACTACTCAGACAGAAAAGAAAAAAAAATTAATTCAAGATAGATTTACATTTTTGCTGTATAGACCTATTTTATATTGTGAGCGTGAAACGAAATAATACCAGAAATTTGACTTTAAACGTAAACGGTTCGTGAAGTCAAATCAGTGGAACTCATTTATCCCAAACCACGTTATATATTTATCCGTGTGCCTTCAGAAACGTTTCTCCATTTACAGCAAATTAAGGTGACATTTTCATATGCGTCTGTCCTCGTTATCCTCCCCGGTGCAGACGCTCCAGTCTCCAGCCCGGCGCAGTCTTCTCAAATTTCACTGTGCGCAGACCTTACCTCCTTAAAAACTTTGAAGAGCGCAGTTTCCCAGACGCAGAAAAGCGCCCGGCTCCCTGGAGACAGACTCCGGCACTCTTTGCACACAAAAAAGATAAAACCCGAAGTAGAAATACACATTATCCTGCTCATTAGACTAAACCTTCTTAAAGCATGGTTGAATGTAGTGGATTTTGGATCAACACTTGGTCGTGACGCGAGGATGGAACTTCAGGACCGGCGTTTATCCAAAGCAATCGGACATATGGCTTTTACGCACAACAACTGACCGATTTGTCAAGCTGAAAGTGGGATGACCGTGCCAAAGAAGACCAAGCATGGTAAGATGAGATCTGCTGATATTTGTCGATTATTTACTTCGTGCATGAAGTTGAAACAGGTCAAGCAGAGTTTTGCGCTGAAAAGGCACATCCAGGACGCGCACGCGTGACACTTGTGAGTTACGACCCAAGTGCTGGAGGTTTCAGGGACTTAAGGTTTCAGAAGGATGTCACCGTGAAACTACTTGTATTTCAGTCCAGTTTTAAAACGTAGTGGAGTAGAAAGTACAGTGACTGCTCTCAGATGGAAAAGTAAAAAGTATACCCTCTGTAAAAAAGTAAAGTACAAATATCTAAAATGTTACCGAAGAACAGTCAATCAAAAAAGAAAACCCTATCAACTGAGTAGTCGACTAGAAGGAGGAATATATGAGAACTATGAAGTATCACAACGTATCTAACCAAATCTGACCTCAAAACACAACAAGCACAGAGGAGTTCATGAAAAAAGTACGTATACAGAAAGGTACAGGTAAACAGTGTATTTATGTCAGAGATATGTGAGTTAGATTGAATTCATGATTCGCTCCATCATTTTCCGCTAACTCACTCCAGATCTTCTCTTTTTTTTACCACATGAATCCTTTTATCCTATTGACTAATAAAAATGTAAAAATGCAGACTAATCAACTAAACGACTACAGCCAAACTTCTGTACTTTGTTACTTTCCTCCGTTTTCTATGTAAATTAATGATTATTGTATTAGTTTACGAAGCAAAATTAGCCTAGTTTAACTCAGCTTTTTAATTATCTCTGTGCTTATTTAAAGGTCCCATAACATGCAAAATCGACTTTTCAGAGGTTTTAACCTTCCTACAGTGCTATTTGGGCCTCGTATGTGTGTCCAAAGTGGTTTTTTGATTGATTCCCGCATGCTTTCGCTAGAGAACTGTCTTTTTTGTCCCCCTCGGCTGAGCAGGCAGACGGGGGCTCATCCCATGGATGACGCGGCTTCCCATGGATGACGCGGTGTTTAAGCCACGCCTCCAGGAAGCGCGCAGCCGCAGAATAAACACAGCTAATGCTAATGCTACGACAGATCGAAGAGTTAGCTTGTTATTTACCAAACGGCAACGTCCGTCGTCGAGGTACTGCATGATCGTCAAACTCCAGGTCAGATCCAGGACGTAGGACTCAGCACGACGCACCGTCAGGACAGATAAAAGGTTTATTCCCGTGTTTGTGTATCGCTGTTTACCGGAGCACACGGCGCATGCGCACTATCTCCGCTCTAGGCTTCGGCACGAGTTGGGAGGGGGAGCTGCGCGGGTTAGGCGGGGGAGGCAGCCTGCTCTCTGTTCGGGGGGTCAGATCTCAGAGTAAGCCGTTTGCTTTTGCAAGGAGGGGGGCCAGTCCAAGAGATGGGTGTTTTTTGGAAACTGTTATGTTATGGATATTGCACAACGCAAAATTTTATCAACAAAGCCCTTAGAATAGACTGTGTAAAGGGGAAAATAGCAGAATATGGGACCTTTAACTGCTTTTCTTCCACCTTTGCTTGTTGGGTTTTTATGTCCATCCAAAGAAAAGTTCAAGCACTTCCTAACTATGGGTGTGCTCTTATAGAAAAGCATGTCCTGTCAGATCCTATACAGTCTTCATACTATTCACATGGACCTGTGCCAATATTAATACAAATGCTGTAAGTGCAAAGGCATGTCTGCATAAACTGAACCGCTTTGGAAATGACATCTTTGTGACTGCAGTAATGACTGGTATTTGTCGAAATGACTGTTTATCTCAAAGCAATATGTCAAAGTAATTGTAGACTGGCCGTGTATCTACTAAGACATGGTTCTGTTGGCGGTTTCTCTGTGAAGTGGCACATGCGCCGGTCCTTCTGCTTGGTTCATTCGTCCTCCAAGAAATGTAGCGTTCTGATGTATGTGGGCCTCAAAACTCAGGCCATGGACACAATAAATGGATACCTTTGGAGCATTCTTTCGGCCAACAGGGATACAAACTGAACTGAAATTAATCTAAATCAAACTGAAATCACAAATTGAATGGCTGCAAAAACTGCATTTTTTGAAGAGCAATCATTTCCTCCACAAGCAACAAAATGTCTGCATAAAAAGTACTCACTCTGTATAGTTTAGATGTGTTAAAACATGTCCTGACACTTTTATGATAATCGTAATCCTTATCTGCACCATACAGACTCTAAAATGACCTTTTATAACAAAGACAGTAGCGTTATTAAATCACAATGTCAAACAAGAATAAACAATTACAGAGTGTCATCAATAATAATTAAGCTTTACTGGTACATTATCTCTAAGCCTTCAGTCACCATTTTTCAACCGTTATTTTCCTCAATGTACAAAGTAAATAATAGTTTGAAATAACCATTTGTTGCAGCCCTACTTCTGTTATTGTACCAGAGTAGAGCCGCCCTAAAGTATCGAAAATCAAATACTGTTCCATAGTATCGAAAGTAGATACTGATTTGACCAAGTATCGAGACTAAAAAATGTCCTTTACAAGACAAAATTGAACAGTTTTAAAATGATTTTGAGCTTCATCTGAACATAATAAGATCACGGTGTTTAATAAAGAAAGAACTTATATTTTGAATTGAAAATGTCAGTATTATTGTCCAAAACCTTGACTTAAAAAGATTCTATTTTAAATGATTGCTGTGGTATCGAAACAGGTATTGAGAATATGCTATATTCCTTAGTATCAAAATCAAGTTTGACATTTTAGTATTGTGTCAACACTG